>NBSA01000028.1:1556069-1878508 GCA_002916415.1 Talaromyces borbonicus | reverse complement strand
GCTCCAGTGTCGTTCCCAGCTCCAGCGTCGTTCCCAGCAGCTCGGCGGTGATTATTCCAACCTCTGTTCCCAGCTCCAGTGTCGTTCCCAGCTCCAGTGTGGTCCCTAGCTCAAGTATCATTACCAGCAGTTCGGCAGTGATCATTCCAACCTCTGTCCCTGGCTCCAGTGCGGTCCGCAGCTCACGCACTTCATGCCGAACATCTCGTTCTACCACCCCTGCTTCGATCGCTAGCTCTAGCGCTGTCCAGAGCACTGGCACTTCTCCCGTCAGTCGTTCCACCATCTCGACGAGTAGCACACCCACTCGCTCTACCCGTCCTTGCACAAGAACTGGTACATCCACTGGCTCAGCAGGCACTTCTTCCGGCACGATCGCTGGCACCAGCTCCACCGGCTCAGGATCCTCGACAACAGTCAGTACAACCTCCACTGGTACTGCTCCTCTCGGCTCTACAACATCAACCATCTTTTCCACACGCACAAGCACCATCACCGCCTGCCCCGCAACCGTCACCAACTGTCCCGCGCGCTCAACTTCCGTCGTGACCGAGACCATTGTCGTCTCAACCACAGTCTGCCCCGTCACAGCAACCGCGCAGCCCACTGGTCCCGGCGGTGTAGATGTCTCAACCTCTACACTCGTGTCTACTCGTGTAGTCACGATCACCGCCTGCCCGGCAACTGTCACTGACTGCCCTGCTTCTCAGCGTAGCACTTATACTACCACGGAGACTGTCGTTACCGGCACTGTTATATACACAGTCACCAAGCCAGGAGCTGCTCCTACCGGTACTGTGATCCCTGTTCCTGCCCCTGGTACTGGCACTGCTACCGGCGTCCTCGGATCCAGCCCCTCTCCCACCTCCATCTCTCCAGCTCCAGGCGGTGTTTCTCCTGGAAACAGTAACCCCAACACCAACACTATCGTCCAACCCGGCATTCCATCTACACTCAAGTCCTCCTCTTCTGCAGTTGGCTCGTCCTCCAAGACATCTCTCGTTGCCGTTCCCACCACCGCTACTGTCTCTCCTTCGTCAGGCAGCTCAACAAAGACTACATCTGCTGCCGGCGGTCTGTACACCGGTGCCGCCGCGCCACGACTAAGCGTTGATGCTGCCGTTTGGGCCGCTATTCCTGCATTGGCTGTTTTGGCTTTGTAAATACTTATATAATGCATAATATGTAATCACACAGCTCCATGCCATCAGCGCAGAAGTTGCACATTTGATCATTCCGATGTCTGGGTCGAAAATGTTTGAGAAGATTCTCATGATGAGTACAATTCTTGCCGCATTGAAAGCAGATGAGGTTTCTTAGCGGTCATGAACATAGAAGACGAAAATAGATTGCCCCTTAGCTTAAAACAAGGTTGAACTTGTCATTGTCAACTATTCAAGCTAACTAACCTAATTATTTTGGATGTTTTATGACTACTATTAAATACAAGAACAAGCAGATAAATAAAATATTTTATAAAATAAAATGTATAGATTTGAATGGAACATCATGACTATATAACTTGTAGAAGAGATATAATTAACGATACTAATCTAGGAGAAGTGTCTTTGCTAGAAGATATACAGCATATTCAATAGATAAATCAGTATATTCACTGAGCGAATCTATAAGCGTATATAAAGCTCACTGGTCTGTTCAAGCTCAGTTCTACCCAGTGAGTAAAAGCGGCGAGGGGATAATCACTAAAACAGGAGAAAGCCCCAGCATATCAAGGAAAATCAAGCATGGTACCTCCCCAAATTTCACGACCTATTTCTATCTTATCGTACTTCATTGATATTTCCCAATAGAGTATAACGACATCTAATTCTAAAATCTAGATTTCTAGTTATTTTAATCAGATTCTACCTGAGAACTTCACCAGAACCAACGCATCGTCGTCAAAGCTTGAGTGGAATAGACTTCCGCCACAGCCACGCCGGATTTAGCATCATCGAAATAGGGCTTACCTGACCAGTAATCCTGGAAGTACTGGACAAACTAGACGCTCACCTAGTAAATAAATAATAAGTAATAAGACTATTAATTGGCACCAAGTCTGGGTAATCTTGAAATTCTCACATTCGTACCAATGTAGATAATGCTCTGCGGAACCAACCAACTTACTATTCAGCTGCATCGTCAGGGCGCCAACTGATTCGTTTAGAAGCTTTTTGTTCTTTATTTAGCAATCCGGGTACCAGGGCTGTTGCTAAGCACTACGGAACGTCCCCAGTGTTGGCGTTTTAGCGGCTGGCTAGATTAGTTGTTGGTACCAGCTCCTGGAAGTTTCAGCAATCAACAAAGTCCCGTGCGCCGCGATGTTTTATCAAGACCTCGGTAATTGTACTCCGTGCTCCATACCAAGGTACAAGGCTTATTTGGCAGCCGAAGGAGATGGAGATAGATCCATATAAGGAAATAAGAAACGATCCCATTGATCACTGTCCAATTACCTCATTCGCGCCGATCTTGGGAGTGATAAAACAACGACGGCCTGGATCCGAAAAAGCTGTCCCGATTAGGAAAAAGCAAAGCCCCAGACGCCAGCCGCCTCGGGCTTAAACCTATTCAAACTTGTCCTAAAAATCGGGCGAATACCTACGTAGCTGCAGAAGCCACTTGAATGTGCCCAGGGTAGTTCGATCTGCACAGCCGATCAACATCCTATCGATCAGAGGTCATTATGGCCAACACCAACATCCCATACTCGAGCACAGGAACAAATGAGTGACGCATTAGGTTGGACTGCTGTAGTTTAGGATCGAGCACTAATGCATTTTCTAGCCTTTGTTGCATCCACAGCAGCTGGGCCGGTGCAATGTCAACTTTGTTTATACATGGGCTGTGCAACGAGCATGTGCTACGTCTGGCTTATTCCGATCACATCCGGGTTACTCGACAGAACGAATCGGGCAATTGCATATTGGCTGAAATAGGAATGACGGCAACTTACCTGGAGGATCTTTAACAAAGACTGCGTTGAGTATAAAGAGTTGCAGCTCCTCTCCGGATTGTTTATTTGTTTCTGTATCCACACATCAGTCTACAAAGCTTTCAGATTATCTTCAGTCAAGAGAAAAAAAGTTTCGAGCACAAGCCGTCTCGTTTTTTTAGGAAATCTCCGGAAGAGATAGAAAAATTACATACCTATACTTAGGTATCATATATATCAAAATGCGACGCAATATCACCTCTCATTTACTTGCAGCCAGCTTGGCCACTTTACTGGCCACAGCTGCACCTCTCGAACGCCGCTCATATAACAACAATGTCAGCAACGAATTCCAGGATATCGATAGCTTCCCGACTCCGAATGCCCAGCAGCTCCTAAACACCGAACGTAGAGCTCACGGAACCCTCTCAAATAGTACTCCACCTGCGCGCGTCGACCCAGACACAATCCTCAGTTTGCAGATTATTGCCGCGCAGGAGCAATTTGAAGCTGCATACTTCCAGCAGCTGTTGACTAACGTCACCAATAACGTGACGGGGTTTGTGATCCAAGATGCCAAAGATCGAAAAACCAAGATTGACGCTTTGACTGCTATTGTTGCTGTAAGTAGATGCCTCTTTGTCACCCACAGATTGTTTCGGTTTTTCGAGAAGACCACTAAAACTCTTACAGCAAGAAGAATTGCATGCTCTGGATGCAATTACCGCCCTCCGCCATTTCAATCAAACCCCCGTGGCCGCCTGTCTGTACAATTTCCCAGTTTCGACGTTCGACGAAGCCATCTCTCTCGCGCAAACTTTCACTTCTGTCGTGCTTGGCACTTTGCAAAACATTGTCGTGAATATGGGCCAGCACGGAGACGCCGCCTTAACGCAGGATATCTCGTCCGTCATCGGACAGGAAGGTGAACAGCAAGGATTCTTCCGAGTCCTGGGAGGTCATGTTCCCAGCGAATTACCATTTTTGACAAACTCGGTCCGCGACTTTGCTTTCAACGCCCTCAACCAGGACTTTATTGTGCCGGGATCGTGCCCCAACGTTGACCAAATCAAGGCTTTCAATAAACTTCACGTCATGCAACCTTTGACCGTCACCAAGTCCTTCAACCTCAGCGCAAGCACCGGTAGCGGCACCAGTAGCGGTAGCAGCGAAACTGTGGAATTGAGCTTCTCCCTCCCGAACGGAACCAAAGCTGCGGATTACCAAGTCGCGTACATCAACCAGCAGAATGTTCCTCTCGTGCTGCCTTACTCGGTCTTGAGCCAAAACGGACAGAGCCTCTCGGTCCAGGCTCCGTTCCCTTATACGGAACATCTGCTCAATGGACTCACTATTCTTGCCATCGTGCCCACGTCGTCTGCGGCAAATCTTACATCGAACCAGGCTGTGGCAGATGTGACATTGGCCGGTCCTGGATTGGTGGTTGTCAATTAATTTGTGCTATGATTTATGCGGCCCACGATTTTTTCCACTGTAATGTAATAGTTAATGTTCATAATTTTCAGAATATGCTACCTACCGACGTGTTCAAGTAATTGATACTTTTTTCCAGCGTAAATAGCCTGTCAATATGTTTATTAATCGTATCGAATCTGGAGTTGCGCAAAAAGGAGTATAATATTCTCTCTGTATAAAAGAGGGTTAGGGTTGTGTGAGAAGCTTGGAATATGATTGGGCCCAGAGGTGAGGGGAAAAAAAGAAGACACTGCGGGCAAATCTCACTCTGAGACGATCATCAAACTGACAATAAAGCTAGCTAGCTGTATTGGAGACCGGTGCTTCACCTAATCTTGTCAAAATGCCCAAAGGAAAACAACTTCTCAAAGAAGTTAATGGAGCAAAGAACAAATCCAAGAAAAAGGGCAGAAATCAGCACAATGTAAGTACACCGACCTGATTGACTCCTCGTCGAAATCTAGCTCTGGCAAGATTTTCCCCGCAATTATTTGCCTTTGCTTATTTTCTAATCGCAAACTACTTCGTACAGAACCCGGAGACAGCCGATGAGTTTCTTGCAGGTAATAACACTTTCTTTCGTTTGACATTGCGGTTCGTTTGAAATTCAGACATTCGAGCTAATACAGATATTAATTTAACTAGCTGGCGTTGATCAAGAAGAAGGCGGCGAGAAATGGCGCGCTGGCGATGCGGTAAAAGCTATGCGATTTTTCATGCGCGCCATCGAGATTTACGATAATGGACTCAGCAAATTCCCCACGTCGTTTGATTTGGCTTATAACAAGTATGTCTCGCACATTATTTGCTCATATATCATTTGCGCGAAATTCTATGACTTCGTCCCTAACGGAAGAGAATAGAGCCCGCGTCCAATATGAGATCACGCAACATCCGAAACTAGCTACACAACTGCCTGCCCCGCAGGTCAAGATCCTGCGCATCGCATTGCAATCGCATCGAGACGCGCTGGTGCTTGATCAAGATAATGCAGACGTCTTGTTCAATACCGCCCAGGTGTTGACCAGTCTTGCCGAGGCTCTGACAGAATCAAAGCGTCCCGACGAAGATCGTATACAAGAAGCAATGAAATATTTGAACGAGGCATTGGAACTGTTTCAGCGGTGCTTGGTTCTGCAGGAGCTTCGATACACTGAGTCGCAGGAACAACTGAAAATCATGGAGTCCGGCGGTGACTTGCAAGGTTCAGAGGCCATATCACAAGACACAACGGAAGAAATGGATACGCAATCAGAGTCGGAGGCTCCCGAGAATGAGCAATGGGCCGCTGTCGTAGAGCCAGTCACGAAGGACACGCTGGTGGATACGGCAGTTGCACAGCTAGAGGCTCTGGCGACGTTGTGCGGCCTATTGGCTCTCACTGGCGGGAATGGGTTGGCTTGGGTAGAGGAGTACTCGTACGATCTGCTGCGAACGAAGATCGCCGCGTACGTCGAAGGAACAGACAGGGCGCAAGAGGTTGCACTAGCCCGTGCCGTGTTCATCGCAGCCATCACAGAAGTTCTATATCGCAGTGGGCGGGTTGACGTAGATACCTATCAAAGGGAGCTGGCTGTTGCTTTCCCGCCGGAATTGGATCTCTCAGCCGATCCCGAGGGTCTTTGCAGCAAAGCCGAGAGCCTAGCCGCGTTCAATACCGCGGTCGTCGAAAATCCTCCATCGAGTGGAAGCGAGGGAGAACAAAATTTGCTGGTTGTGCGCTGGCAAGTATTGAGCACGGCATTGGAAGCTTTGACTGCAGCGTCAAAACTGGCTAGTTCGGATAATGTTGCGAAAATTCATATTGCGAGAGGAGACGTCGAAATGTCACGGTGGCAGCTGGGCCGACCGCCGTGGAGTTATGCAGCAGCAGAACAAAACGCAGCAACGTTGCTGAGGAACGCGCAGACGTACTATCGCGGCGCGGCGGCCTTGGCACGTCGCAGTAACGAAGTAGATCAGGAAAGAGAGGGTCTAGTCAAGGAAGCGTTCGCTGCAGCACTGGCCGGAGACAGAGCTAAACTGGAGGAGCTGAGAAGTAATGATACGGAGAAAGTGATGAGTCTCGTGCAGGATATGGTTGAGGATGGTCTCGTCGGTCTAGCTGACGCCGAGTCCCTTCTTGCGTGACGCAAAGTCTTATGTAGAAGAGAACGGTTCATTATCTTCCAAGCAGGAATGATTAACTTTCCGTCTGCATCTTTATTTCTTCGTCCATCTGTAAGCTTTCTTCCCGGAGATTGTGCGATTTGCTGTATGTAGTTGAAGCCTTTGCCGACTCTTCTAAATCTGCCATAACTGCCTCAAGACCGGTTAGTAAGGTCTCAATCTCTTTCCGTTGCTCGAGCACTTTCGCTGCAAGTGCCGTGTTCTGTGCCTGTGTCGTTTCAAGCCTGGCATTGAGTGTGGCCTGTGCCTCTTCCAAGTAAGGTGTCAAATGTGCCTGAAATAGACCCTCGGCTTTCAACGTATGTGGACTACAGCCTTTTTATAAGTATTGGCTCACTCGGATAGGGTTCGGATAAGGATAAACGAGACGAGAAAAACATACGGCACATCGTTTTCACTTTCGCCTCGAGTTTTGCGATTCCTGGCGTCTCCAACTAGGCGATCCAGCTCGTTCAATCCCTTGATGACTTCGCGTTCTTTGATGATTTCGTTGAACTCGGCGGTTGCGCCTTCCTCTAATTTAGCATTGAGCTGGCGATGAACCGACTCTAGACTTGCGGGTACATGTCTAGCTGGCGTGGGAAAACAGGATGCGAAGTTTTCGTAGGAATTTGCCTTGAGGGTTGCGCGAAGGGCCTTGTTGTATATGTCTTGGAACCGAGATGCGCGTGGGCCTAACGTCAACGGGGGGGCTTGAGGAGAGTGCGTCTGCTGAGACATGACCAGTTTGGATTTGGTGATTCCTCTTGTTTGGTAAGGCCGTTACAAAGAGTCAATTATACTCTACACAGTTGGATTTCGAATGTGAAGATGGTGAGTTGAAGGGATTCGACGAGGGAAGTGTCAGTCATGTTCTTTTCTCCGGGGGAAATTGCGGAGCTTCACGCGACGCGTCTGACAAATCCTGAGGCCAGCGCTCTGATTGGACAATCTATTCTATATCAATTTCTATCTCTCAAAAGACTTTCTGTCTCTACTCCGTACAATATCACCGCCTTACTGCAATTATCATGCAAATTATAAAGTATTGCTAACGAGATGCCTCCTATTTCGCTACCTATATGGCTACAATTATGACATCGTTCATATATATCCAGCATCTTTGGCGAAATTTGCCGTACTCTCCGCATCGTTTGAAAAGTGCCTGTTCAAATGGCTATCGTCAACAGATTGCTCAGAACGTTGGGTTTTCATCTTTGAGACCAGCTGTTTCAGCTTTGTCGCAACCCCATCGTTCGCTGTAGTAGAGAACGAGGAAGAAGATGGTGGTATGCGATATTGATGGCGGCGATCACGGAGTTGGCTCGCAAATTCTACGACTGTCGACCACGAAATAGCAATGTAGATGATACTATTCCAGAACCCCTGCAAGGGCAAGACGAACGCAGATACGAATTCTAGGCCAAATACCGCCTCGGTGGGGTAGAAGAGGCTGTATACCCGATTTATGGTCGAAGGTACCTAGAATTCGGTCAATCAACTTAAGAGCTGTCGACTTGAAGAGAGCCAATGATATCCAAGACTTACCCAAGTGACAAGCAATGCAATGAAATAGAGCATGGCGTATTTGCAATATGCAAACGCGGCCGAATTGACGTCGGTTCGTGGTGTACGTCGGGGCGACGGTGGAACGACCTTGATACTGGTGCTCCCCACCGGAGAGTTGGTTGAAGGAGGCATCGGAAATGCCTCGCCTCGCCCAACACTTACCGAGTAAGCTGGGTAGGCTGTGATATGACTGTTGTCGCTGTTTCCAGCGCTCTGGTTCGTGCAGATATCGCCGGTACTTTTGGTGGTTTCGCTATTGGTAGCGCCCGGTTGAGGCGAAGGTAGACCGTTTGCTGCCTCACTGGTGACGTGCACAACTTTTGAGGCATGGATTTCAAAGAGATTCTTAAGTCTCTCTTGTCTGAGCATATCTGCTTCTCTATTGAAGCTGCGAAGCGTGCGTCTTTTTTTGGCTATGTCGATACCGACCCGTGCGTATATTATGAAGGTGAGAAGGATCACAAACCAGACTGGGCCGTAAAAGCCAGCAATCCGAAGGATGTCCCAGTCGACGGAAATCCAGCACCATAACTAAGACCAATCAGCCGGAAGAAGAGAAGAAGACGGAATGATCAAACGGAAAAAGACAGGATGACTAACCGTTGCAGAGCCATACACCGGACCTTTGGAACCGGAGTTGATGAAAAAATACACAAATGGCGGAATAAAAGGAAGTCCGTAACATGCTAAAAGGTACTTCCATTCGAGACGCCTCAGTTTGATAGCATCGTATTTGTGGAAGAAGGTCAGATAGACGTTCAACGCCATTGCGAATGTCCACAAAGCGTCAGCTGGCATGAACCTATCACGGAGAGAGGTGTTCAGCAATAAAACTTCCCTTTCGTGAGTATGAAAGTGTCACCAACCACTGAATGATAAACGCCTGGAACTGACAGAGCGTCGCTCCATGCTGTCCCTGCACAATTGCCGAACGCGAGATCAAGGTTCCAACATTGGTCAAAATGTTGGCCCACGAGGCGTAGAAGACGACTCGATTGATCGGCTTGCGGAAAGCGCTTGAAGATAGGAATGTGCCTATGATTATGCTGGTACCAACGACCGAGAGAATGGACGTTGCTCTTTCAGCAGCAGTGATGGCGTCAAGCTGATGTTCGGAGAGAGACATGATGCGTTGATAGAACGGTATAAAGACTTGATGGCTCGATATTGATGTTTTTTGCGGCCCATGCCTTTGCAGAGAACCAGATCAAACTCGATTGATCTTTCGAGGTGGAATATATGCTAACACAGGAGTCCCACGAAGCAGTCTCAATTACAAAATAGGGCAAAAGGATGCCAGGTGTATTCCATCGAGGAGGCTTCTATGTCTTCCGAAATTACCAAGTTAGAATCCATCCATAGAATCCACTTAAAAGCACAATGTTGTTGAGGTACCGAGTATGCCATGTAACGACAAGCGCCGATGCCGAAGTAGCCATACAACAATCAAATACTCGGAAATAAAAGAAAGGTGTACCGTTCTATTCACCATAATGGACATGAACGTGACACAAGGGAGAGAACGTGCTTTGTAGTACTGTATGTTCGACATTGAAAATGATCTACCGGCGACTGCGAAACAATGATCCAATGAGTCCGGACATGCAACTTTCAGAAGCCAGAAACATCCATTATTTAGTCATATCGCTGGACCAGCTATCTCAGTGCCCATACTTGTGTTTCACAGGGTGCGACTTTGTTTATTATAAGAGGAAGCCAACAGTTCCGATTGGATATGAACCCCTTTTTCACCTGCATTATGTGATCCGGTCGACGTTATGAACGATCATAAAGGTGCCAAAGACGGAGAAAAAAGATACATCGAGTGCCTATAAGGAGGTTGAATCCCGAGGTCTTTTCGAGATTGACAGCCCGAAAGCCCACTCTTGCGAGAGAAGACAAAGGCCTCTGCCGCCAGTCTTTTACCAAAACAGCAAGTAAAACATCCATAGAATAATAATTGTCGACTAGCACATGGAGAAGAGAAATCGTACCCACACTCATGGCTGCTAATTGGACAGATGTTGTGCTTCTGGTGGTTCGTTTGACGGAACGGTGAGAGGTGAGGTTACCTACATTTCTAGATAGGGTTATGGTGACACGAAATGCAACTCCGGGTCAGTTCCAAGGTTGACTTTTAGACATACCATCCTGATTGATCGGAGATTGCGGTGAAGTCCGGGCGACCTACTTCAAACCAATTGATCTTCCGTATTGCCCAAGGCTTGTAGGTGTAGGTGGATTTAAATAAGCGACACTGCTAGAAATACAATCGAGACTCTACCTAGGTACCTAGGTAGGTAATACCTAGCAAGTAGGACAATTACCGAGGTCATTCCAAGGCTGCAGCTGCCTAGTTATAACCGGGACCTAGGTAGGAAGATAGTTGGCTTGAAAGCTGAGTGCATTAAGGATTCAGTTTGATACTAGATGACAGATAATGAACGTATCTCAAGAATACAGCGTAAACCTTTGGAAGCAACCTCGGAAATGCTTTGTCAAAACCGCCCAGACAATACTCACAACCAACACTCACACTCGAGACAATCCCGATAATTTGTCCAGATTAAAATCAGACTGCTGCTTGTGACTCTTCGGATACGGCTTACTCATCTAACACGAAGTAGTCATATTGATGTGGTCGTGTTAGGTTACAGCAGCGAAACTCGGGGTAGGGTCTACCAGATAATCATATCTGATGAAACCTCAACAAAAACCCTTTTGGAGACCGTGGACATGGTCTTTGAAATTTGGAGGTGTGGATGGGCACAAATACATCATAATTGGCACTCCAGTAGGTGACATCGGGAATCTTGCGAGCCTTTTACTGGCACAATGAAAGGTAGAGAGCAGGCCGATTCGGTAGTTGTGTCTTGGACCAGTGAATGTTTTCAATCGACGTTGTGCAAAAGACGACGTGTCGACCTTTTATCATCTGTCTGGACTATCGCGACCCTGTAAGAAGCGGAGTCAAATCATTCGGCATCAAGGCACACGACCAGACGGCCTACGTTTCAGATCAGATAGAATTTGTTCATCATTTTGATCCACAGACATACAAATAAACAAAGACTTAGAAACGACATCACGAAAACTTATGGCCAATCAATGACACCGAGAACCGAGAATGAAAAAGTTGGTGAACGAAAAAAAAAGACAAAAAAAACAGATGATTTCTCCGGGTATTACTTATTCTCATCCATTGCACTGTTCATGATAAACGCACGATAAACAAAGATACTGAAAGTAGAATTTCATGCTCAGAACCCTTGCTGCGCTGCCACCATCCCACTGTAGGCCGGCAATTGCGACTGCTGCGAAGGATGCTGCTGCGGCTGTTGCTGTTGGTGGTGTTGATGCAACTGCGCCTGCAATTGAGGCAAGTCGTTGAACCATGGATGGCGCAATGCATCCGCCGCACTGATTCGCATCTCCGGTCGCAGCTGGAGCATTCGCGTAAGAAGGTCCAATCCCAATTGATCAATCTGAGGAAGGATCAAGCGCAGATCCTGGGTGGCGTAGACGTGGAAATTGGGCTTATACTCTGGGAATTGCGAGATACCAGGCCACGATCTCTCGGACGGAGTGCCCATCAGTCTGAATATCTTTTGTAGTTGATCCTCGTTCGTCGTGCCGGGAAACAATGGCCTGCCCGTGTACATCTCTGCCATGATGCAACCGGCCGACCAGATATCGATACTGGTGTTATATGTTCTACTTCCGAGAAGAACGTCGGGGGCTCGATACCACAAGGTCACGACCTCGTTCGAGAATGTATTGACGGGGATACCGAAAGCGCGCGCCAAACCGAAATCAGCCAGTTTGAGTTGCCCTTTTTTATTAATGAGGAGATTCTGCGGCTTCAAGTCTCGGTGCAGCACGCGGTTTTCGTGACAAAACGCAATGCCCCGCATCAATTGGTGCATGAACGATTTGATAGTCACGTAGTCGAGCGAGCCGTGGTCACCCTTGGTGTCCATGTAGCGTTTGAGATCACGATCCATGTATTCGAACACCAGCATGAGCTTGTTTTCGGTATGGATCACATCGTATAGCGAGACAATGCTTTCGTGCTTGAGCTCCTTCATGAGGGAGATCTCCCGGATGGCGGTGGACGGCGTGCCTTCTTCGGAATCGAGATGGATTTCCTTGAGCGCAACCATCTCCCCGGTCTGTCGATTCCGGCCTTTGAATACCTAGGTACAGCTAAGATCAGCCACGGTTTCGCATATAAGTAATGGATATATATCTATATATATATATATATATATATATATTTGTAGAGATCCGGCCGTCATATGCGAGTCACGTACTGTTGCGTAGGTACCTTCACCGAGCTGGTAGAGTCAGCACAACGTCCATTAGACCGGAGTAATGATGAATACCTTCTCCAGCTGCTGGAACGAGCTCGGCTGTGGCTTTTCCATGTTGATATTTCTCTGTGCCGATGCCGAGCGTGACGGAGTGGATGTTGTTGCGGCGGCTGGTTGAGTGAGCGAGGGGTTACTGATGTATGAGGATCCGATAGGTGCGGGAGGAGGATGGACGAAAAGGAAGTTGCGCGGCGCAACGAGCGATGAGACCAGAGATGACAGATTGCTGGAGGTTGAGGCGCTGAGATGTGGTAGCTGAGAGGGAGAGGACGACAAAGAATTTGCAGCAGGGGTTAAACTGGAAGAGGCAGCAGGGATAGAAGAAGAAACAACTTGATGAGGGTCCATTTCAAGTACTCACTTACATAATTCATGTAAGGTGAGGATGGCGGTTAACTAACAAATTATGGGCGATACTAACTAAATTAACCACCTAAGGCGACTAAGGCAGCTAATTAAGAGGAGAATCGGCCAATCAAAGACTCCAGTCTGCGCATCCTCTCTGTTCACAGGGTTAGGGTATGAACATCCAGCCCTAATTAATTATACTTATTAAAAGATAAAATCAAAATATTAAAATATTAAAATAATAGTAAATTGACCAACTTAGTCAATTAGTCAATTGTATCGATGCATAGTTAGATCGTCGACATGCTATTATACATTGCTAGACGTAGCGTTCAAGGAATTTCTAACTCTCACGATCAGCTGGCAGCAGTTGGTAAACGTGCCGCCACGGCGGGCAGCACGGCCTCGCTTTTTTGATCGCATCGTACGTGGTGCTGTGAGTCTCTGTCGTGCAGCAGACTGCCGAAAATCTGAGATTCATTCCGGACACCGCCCACGTTGATGATTCCAATAGCCATCCCTCTTTTATGCGCCCGATCCACGAGCCGATATGCCGAGTACGTCGCCAGGCTGGTGCCCATGATTAGCAGCCGCCCGGCGTCGTCAATAGCCTCCTCTGCTGCGTTGCGGACTGCCGGGCTTGTAGACTCGCCGAACATGATGACGGCTGGTTTCAGAATCCCGGCTGTCGACGTTGAAGACCACGCGCCGTCACGTTCAGTCTCAACGATTGCTCGAGAACGGCCCCCGTCAAGAGAAGGCGGGCTCTCGAGGCAGTGTGGACATGCCGGATAGCGAAATTGCGAGTACGGCGCGTGTGGAAGGTCCACGTCGCCGTCCGGGTTAAGTTTGAGCCCCCTTCGACGCTGCTCCTCTGGATTATCCGTATCCAACGCCCCAGCCTCGAGCATCTCGTTCAAGTAATCGGCCCAGGCGGGATTGAGCCGGGTGAGCGACCGCTGGAAGTCGTCGCGGGGCATTAAATAATGACAATTGATGCAGACCACACCCCGCAAAAACCCGTGCAGCTCAATTGTTGCGAGATCCGGATGGGCTTGAAGATGGAAGGAGTCGACGTTCTGGGTAATTACACTGCTCACGTAGCCCTTCTTGCCCAACTCGGCCACCGCTCGGTGCGTGGAGTTGGGTTTCGCTTTCTGCAAGCCCGGCCATCCCACGAAGCTGCGCGCCCAGTATCGCTTCCGCGCTTCATGCCGGGTGAGAAACTCGTGGTAGTAAGTTGGGCGGTGCGACTTGTTCCGCACGTAGGTCCCGTTTTCACCTCGATAATCTGAGAGCCCGGACGCGACGGAGATTCCGGCGCCCGTGAGAATCACCGTCTGGGCATTGTTCCCGACATCGATTCCTTGCAAGAAAGGCGATGGAGGAGCTGTTAAAAAGTCGGCGATGGCGTCGATGGCGCCTGCGACAGTACTTGCAGTCTGGGGAAAGACAACAGCGGGTGGAAAGGGTTTGGTATAGGGAATCCTCAGCGGAGACATGGAAGCATGGTGGTAGAATAGGGATGGCAGAAGAGAAAACGCTTAATTAGAAGGCCGATCAGTGAAAGTCATATGTATATATATATATATCTATATATATCTATATATACGGGATCGGATCAGATCTCCATGCGCAGAGAGAAGAAAAGAACAAAAACGGAGCGCGAATCGCAGTTCCCGCCGAAGCCAAAGCCGAAGCTGATGTCACTGGCCGGGATGCCTGGATGCCTGAGAACCGCTTTGTCATCTTTCCTCTTTCCTTCTTCTTATCTTTTCTTTCCTTCTGACCTCTTTTTCTTCATCTTCTTCTTCAACATCCTCTTATGTGATACTCTCGTTTCTCTATATTCCTACAATTATTCGCTCGTTGCTTTTGCTCTTTGCTCTTTGCTTTGCGAGCAATTCGGGGATATCCTCGTCGCCGAACTCGGCCGACGCCGCGGAAGGCTCGGCCGCAATAGATGATTTCTGATTAATTCGACTCGACAGCACCGGCCAACTCCCTGAGCATAGAAGACCGGTCTTATAGAAGACACCATCACAGGAACTGCGAACTCAATTTCATTGAACACTGCACACGGGCAATGACAATAGTAATCAGAACATCTGCGGACTAACAACTTTACCCGGACGTCGCAGATCTGGGATCTTAGCGGCCCTGGATGAGTCTCCTGCCGCCGCTGCTGCAGCGGTGCCACATTCTGTCCAGACTAAGACTCGCGCGAGGACACGCGACCTTTTCTCACCCTCGATGCGCAAAGCTGTATACATCCGCTTCGATTAATTTCTCTCAAAGTCGGCACCGCTGCCCTTCCACAAAAACACCCGTTGTTTGGTCCCCGGCCGCCTTGCGAACGGCAGTGAATCCATCGCTAGCTGCTGCACTTCCGCCTCGCGTCACCTCCATGGCTGTGCAGACTAGAGGCCACGCAGGCCATCACGGCCACCACCATCACCATCATGATAATGTCTACCTCACCTCCTCCAACAAAAAAGATGCTGGCGTTCGAATAACTCGCATTGGGCTGTTTGTGAACCTCGCAATGGCTATTGGGAAGTTTGTTGGAGGCTACATGTTCCATTCGCAGGCCTTGATTGCAGACGCCTACCACGCACTGACAGATCTGGTATCTGACTTCATGACCCTCGGAACTGTAGCCTGGTCTCTCAAACCACCCTCGGAGCGATTCCCCAATGGATACGGCAAGGTGGAGAGTCTGGGAGCTTTAGGTGTGAGCTCATTGTTGCTTTGCGGAGGCGTTTTCATGGGACTAGATGCTACTCAGACGCTCCTGTCTCAATTCGCCCCCGATGCCTTCGAGGTGCTAGAACACGCTGGTCTTTTGTTTCATGGACATTCACACAGCCATAATCACGGTGCGGAAGTGTTGGGACCCAACATTAATGCCATTTGGTTGGCAGCTGGGTCAATTGTGGTGAAGGAGTGGCTGTACCGAGCTAGTAAGATCTCTATTCTTGATAAGCATGCTTCTCAGAAACCATTGCTAACTTCTACATAGCAATGAAAATCGCACAGGAACGGAAATCATCCGTGCTCGCATCGAATGCGGTCCACCACCGCATCGACTCTCTCACGAGTCTTGTCGCATTGGCGACCATTGGGGGTGCTCATCTCTTTACCAATGCATCGTGGCTGGACCCCGTGGGGGGTTTAATCATCTCCTTGATGGTGATAAATGCTGGTTGGGGCAATACCAAGACTGCGCTGTTCGAGCTTGCGGATGCTACGTTCGATGAAGAGATAAAAGAATCCGTCCGCAAAGCAGCTGCAAAGACTCTTGATGCATCACCTTCAAACATTTCTCGAGATATCCAAATCAGAGACATCCAAGGTCTGAAGTCTGGCCAGAACTATCTTGTAGATATCGAAGTGGGAGTGCAAGGAGACCTGACAGTGCGGCAATCTCGAGAAGTTGAGGAGATTTTGCGGACTGGTGTTGGCTCCAAAGTTCGTGGTGTACGTCGAGTTAAAGTCCGGTTTGTGCCTACCGACATAGATGGAGCCAACTTTGGGGAAGAATTCATTCCGGGTGACGTGAGTCCTCGCGGTAGCCCCGAGCCGGAGGATCATGCACATGACCATGAATACGGACATCCAGCTAGTAATTCAAAACTTCACAAGCGGCATTGAGCTGCTTATTGTGTTCATGAACTTTGGCCCATGACGCTCAAAAATGGACGATACTTGCTGGTCGAGTATTTGGAACGCTTGTCGCATTCATTACCGCTTGTTCTGGTACAGCGTGTTATATCCCATACATGTATAGAAAATATTACTGCAATGGAACGGTCGATTTTATCGATGAACATACCACCACCGAATTCGACCTTCTACGGGCTTGCCTTTGTTGTAGTGATTTTCCTTTGTCAATAGCTAATCTATCTACTTCGGCATCTCCTTAGAGGCACTATCAGAATACACAGGCAACAAATGCACGCTAGGTCGGTAATCGAGACGCGGCTAAATAACCCCTGGGGCCATCACTCATGGACGCTTGCGTTCTTCAAATACAACTTGTAGCGCGGATACCGTTAATGTAAAAGTATCTTGAGCGCCTTGATCAAATTCAACTCCAGTCTCGCCGGGAGCCAGCTTCAAGTCAAAATTGAGAGCGACGAGGACCAATGCCAAACGCAATTCCATCAGGGCAAGCAATTTACCTGCGCAAGAGTACTGGCCTGTTTCATTGTTTAGCACACGTTAGTCTAATTTCAGTGATGGGAGAAAGTAGGTAGAACATCCTTACCAAGTTGGAAGGGGAAATAAGCTTGCTCGTTAAGGATCATCTTCTTTCGATCCTCGACGAGCCATCGTTCGGGCAAGAATTTGTCTCCCTCTGGGAAATTTCTTTCGTCTCGCTGAAGAACGTATTGCGGTACAACGACGTTCACATCGCCAGGAATCCAGACCTCGTCGATCTGAAGTCCTTCCGGGGGGGTTACACGAGGTTGACCACTGGGAACGGCTGGTTTGAGACGCAAGGTTTCGTTGATGATTGCTTCGACGTAGGGAATATCTCGGATTTGTTCGTACGTGAAGGCATTGCCAGCACTAGAGAATAAATCATCGAGTTGACGTTGAAGTTTTTGATATATGGCTGGATTGGTGGCTAGGTAGTAAAGTGCGTTCGCCAAAGTAGCCCCCGTGGTGTCGCTTCATATATGTTAGTCCATCATGTCTATGAAAGATCGTCTAGCCTGGGGAGTAGATTGGGAACATGCCTTCCTGCGATGATCATCAGACGACCGTCTTCGTGCAAGGCTTTTGTGCCGGGAGGTGCGGTGCCGTCGTTGTCCTTGATTGCTTTGAGGAGCCAGGAAATGACATCGGAAGGAGTCTGAGTATCATCTTGCTTCCATTCCTGTGAATCAACGGGTTGTCAGAATGGTGGCAAATACAAGGGCAATCTTGGAACAGTCCACAATTTCAAGGACTGACAGACAACGTACATCTGTTTTGTCTTTGACTTGCTTGTGACAGTAATCGATGAACAAGCCATAGCTTCCAGTCAAACCCGGAATCGAGCCCAAAAACGATAGAATCCACGGGGTGTGACCCAACAGCCCCAAAGTCGCCATTTGATCGTGTAGACCTTTGATAGCGCTGTGCTCCTTGGCCATTTCTAATTGCCGGAAGTCTTTGCTGAATCCAACTGCGCCCATGATATCAAAGGTGAGATACATGGTCCATTGTGTGAGATCGATAGGTTGGCCAGCGCGTTCGCGCATTTGAGAAATAAAAGTTTCGACTTTGGATCGCACACGAGGGGTGTATGTCGACATTGCTGCATAGGTAAGCAGGTCAGTCCTCTGGATTCGATATATGGATGTTAAGACGTACATTTCACACTTAACGCGCGATCCCAGGCCCGACGGCGACGACGATGAACCTCAACATCGCGTGTGGAATTGAGACTAATTATTCTCACATCATCCGAGACCTGGCTATACCAAACAGACCTTCTACAAGCAGTTCTCGGTCCGTGGATGGCCTGCACCGCCGATGGGCGGTTGATCGAGATTTCACGAGGACCTAGGTAGCCGAACAGATCAGCCAGGGTTCTAAACATAGTGATTCATTCCAAAGTTCTATCGCCGGTGATTTCTTTTTTATTAGGCAAGGTTAGACAAACTCACCCGTGCGAACGAAATCGCCGTATTGCTCATGCAGCTTCTGTAGCGTTAGATGATATTGTAGCCCATTCGAAGCTTGCTTCACGGCATAGAATCGACTGATTTTGGCACCCCATGGTCCGGGGAATTTCCGCAGTCGGTGGAAAACCAATCTATAAATTGCAATACTACTAGCTAATCCAACATTGAAGCAAACCCCCGCGAAAGAAGCTATCGCGACGGCATACGGTAAACTGAGTCCAATATACTTGGTGTAAATCCCAACTATACCGGTCCAAGTGAGTAGGTAAGCGGAGAGCAGTCTCCAAAGGCGATAGTCGATCTCAAATTTACGAATTGCCAAATGGAACGCAACTCCCAAAAGTCCGTAGCTGAAGGCTACTTGAGAGATATCCGAAGATAGAAGTGTTGTGCGGAGAAGGGCTTCCATATTGACGATCTCAGGAACCCTGAGAGGCCAGGAAAAAGAAAAGAAAAGAAAATGAACTCGAGGTTGTCAAGGCCTCGATCTCGATACAGGGGCGTGTTCAATAATACTATCAAGAGGATACTCTCAGTAGTTACCTGGATGGGTAGGCTGCCCAGGTGGTTGCAAAAAACAAACTACAATCAAATTTCGAGATGCTCTTGGTTCGAGCCTTCATGATATCTTAGAAGTTGCACACGTGTCAGACCACCGGAGTCGAGCCGTGAACCCCGAGCTGCGAGCCGTGTGCTGCATTAGCTTGTTTCCATTGCCTATAATATCTCTCTTAAAGATAGGACCTAGAAGACCGCCGGAATCCTTCCTCCATAATGGCGTGAACGCTAGTAACGGGTAGTATCCCCGCCACGGCACTGGCTCAGGGGGTGACATCCGGTTGGTGACTGAGATCCGCTTTCATTTCGAAAAATACAAGGCTTCTAACCGAGTACACGACTGAAACGCGACGCTCAGGCGGGAGTTTCCCATCTCAGTATTCAGACTCGGTCATCAGTACACTAATGCAAGCCGGCATAGTAGATCTCGTGCCACACGGAGACTTGACAGAACGGCAATTATCCACGGTATTGTGTTGTTCCTACTCGGCACTCATAAAAAGAGACGATCACCTAGACTAATTAAGGACGGAGGAGCTGATGGCTGAAGCAATGGATACCTAGATAGGCGTAAGGAACCCTTTTGCTGCCTGACATGATTGGGACATAGTGGAATCCTTTGGAAGTTCCCCATTGTCAATATTTCTTCAGTCAAACTTCCCGGACTTCTTGACAATTGGGCTTCCAAGGGTCGAACGGCGAAAGTATCTTCTGAGCAATATCCCCGGAACATCGAGGCACTCTCGAGGTCTGGCCTTTGACCGCAAACCGCGTTGCGGTTACAGAGTGGAGGCATGGAAACAGAAATAAAGGCACTATGAGAGCCATGTATTTTCTTTTCCTTCCCTGGCCAATCGTTCGTCAGCGAATACGGTATCGTAATCCAACAGTTACTAGCCTGGGCGAGTCTTTACTAGACTTGGGACTTAACGGCTGGCGCTTCTGACCTTAATTTATGGTATTATAGGACAAAACCCTACTAGTAGTATGCCGCTCAAAACTCTCCAGGATGAAGATCAACAATCTCTATCTTCGCATAACACGAAGTGCGTTTGGGCTGGCTTCTCCTAGCAGGCCGCAAGCTTTCTTGCGCTCTGCTTTTTTCAGCTGAACTTGTGAGGAGTCTCCGAAATAAGTATCCAGCTCGAATGCAGTCGAGTGTTGGGGATCTCTTGTAGAAATTCATCCAGCGCTTCGTTCTGGTCTTCTGCCAACCCACCAGAAGTATCGAACCACGCCCTTGACCCCGACGTGAGCCTCTGTGCAGGACGCATCAAACTTAGTCCGCTACGTTGAAGGTGAATAGTATCTTGAAAGGCAAGATAGACGACAAAATGGATACACTACAGCCTGCTGCGCTTGGGATCTCAACTGTTTTCTGGGTTTTGGCCACTGTCACAATTTTCCTTCGACTATGGTCCCGTATATTCATCATCAAGAGTTTCGGGTGGGACGATGCGATTATGTCGGGGATTTTGGTAAGTAACTACTGTATGGTTCATAGAATCGCACTCGCTTACCTCAACTTTCATGGCTAGTTTTTCAACGCTGCTCAGCAGGCCTTGCTTTATGCCTTCGTTCACTTCGGAGCTGGGCTGTAAGTATAGCACCGACATCTGCGTTATCAAAAATCACTTCTGACCGTGAGACATAGCCATATTGATACTGTCCCTCCTACAAACATTGGAACAATACTCAAGGTATGATATGAGTATTGCCAATTGAGCCAGCACACTACACAGTCAAGCATTACTGATAAATACTTCTAACCTAGCTTCTCTTCGCGGAAGAGATTTTTTACCTTTGGATGCATCTCACGATAAAATTGGCGTTTCTGTTTTTTTATATGCGGCTGTCAAATAGCCAAAGGTTCACGCTTCTCATTTATGGAGCAATGGCTTTCGTGGTAGCAGCCACCGTCACCATTTGGTTGCTATACTGTTTACAGTGCAAACCGCTTGCTGCATTTTGGGATCCCACTGCGTATCCGGAGGCGAAGTGTCTATCGACAAAGATCACTTACTACATTCCGGTGTCTTTGGTATGTATTTTCTAACGACCGGTGTTGGTAGATGAGAATTCGGAGGGGAAATAACAACTGACAATTTCAATTCACAGTGTATCTTTGGCGATCTACTCATTCTTATCCTTCCCATCCAACCTCTATGGAATATGCAAGCCAGCCTTCGTCGTCGCGTCACCTTGATCGGGGTTATTACCTTTGGCGGAATGTCACCTGTCGTATCTTGCCTGCGAATAATTGTGTTACAGGAATTCCAGTCCAGTCCAGACTTTACATGGACTTTAGGCAAGATGGTTATTGTCTCTGCGATTGAGTTAGACGTTGCTATCATGGCAGCAAACGCCGCTTCGCTGAAAGCGATCTGGGTCAAATACTTCCGGAACATCTTTTCAAGTTCTGTTGGTGAACAGACCTCGTCATCTATTGCAAAATCTAATGAACTCGCCAATCTACCATATAACGCGCGAGCGAAACGATCAGGTCATACCCGTATGCCTTCGAATGATGGCAGCATGGCTCAGAGAGGAGAAGACTTGGCCGCTACTGAATCTGAAGAGGAGCTTTTCAAAGGATCGGGTATTACAGTGACATCGTCGGTGGCATTGACCAGCAAGCAGAATGCAGCGTCAACATCGAACCTGAATCGTGGATATTTCGAGTTCAAAAAGTGATATTGTTGTTACCTTTAGGGATTATGGTCCGGGGAAAATTCCCTGCGTTGATGAGGTTTTCTTTTGGTTCAGGAATTTCTGTCTAGACAGACTCAACCTAGTGATGTCAAATTGGGATTCAAATTGGTCTTTAAATTTGATGTAGATCATTGAGAACTCTGTACCGTCAATCACTTCAGGGTGGAACCTCAAAAGGATGCATTCTCGCCATTCGATGTGTTCTTAGTCTGAATTAGCCAGGTTAATAGAAAACAAATAGATATGATATGTATTACTAGAGGACACCCGACCTTGGGACTATGCGAAGAAGAGAAATCTCCAGATCCCAATGATATAATGCTTCACGCGGCAGTATTGGCAATAACAGCAATCTTATCCCAGTCTGACCCAAGGGCTGCATCGACAATGAACCTTGCGACACTCGCTCTCGATATTCTAGGCATAAAATTCACGGCCTTTTCCCCGTTTGCACCTAATGCTTCCACCTTGGCTTCATCCGTGTTGGTCAACATGGCCGGTCTGACGATGGTCACTGCTACTTTCTTCCCGGCACTGTTGCGCTCTCGGGAAAGGTCCAGAAGTGTGTTTTCGGCGCCGTAATGATCGTTAAATTGATTTCCTAACGGCGAGACTTTGACGAGTGCTTTCATCAGGAAATTAAGACTAGAGAACGACTCCCCGACCCCCATGGCTGACATGTACACAATCTTTGTCTTCTCTGCTACTTTCGTTGATGACTCTTTCAGAGTCTGAGCAATGTTTCTTGCGACTTGAGTCAGGAACGTTGTTCCCTGGTCATCAAACACGGCACCCTTGACGTGGGCAAGGGTTATGATCACCGCATCCGGGAAGCGAGGTGTTTCGAGTGCGCTTCTGATATCGGCCACGTTGGAAGGTGTGCCTCTTACAAGGGTCAGGCCTGGTTGCGCTTGGATGGAGGCTGGATTGCGCACGAGGGCGGTTACAGTGTGGTTTGCGTCCGCTTGTTGAAGTAAATTGTCAATGACTTTGGAGCCGGTTTGGCCGCTACCGCCTGCAATGAAGAAATGCATATTATTCTGATTTTGTGTAGTCGTTATTGTGCAATTTGTTGTAGAAGAATGAGTACAGTGCATCCGATGAGAGCTTGGAAAAAGACCTTGGAAAAAGACCTTGGGGGCTGATTTGAGGTTTTGTTGGAGGATGAGTGATGATTCTGAATATATCCATGAAATTAGCTGCAATCTGGACGTTATTTATACAGCACGTGTCGATTATTTAAAGTTTGAGATATCTCGTGGTCGTCTCGGCGATAAAATCTGGTTCCAAAACCCGTGTCCGCGTGTGTCTCGGTCTTTTCGGAGTTATTTTAAGCTTCTTTTCAGCGTGAGACGAAACAGGTAGTTTAGTCCGATTGAATTTGTGGCTATTCCAAAACGAGATATATCTACCGAGCAATGTAGGGTTAGTCAGAGAATATGGCTTCGTCATTTAATTAATTGAGAGATTCTTAGTAAAGTTCTTTTAAATCACGAGCTCAAAGGTTCATGCTGCTATAAATGCTCTTCTCGAGTTCAGATACTTTTCCACAGCAGATTGAATCTTCTCTATCAACAAGAGCTGTCGGTGACTTTCCCGATAGTCGCGGTACAGCTTTCCACAAAAGGAAATAAATTAGTTAAGCCGCGGGCTGCTCGACTTCCTTATCGTAATAGCGGTGCGATAAGACCAACGGTCAAATTGGACATTCTCAATAGTTGGTTCGATCAGTTCTTCTACAGACTTGCTAGTAACTCAGCTGTAAACCACAAAACATTAGTTACCACAGCATACTTTACCCTTTCACAGTATTTGTTCGTTTCCAGACCAAAGGTTTAGGTTATTAGGCGATTGATAGCGTGGGGCATGCCCGGTTAAATATCACCAACTGATTTACCCGCACTTCATGTGGGTACAATAGATTTTACGACAATAATAAAATCATTAGCATGGAGGTCAGTTTTCGGTCTATTAAACCCACGTGAGCTAGAAGTGATTACCTTCGCTTTTCCAATCATTATTTAAAATTCTAAGAAAAGTGCAATATCTAGGTAACTATTCTCAATGAAACCCGTCATGTAGTAGTAATACGATTAGAGCGAAAAGGATAAGTGGTATCTCATTTGCTGGGCTTAGTGGGGGTTGACATCACTGCTATTTGCATCATCTGCATGCAATTATGAAGCTACATCTTGCTCATTTTCTCACGAGACAAACTTCTATTACTCGGTATATATATTACCTTCACTATTTAATGAGGGATGTTCGCCAGTGTCTGAGATACTTATCTCTGGTAACCTATTCTTTTCTGTGACACCGAAATTCTTTCACCATAATCAATTGAACCTGGACGGCTGTTTTGAATTTAGCCTTATTCCCGGAAAGCCGCAGCAAGCAGAGTTTAAATACTGCAAGGGCTTCCCCAGATTACATTTCTAGAATTTCCTGCACATTGAAACAAACAAAATTACTGCCATCGACAATTCAAAATCTCAGAGCCTGATTTCTACCGAGATTTTTCACAATGCCTTCAGGCTCCGGCTCCGGTTCTAGGTCCAACTCCGGCCCGCTGTATATCGGCTTCGACCTCTCAACACAACAATTAAAGGGTCTCGTGGTCTCGCCCGACCTCAAGGTTGAATATGAAGCCAAGTTCGATTTCGACGCCCATTCGCACGGCTTCAACATCAAAAAGGGCGTGATGACCAACGAAGCCGAGCACGAGGTCTTTGCGCCCGTGGCCCTGTGGTTGCAAGCCTTGGATTGGGTTCTCAACACCTTGAAAGCGCAAGGGCTCGATTTCAACAGAGTAAAAGGAATCAGTGGTGCTGGTCAGCAGCATGGCAGTGTCTACTGGAGTGCAGACGCCGAGAAAATATTGCAGGAACTATCGCCCGCCAAATCCCTGGAGGATCAGCTTGAAAAGGCCTTTTCGCACCCTTTCAGTCCGAACTGGCAGGATGCTAGCACGCAGAAGGAATGTGATGAATTTGATGCCTATCTGGGTGGGCCAGAGCAATTGGCTGAAGTGACGGGTAGCAAGGCACATCACGTAAGTCTTTTGCGACACGTATCATTAAGACAGACAGAGAGGACTAACTGGTTTGTAGCGATTTACTGGGCCACAGATTCTCCGCTTTCACCGCAAATATCCCGAACAATACAAACGTACCGCAAGAATTTCCCTGGTGTCTTCTTTCCTTGCGTCCCTATTCTTGGGTCGGATTGCCCCCATCGACATATCCGACGTGTGTGGAATGAATCTCTGGAATATAAAGGCCGGTACCTGGGATGATCGTCTTCTGAAGCTCTGCGCAGGCAATAATGGAGTGAGCGATTTGAGGCAAAAGCTGGGAGAAGTCCCCGAGGATGGAGGGCTACATCTCGGCAAGATCAACAAGTACTTTGTTGAGCGGTATTCGTTCAACCCTGACTGCACAATTCTCCCTTCGACGGGAGACAATCCCTCTACGATCCTCGCGCTGCCGTTGAAACCCTCGGACGCTATGGTGTCGCTGGGTACGTCAACTACGTTTTTAATGTCTACACCCATGTATAAACCGAACCCCGCTACGCACTTTTTCAACCATCCGACCACCCCAGGGTTGTACATGTTTATGTTATGTTATAAGAACGGAGGATTAGCTCGGGAGCATGTTCGTGACGCCATCGATCAGCAAGTCGGCACGCCCGCCGCAGGCAGTAATGCATGGGCCAACTTCGACAGAGCTTTGCTTGAAGCTCCTGCCATGGGTCAAAACCGAGACTCGGATCCCATGAAGATGGGTCTATTCTTTCCGCGACCTGAGATTGTCCCTAATCTTCGATCTGGTCAATGGCGATTCAATTACAACCCGCAAGACCAGAGTCTGCAGGAGACAACGTCCGGCTGGAATGTGCCCCTTGACGAGGCACGCGCTATCGTCGAAAGCCAGTTCTTATCGCTGCGGCTTCGATCTCGTGGACTCACCACTGCGCCTGCCGAGGGGCTCCCGCCACAGCCGAAGCGGGTTTATCTGGTCGGCGGAGGATCACGCAACAAAGCCATTGCCAAAATTGCAGGAGAAATCTTGGGTGGCCACGACGGCGTCTATAAGCTCGACGTCGGAGAAAATGCATGCGCTTTGGGAGCGGCGTACAAGGCAGTGTGGGCTATTGAGCGACAACCGGGGCAAACGTTCGAAGACTTGATTGGAAAACGATGGCGAGAGGAGGAGTTTGTCGAGAAGATTGCAGACGGATATCGACCGGAGGTTTTCCAGAAATATGGAGTTGCTGTCGACGCGTTCGAGCGGATGGAGCGACAAATTTTGCAACAGGAGCATGGCAATCAGAAGATTTGATCTGGTCTAATCTGATCTGGTCCTAGCAACTGTAAAAACGCTGTTGTCATGGTGAAGATGATAGTGGCGGAATTAAATAATAATCTTTATATAGAATAATGCAGCTGGCAACACTTTGGGCGATGGAGTGTTAATCGAGAGAGTGAAGAAGTAGTTGTAGCAGTAGAGGAAGAAGAGAGGAAGAAAAGAAGAAGAAGAAGAAAGTAAACAGTCGATATTACAAATATCCCGAAAAGGCAACCGCGGACGTGACTGCCTGAGAAGTCAGGCGGCTGTTCCACTTGCCTAATTCATTCTTTCTATTTTTTTTCCCGCCTTCCACAAAAACAAATTCAAAATCAACGAACACTCAAAAAGTCAACCTTCACAACGTCGCTTTTCTTTCGCCTCTCAATAACTATCCTTGATTACACGACTGTCCATATCCTCTTTGAAGCTATTCTATCCTCGTTCTGCGTCTTTTCCCACCGTCGATAGATCTTACCAAGCGCTCCCCGCCTTTTCAACGTTCCGCCGCCTCCTGCACAATGGCCGCGTAGGAAGCAGAGCATATCCGCCGCTGCCAATTGACATGACTCCCTTCGATTGCCGTGATCGATATTCCCCTGCTGCCCATCTCAATCGGTGATAACCAGATCTCCTCAAGAGCCCGCCTATTTCGACGAGGCAGCCTGGCTGCGGCAGTAAAATGGAGGATCAGGTAAGCTCAATTATCCAGTGACGCATTCTGCCCCGCATTCATTTATCATGCGAATTTCCCGGCCACTTTGCGTTCCAACCACCGCAAGACCTTTTCCCAGCATCCTACGAGTACTACTGACGGAAACTAACTGGTCCTGTCTTGTCATAATCCAGGTAGTCAATGCGATTGAAATTGCTTCAAACCCTACGTCCGACCAGTCCCTCAAGAAACAAGCCTTTGAGTACCTGAACCAGCTTCGACAAGATCCAACAGGATGGCAGGTCTGCCTCGCTATTTTCACTCGGACACCACGCCATTCCGAGATAGCTCGTCACGTCGCCCTTGAAATCGTCAACAGTGCTTCCCAGGCCGGCCTTATCGATTACCAGGGCTTGCAGTACGTCAAGAATGAGTTGATGGGATATCTACGGCAAGTCTACGGTACCGATGGAGCGACTCCAGATGGCCCGGCTATTCAGAACAAAATCGCTCAAACAGTCACCTATTTGTTCTCGGCTTTGTATGGCGCCGGCTGGGAAAGCTTTTTCGAAGATATTTTGAGCTTAACAACCACCGATCCTTCGACCACCCTCCGTAATAACCCGCTGGGAGTGATCTTCTACCTTCGCGTCATCTATTCAATCCACGATGAAATCGGTGATGTCCTAGTCCCCCGCTCGCGCGACGAACAAGAGGAGGCGAATACGCTGAAAGACCTTATCCGTCAACGCGATGTCCAAAGGATCACCAACTCGTGGCAAGAGATTCTTTCTCAATGGGACGAGACAAATGATCAAATCGTGGAAATGTCACTGAGAGCCATTGGAACTTGGGTCAGTTGGATCGACATCGGTCT
Organism: Talaromyces borbonicus; assembly: GCA_002916415.1. NCBI lineage: Eukaryota > Fungi > Ascomycota > Eurotiomycetes > Eurotiales > Trichocomaceae > Talaromyces > Talaromyces borbonicus. The sequence goes on along the minus strand of NBSA01000028.1, from coordinate 1,850,830 downwards.
CGTCGTCAACCAGACAATGCTGGATCTCCTCTTTCGACAGCTCTCCCGTGCCCAGAAACCGGAGCTTCGGGACGGGGAAGACAAAGTCCGCGATGCTGCTATTGATGTGTTCACCGAGATCGTCTCGAAGAAAATGAAAGCAGAGGACAAAATTGATATGATCGCCTTTTTGAATTTGGACAGCATTATAACGCAGCTTTCCAACAGTATTCCTCTAAAAGAGAATCGCTATACATCAAAATACGACACTGACCTCGCCGAGACTGTCGCAAAGCTTGTTAACATTACAGTGACCGATATCATCCGGGCATTGGACAATGAAAACGTTCTCGTTGCAACAAAAGAAAAAGCAACTAATTTATTGCAATCATTCTTGACGCACGTTTTGAGGTTTTTCGCCGACGACTACGACGAGGTTTGCTCCACTGTAATCCCCTGTGTTACTGAGCTTTTATCGTACTCTCGCAAAGTTTCCAAGTCGAATCCCGATATAAAAGATCAACACGCGGCGATGCTGTTACCTATTCTAAAGGCCATTATTGCCAAGATGCGATACGACGATACATCATCCTGGGGCGACGAGGACGATCAAACTGAAGAAGCCGAATTCCAGGAGCTCCGCAAGCGCCTGAACAATCTGCAGCAAATAATCGCGGCCGCAAACGAAGCACTCTATATTGACGCGTTATCGGAGGTTGTAGGGAAGACGTTCCAGAATTTGAGCCAATCAGGGGGCCAAATGGACTGGCGTGATCTCGATCTGGCTCTCAACGAGATGTTCTTGTTTGGGGAGCTGGCAGTCAAAACAGGTGGACTGTACACCAAGAACAAGGCTAATAACGTCGCGGCTGAAAGGCTCGTCGAGATGATGAATAGAATGGTAGAATCTGGTAAGCTGTTCGTCCAACGTCAGATTTGTCTGCTGCTAAAAACCTATTTTGCAGATATCAGGTCTTTCACCCATCCCGCAATTCAGCTGCAATTCATGGAGATTTGTGTGCGTTACAACAGTTTTTTTGAGCACCACACCCACGCGATACCCGGTGTTCTCGAAAACTTCCTACAATTTGCACACCATCCCATGGAAAGAGTGCGAACACGAGCCTGGTACTTATTCTATCGCCTCGTCAAAGCTCTCAAACTACACATTGGCAATGTGGTACACACCGTCATTGAAGCTATTGCTGATTTGCTGGTCATTCGAGCGGAACTCCCGTCCGTGACCGACGATGGCGACGACATGTCGTCTGATGAGAGTTCCACAAACGCTGTTTTCACAAGCCAGCTTTACCTTTTTGAGGCCGTTGGAATTTTATGCTCTATTCCCCTTGTCCCTGTAGAAAAACAAGTCCTTTACGCACAATCCGTGATGAATCCCATTTTTGTTGATATGGAGAACAACCTTGCGTTAATTACCAAATCTAACGATGAGCGAGCGATAATGCAGATTCATCACGACATTATGGCTCTGGGAACACTTGCCCGTGGCTTTTCAGATTGGACCCCTGGCGCACAGATGGCTACCACAGCGGCAAAGATCGCTCCCGAAATTGCAGACGCATTTGGTCAAGTGGCTGAAGCAACCTTGATCGCTCTCGAATCATTAAAATCTTTTTTCAACGTGAGAACTGCCGCCCGATTTTCCTTTACTCGCGTAATTGGTATCGTGGGTCTGCGCCTACTTCCGCAGCTGCCGAGATGGATCGATGGACTCTTGACGGAAACTTCGTCCAAGGATGAAATGGCACTCTTCTTGAGGCTCTTGGACCAAATTATATACGGGTTTAAGTCGGAGATATATGGGATTCTTGATACTCTTCTTACACCTTTCCTGCAACGCGTATTTATTGCCATTTCAGAGAACACTGCGGGTACCGATGATGAAATTCAAATGGCTGAATTGAAGCGAGAGTATCTCAGCTTCCTCTTGGCATTACTGAACAACGACCTGGGCTCTGTTCTAGTCAGTCAAGGTATGTTTTATCCCACCCGAAAAGGAAAATGAAACACTTTTGACGGTACTGTATTCTGATATATTGTAGCCAATCAACCAATTTTTGAATCTGTCATCGAAACCATTGAACATTTTGTCAGAGACGTCGAAGACCCGACAACAGCAAAAATGGCGTTTTCAGTTTTGATTTGCATGGTCAATGCATGGGGTGGATCGGAGTCTGCCAATGCCTCCCAACACGCGATACCCGGCTTCAACCAATTCATGTTTACTCGCTTCTCTCCGCTGTCTTGGACGATACCGAGCTCCTCGGGGTTTAATCCGAAAGACGGTCAAACAAGACACGTGCTACAAGAAGCCGGAGGCTTACAATATTCAATCTATTCAAAGTCTGGTACAGAATATGTTGAATATCTTAGAGGACAGGAACTTCCCCGAATGGGCATGGGCCCGGATCTAGTTGTAGAGTATCTCAATGCTCTCACACAGTCAGATCTCAAGGGGTTCCGGAATTTCTTCTTGGTGAGCAGTCATCTTTGTTTAATCGATTTGGCCAGATAATTGCTAACAAGCAAGCAGTCTTTTATTCAGCGCCTCAGCTCGTGAGAACATTTAGCCAACATATATCTCTATTTGGTCTTTTTCAATGTTGAGAAGAGAGTTTTATGTTCCGTCTAGATTCCCATATCAGTTTCTGACATTTCTCCTTCACAAATTTTGTCAGTTAATACTGTACTCGCTGCATCTGCATAGGTTAATGTGATGCCCCGTGACGATTCATAATCAGAATTTCAATTACAAAAGCATAGCATGCAAATTGAATTGTCATTGTCTGCAGCTTATTGCTCTTGGCATTAACAAGATTTATTGGGAGTGCTAATGATTATTGAGAAATCCATTTTCACAATGCAGCCGAGGGTCAAAATGAAATGAGTAATCTCAGCCTTGTGGTTGTCACGTTTGGTATGATAGAATACCTACCTAAAAACATCAAAATCATTTTCTTGCTAGGCACCCTTGGAAGGTCAGGTTCTATATAGGTCTTGCAAATTAAATGAAATTAGAAACCTTGGAACAAACTCATTATTAAAAATTCTAAAAATTATATTTTTCCATATTACTTTGATTCCAAGATTGGAAATCCAAGGATATTTTCCATCTTTGCATCCAAATCGAAAGCCTTTGCTTGTCTTAGCCAGCGAGCTAGGCTGTGTTCATATAAACGACATCAGTGCTGCTAAACCTCAAAGAAGAATAAAATTATTGAAACAGGTATTTGGCTGCGTGCTCAATATGATCGTCCGCAAAAGTCGCGATTGTGTAATAGCTATGATCATAATCTGGCTGATATCGAATATTCACACCTGTTACACCTGCTTCGGAAGCTGCTTTTTGGAAGTTTTCAGGTAAAAGCTGACCCTGGGTGTAGAAGTTGTCTCCGGTTCCCTGTAATATTTAACAATATTAGACTTTTTGATCGTAGATTTGAAGGGGGACATGGGAACTGAAACGAAGGGAGCAAAGAAAAGACTTACGACATCAATCAAGACATTCAAGGGGCCCTTCCATTTCTTGACAAGCTCAGTGGCATCGTGTTCCTTCCATTTCTCTTGGTTTTCCTCGCCGAAATAGCCCTTGAATGCCTTTTGACCCCACGGACAATTGATCGGATTCGATATGGGAGCAAACGCGCTGACCGATTTGTATTTTCCGGGGTTACGGAGGAACTAGGGGTTGTATTAGTGAGTTTCTTTAAGTCTTTCATCACTGATATCGAAGTTCTAAATAAGGCGAATGTATCCATGTATAGGTAAGGTCGTGAATATAAAAAAGGGGAAACATACTAGAGTAAGAGCACCGTGACCACCCATACTATGGCCCGTGATACTAACTCGACTGGCATCGATCTGATCTTTGAAAGCTTCAAATACCGTCTGAGGAAGTTCTTCTGTCACGTAGCTATACATTTTGTACCCTTCGTCGTAAGGCGGGTTTGTGGCGTCGACATAGAATCCAGCGCCAGTGCCGAAGTCGTAGGCTTCGTCTTCACCTTTTATGTTCAATCCTCCTGTTACATTAATTTTTTTTTATTAGTAGAAGTTTTCAACTAGGTAATTTTGAACCGATTGCAATGGATAAAAAGAGGTAGAAAGGGATTAACTAACGGGGACTCGTATCGGGATACAGCACTGCGATTCCTTTCTTGCTTGCTCCGTGTTGGAAGAATCCCTTCTCTGAACAATTGTCTCCCGTACACGTCAACCCAGACAGGTAGATTAGCAATGGAACTTTCGATCCGGATTTCGCTTGCGGGGGCAGATAGAGGTTGAAATTCATCTCGCACTTGGTGGTTTTTGCATCGTGGCTCAATTTCAGTAGCTGACCACCGAAGGAGGCGATGGTGGCTTTTGTTTTGACAGACATGGTTCGTTCCCTTTTGATTGCGATCGATTTGGTATCTTAATCAATTGAGAGTCCTGGCAGGAGTTTTCTCATGGGGATAAAATTTGGTTTTTGTCTGGGCGTGGATTTGATTTATACAAAAATCTATGTGAGGGGCAGAAATGCGTCATGCTGTACGAGCGGTGCTGTGAGGGGAGAGTGGAGCCTGCGGGGATCAATCTTATGCACATCCAAATTTATGGGCACCGAATACACGAGATAAAACGTAGTCGTCGCAGTTTTCCTGATCGAGTAAAATTATCCCTAGGTATCTACCTATTTCAGGCACTAGTTTAAAAGAGCTGGAACTGTTACATCCATAGACATCCATGGATATACCTCTCTATCAATTGGATACTTCGTTAATATACAATTCATAAAATCTTCCCAGATCCATTGGGACACAAATCAAAACTCCGCCAATAATGCTAATGAAAATTGACATCCCAAAAGACAATCAATTGAACGCCGTAAATGCTCACTGGCTAAGATATACAGGTACGCCATAAATCACAGGCGCCGCGCCGTTCAAATACTTCAACAAACAAGAGCCACGAGCCTCTGCAACCGCCTCGTCTAGTCCGCGACCAGAACCTGACTGTGCTGCTTCTTTCGTCGTTGGCTCTGTTCTTCCGACTGCAGTTTTACCCTTTTTCTTGTCACTATGTCCATCTTCATCTTCCCGTAACAACCCCCATTGCTGGAATGTGCTCTTGGCGAATCGATCAATATCCTTGTCCGTTACGTCCCATAGCGTAGCGACAAGAGCAGGCGATCCGGCTTGCATGTAGTTCATTGGAGTGCCGTATGGCTCAAGCTCGCCTGCTTCGGTCAGACAACCGCTACTGCAACCCATGAGAAAAGCCACCGCGCACTTTTCCAGACGTTTGATTGTTCGTCCTCGTATATACTGTGCTCCACTTCCATGACCAAAGTACAAAAACAGATCATTTTCCTCCAGTCCAGTCTTGAATTCATCTTCGGAAGGGGTTCGCCCAACGATAGCCGACCATCCCCTTTGGTGAGACAGAGTTTCTTCGAACGTGCTCTGCGTTGTTTTCAGGTCTCCGCTTGGATTTAAGATAATCTGACCGCTGTGGCGATTGACCTCAAATGTGCTCTCTGAAGATTGGGCTGCTGTAAATCGAGCAATTCTCTCACGTAAACACTCCAGTGACGGCATGCGAGAGACGGGAAGGCCATGCAAACAAGGCAATGATTCCCAGGGGAAGGAGTGCAAGGTCTTATCCAAGATCAAGATTGTGTGATCAAGAGCTCCATCGTGTGGATTTTGAGAGTGTAGGCTGTTCAGCACATCTAAAGTTTCAATCACCATCATGTCGAAGTCAATCTCGTCATAGGCATTCCGCTCGCCTTGGAACTGCAGAATATCAACAACAAAGTACAAAAGATCCAGAATCAAATCTTCCGGGCTTTCTTGCTTGGCAAGATCACGAAGACCAATGAATAGGCTAAGCACATTCTCGTGAATTTTGATATGTGTTTGGTTCTCCCTGGACTTCTGCCGCGACGGTAAATGCTTGCCCAATAATTTATCGAACAAATCTGTAAACTGCGCCAATATTGTCGAGTCTCGTGGAACAGCATCGAAAATACTGCGAAATCCGCCCAGCCATATGTTTTCTATGTTTTCCAAGAGGGTCCCGAGTCGGCGATCAAGTAATTCGCGTGTAGCCCACCACTCCTTCTTTGAATTTCGATCAATTCGACTTTTCGCATCGTGTGCACTAGCATTGGCAAGACGAATTATTTCGTTCATCTCCTCTTTACCTGTGTCGAATGTGAAACTCTCCTCGTCTTCGCCGCTCTCGTCGCTGCGTTTCAGTGGAAGTCGAAGGAGAAATGGAGAACTATCCCGAGACATTCGCGAAATATTGAATTCAGTGCGTTGAGAATTCAGCGAGATTGAAATAACATTCCAACCGCGCGGTAAAATGTCCATATAATCCTGTGTAAAGGTATTAATGATATCGGGTCGCTCTCTGAAATCATAAGTCCATTGATCTGGCCAGCTTATAGGATCAGATATCCCGGAAAGCTTTTTGTCGATGCAAATAGCAAGTCTTTCACGCTCATAGGCAGTAATGCGACCAAGCTCTGTATTTCTCTTAGTCCAGACATCCGTTAAACATTGTTCTCTCAAAGCACTTACCATTAGCATTCACCGGTCCTAAAATATCGTCATTGGCAAGACCCGGTGTGGTCGCATATGAAAGCATCGACACACGGCCCATGAGGTTTGAGGCACTATGACCTTCGACGGTGGACCCGGTCAGGATGGCATCGCGAACTGTACTGACAATTGAAGTTCTTGCCCGCATCATGATACCAGAAACATCAATCTCCTTCTTGGCTGATTTCGTGGCTCGTTCACGTGTCTCCCTGGCCGTCGATTTCCCTTTCTTAGTGGCAGTAGCCTTACTTGCGCTGCCTGCAGTTTTGACTCCAGTGATCATAGCTGCGATTGATGGCATGGAAAGTGTCGATTCAGGAAGCACACAATATACTGCATGTGCAGCAATACTTCTCATGGCATCTGCTAGTAAATGCTCCGTCTCTTCGATTTGAATCGAGACTTGAGTCCGCATAGTGGCAGAGTTGTCCTTGGCGATTTGCAGCAACTTCGAAGCGCCGTCCAAGTCTTCGATGGCCAGTAAAGCATGAATTTGCTGTCTCATGATTTCATTTCGTAGGGCAAGATAAGAGTGAGCAAAAACTTGTGCTTTCGGGATAATTTCATTCTTCGTTGCTCTGACAGTAAGCTTAGGCGAAGTCTCAAAAGCAGGCTGTCGCCTTGACGTTGCTCTGGTACTCCTTGTCGAGCGAGTGGACATCTTGATGGCTTCAATTTCCATGCTTGCTTGGCGAATCTTTAGCGCGGCCATATTCTCTTCAAGAACTGCAAGAGACGATTGACAATTCGATGAAGCATTCCGCCGGTGGTGAAAGACTTCGCTAAGGATAGTTTCGGCATCGCTAAGAATACGCAAACACTCGTCGTGTTTGCCTTCAGATCGACTCAACAAAGCCAGGCTTAATTTCAGCTTGATAGTCTCCACGCTCTTTAGTGAGTGCTCGAATATCTTATTTGCAACATCAAGAACCTTCCGCGCCTCTGACAAATGATTCCCTTTTATCCACTCCATACCAAGGTCGGCTTGACATGCTAGCAGGCGGGGCGAAGTGCCGAGGCTTTCATTGACCTTGAGTGCTTGCTCACCGTAGTAGATTGCATCCTGAAACAGCCCATTGTATGCAGAAAGGCGCATGAGATTTGAAAGGCACGCGTTGTGAGATGTGATGTGTTTCCAAAATACAGCACCTTCAGCGTAAGTCCACATCTTGGGTCTCTCTGTTTGTGAGAGATCAAGTTGTGCCACCCCGTCAATAACGAGATCAACATCCGAGACTTCTTCTGTCGATCTTGCCGGCTTTTTCTCTCTTTCCACGGATTGTTCTAACTTGGACCATAAACGCGTACTCAGTCGAACAGCCAGTTTCCCATAGTACAATGCACTACTGAGACGTTTTTTTTGCTCAGCTAGGCGGGAGCAAAGTAAAGTTCCGTCAACAATCAGTCGTTCCCATGCAGTTTTAGATTGACTGCGAGTTTTTCGTACTTCTATCATTGTTTCTTCGCAGCGGTAGAATTCTTCAGCTAGTCGCAGCGCCTCCTCTGCGGCTTCCATATTGTTAATTTCCATGTTGACCTCCGCAAGTGCAAGCCTATAGGAAATGGCTGCATAAGTCGACAAATCTAGGTCTCTGGATCGTTCTTTGGCTCTTCCAATAAGTTCGAGTGCTGCCACATAATCACCATGCCGACAGTGCTGCAATGCACACCTTGATAGAGTGGTTAGTAACAGGGAGCTATCTCGAACCTCCTGCACCTCGAGAACACGGAGAAGGATCTCAGAAGCTGCTAATTGCAGTTTCCGGTACCCACGCGCCTCAGAATAGTCGGAAACTGCTTGCGCTTGAGCCAACAAGATATCGCAATCGTCAATGACTGACTTGAGAGACGGCCAATCCGTACAGTCTCTAGTTGTCGAAGTCCAGAAGGTAATGATTTCTTGGAAATCTTCTTCTAAAACGTCGCCATTACAGAACAGAAGGGTCAATTTGATGGAAGCGGATATGAATGGCGCATACGACCCGAATGGAGCATTAGAGGGTATTTTCGACAAGTCTGATTTTGCATGTTGAAGCAGCGAATCAGTAAAAGTTGGTTCAAATGCTTGCGAATGATCGAGTACAAAACGAAGTGCCAAACGTAGCACACGCAAGCGATTTAGCAGGTACTGATCAGGCGCGTAAAGCAAAAGAAGCTCCGAAAACAATGCTTGGAAAACGGTTCTGAAGCGTTCGCTTGTTACATCGTGACCATGAACTATCGATAAAAGACCCATCTGCCATTCTAGCAGAAAACCACGGGATTCAAGACGCAACGATTTGCCATCGAAAGTGCCTTCAGCACTGTTAACCGTGCGCAGCTGTATTTTGAGATACGACGACAAGACCCGTGTAAAGTTGTAACCCGGGCTTTTAACGTCCTGGAGACATGCATGAGGTGCTCTACCCGCGAGATATGCCATTTGTTGTTCAATAGTGCCGCTGTCAATGTGTGCTTGTATAGACCTTTCAAGGCAAATAACAGACTTGGTACCCATTCGAGAGTCAAGATAAAGATGGGCCAATCTTTCCAATTTCATGGCCATGAACCCTGCTATCTGTTGCTCGATTGGGCAGCCTTGCAATATTTTGATGGATTGTTCCAACAAGGATATTGAGTCTTCGGGGCTCATGGTTGAGTCTTTCTTCTTCTGATAACAGGACCAAAAAAGATTGGATAATTTCACCGCTGTAGTCCGCCAATCGAGCGAGTCTTCATTTTGTTCAAAATCCACTTCTTGAAAGCTGTGCAGTAAGTGGGCAGAATCCGAGAATACTGGCTGGAGATCACCCCATATTGGTAGCTGATTCACAAGCGACATCTTTCCCAGCGCAATTGCAGATTCAACGGCGGTAATGATGATGTTTCTTGCGTTATCAAGTGACTGTACTTGTACACCAACTTCACTTTCCGCGGGGACCGATGGAGATCGACTAATGTATCGTCGTAAAAATCGTACAAACGAGTGAAGAAAATCGATAGCAGATACAACCATGGCCTTAGGGACATTTGTGTCGGAAGAGAGGAGCTCTCCAAGTTTAGCCATAGCCACTTTCTTGAGCCTTGCTGATTCCAGAAGCAGAGCTTCTAAGTCGCTAGTAGTGCCTTTAATAGCTGCCTTCAAGGTGAGCGCGGCAGCTGTCAGAGATTCGACCACCAAGTGATATGTTTTATTGTTTTTGAAGTTCAGCAAGTAAGCGATGGCGATTCTGCTTTGGATCAAGCTCGAGACCATTGGCTCATCTTCATTTACCATCTGAGCCGCGCTGGTGAGATATGCCAAGGCTTCCTTCAAGCACGAAGCTTCTTGAGCAATCTTACCCATTGCATAGTTGACTCTCCATGACTGTTTCGATCCCTTCATTGCCGACTTTGACACATTCGATTGCAGCCTTTGCATAATCAGGTTGAGGCTTGCAAACGCCGTTGAGTCAATTTTCGAGTCTGAACCGTTAAATGAGTCCAAATATCGCACAATATGGTCGGTAAATTCACGTTTGGTGTCGCCTTGATGACCCGAGATTTCCCATGACATGAGACGGTATTCCATCGACAACAACTGCAATTTTAAAGCCGAGAACGATGATGATTTCGAAGTCGATTGTGCCGCGACTGCCTTTTGCAGCACGGATGAGAAGTTCAGAATGATGTTAGAAGTCGAAAGGAGTTGAACGGCAGCTTTATCTTTGGTTAGGATCCCTGCCTCAACAGAGCGTATGACCATACTGGCTGGGCTGCTGGCGTCGAGTGTGGACAAAAACTGGTATATTTGCTCGATAGTCGAGATGTTCCTTTCCATTGCGAATAATTTCAGGACTTGAGATTGAAACGACACGAGTAAGGAAAGATACGGTGCACTGTTTTCCATGTCGGTGAATGAAAGTAACTGTGCTGCCTTTTCTTTTCTGGTTTCTGTTTTTATCTCGCGGGCAGAAGACTTGGACGACGCTTTCGACGCCGGTGCAAGCATGCGCGTCTGTAATCTCATTTTCAGTGCCGAAAGTTCTCTGTACGCCAGATCGTTCATCCCCAAGGAGATCAGCCTCCCCGCCAAAATGCACGCGCCTTGTTCGAGTTGTAAAATTGAGGTGTCGGTCTTCGATCTGTCGTTGCATTTCAAAACACGCAAATTTTTGAGTGCGAAGATTGCACATTCGGCAGTGGAAACCAGGCCCTCATGACATGAATTTGTTATTTTTTGTTGTGGCTTGTTGAGCTTATCTGAAGGTTTTCGGGGCGAGGAGAGAATTCGATTCGGAGACGTTGGTTGCAGAGGCGCCTTGACTGTAGATTCTCGGTGAGCAACTTCTGATAATGTTCTCGAGGCCGTATTGAAAATTTCCGTAGCCAGAATGATCTTCTGTTGCGTGGACAGCACTTCTCCATCATGAGGAGCGGACCTTAGCTGCTGTGCGTTCGCAGATGTCGTAGACGACACATTGCGCGACTTTGTGCGCGCCGAAGATCTATTCGATGCGGAATTTTGAGGTTTCCTGGCAGCTTTGGTCGTTTCGTGGTTAGGCGTCGCAGTCTGTAGTAGTGATTGTAATGACTCTAAGGTCGCTGTTGTGCATGTTGCTATCGATTTAACAGCATTTTTGACTGAATCCAATTGTGGATTCATCAGCATTGAAACAGATGACATCTTCGCCTTCTAATAAAGGAGAATCCGCTCCGTTCTCCGCGTCCAGATATGCCAGAGGTCGATGGTCTGTATTAATCTGGTAGGTTGTGTTATAATTGTAATTATCATCAATCCATGGTGAACATCGCGAAAAGACTGCGCTTACCTTAAACGGGAGGCCGCGTTGCCAGGACAACCAGCTAGCTGAGTCAGCCAACGCAATCACCAGTTCATTATCGCCCTAACCCTAACAGCATCTCAACCTCATCTGACTAATCTGACTACTACGTAATTATAACAGCTCTCTGGCCAAACCACTACTCCAGCCAAAAAACTGACGATGTTAAGACAGAAGCTCCAGATACCCCGGGCTAAGTCAAGGATTTCCTGATGTTTCTTGCCGCGGACCGATCGGGGGCGCAGACTTCAAGTAAGAAACGCATAGGATGAATAGTGGCAGACCCGGGAAATCTGAGGAATCAGACACTCTATCTAAATTGAGACATCTTGTCATGAAGCTCAATTCAACCTCTACGCAGTACCATATTGAAAGCGAGGAGTTTCAGAAGAAAACCTGTAACCCAAAAGTGACTCATCTGCTTTGACAAGTGAGCCTTTCATCTTTCACATCCCTCTACAAATAAAACAATGACAGCTATCAGTATAAATACCGCTGCTCACAAAATATCAACCAGAACTTTGGAAAGTATCCATCTCCTACCTACTTTTTGCAATCAACATCGCCCAATGCATACAGAACAATCGATTCATTCTCGCAATCGACCACATCCACCTCAAGACTTTACTGGCACCTCGCCCAAACAAGCCTACAAGAAGCAAAAAATTGAACATCCCAGGGGCTCACTGCTCCCTCCGGCGTTTTGGGACAATCTATCCAAAATTTGGTTGACCCGTAACGCACTACGAGAGCTTGATCGAAGGAATACACAAGCTACAGCGAACGTTTCCCCAAGATGTCGGGTTCTCAGGCCGGTCAGTCCCAATGAACTAAAGGCAATTCAAAGATTTGCACGTCAGGGTGGTCCAGAATTATCAGAATTACGGGGAGTAAGTTACCTCGGAGACTACTGAACAGCAATTCCGACTGACTGTTGTAGTATCCGGAGTCTACAATGAAACCGCAACCATACCGCATCCAAAAATCTCAGAAACGGAGTGTCAGCGCTTCTCAGGGTTCAAGTGCTTCACGACGCTTGAGTACTTCGCGAAGCACTAAGCCATCTATTACCAAAAGTAGCGGGCCGTACGATTGTAACTTTCAGCAACATCTCACTGATCATGGTGTCTTTCCACACCGTCATCGATTTCCGGACGGACGCATACCTTCAAAGCCCAGAAATTGGAATAACATACTTGCAAGCCTGGCTCATCGTCGAGCCTCGCTTTCGCCTTCCAGATTTACAGAGAAGGATTTTGAAGAATTTCTCCAGGCAGATGCAGATGCTTTCAAAGAAAAGCAAGTCACAGAGACTGTGATCCCATTCATCGAAGGCAAGATTTCAGATTATAAATGTATAGGTGGTGGTATTCCTTTCGGGAACCTCGATCATCTTACTGATGGTACTCTGGTCCCTGGAAATCCCAATCACTATTATGGGGCACGTCCTGAGCAACTTAATAAGCAAATACGAATTGAACTCAATCATCAAATTGTGCCATCCACACAGCATGATCTCCCTATTGCACCGAATTTTTTCCTGGCAGTGAAAGGACCTGATGGGTCGGCATCAGTAGCCAAGAGACAGGCATGTTATGACAGTGCATTAGGAGCAAGGGGGATGCACTTGCTTCAGGAGTATGGAAAAGATGAACCTGAATTTAACAACAATGCTTATACAATCTTATCCACGTACTATGATGGTACTTTGAAGATGATCACCATTCATCCTTCGAAATCAGCTACATCAGATCGGACAGAATACTACATGACCCAGTTACGATCCTTCTCCATGACAGATAATCGTGATACATTCCTAGAAGGTGCAACCTGGTATCGGAACGGCAGAGACTGGGCAAAGGCGCAAAGGGACGAAGCAATCAGACGAGCGAACGAGAAAGCCACTCAGAACATCGTTAAATCAACTGCTGCAAATGCAGATTCTTAGCACAGTTTATGAAAAATCAAGCACTGGGCCAGTCTCGTCTGTCACTGAGCAGTCCTATTTCTCATTCAATGGCACAAATGCAACTGAGACACATTAAACCTACATGCAGTGAAGTACAACATTCATTGACATCCGTAGACGACTCAGTGTGGAGCGTAAGGGTCTGAGTTCTGATATAAATGTGAATGATTATGAGTCATGCTGAGTAACTTTGAGCAATCTGGATACATCGGGGATAGCTTCACGGCTAGATACTCACAGGTTTGCCGTGCAAATAAATAAAAGAACAGAGAAGCATACTTTAGATGTTTTATTCAAATCGACTGGATGAATCATCTCAAATAAACCTGGAAATTATGCCTAGGCCAGTCGACTTGAGATCCAATATGGGTAGGTAAGCAACTCAGATGCATTATAAGAGTACCCGTTCAATGATGAGACCAATCCAATTTTCACTCGCCGATATGAAGGCTTCTCCATGCTTAAGTGAGAAGACCAGCCTGATTAGATGTTGGGTCTGAGAATCGCATACATAGACAATTTTCTTTTCGGCTTCAGTAAACTAAAGCTGACTGTGAATTATGAGGGTTAGGGTCGTTTATAATCTAGTCCGCTTTTGGAACCTGCCTTGGCATCAGCAACGGCCAGAAAAATTGGAGCCGGATATCAATCATCCTCTTCAAGTTCGATCAAACTTCGGAATCGTTGCTGTCGCCAATTGGACACCCAGTCGAGCTTCAAAATGGCTGCAAAATTCAATATAGGCTCATTAGCCTCTTCAACAAGCAGGCGTTTGTTTGCCGGCTCAAGCAGTCTCTTGTTCCGGCCAACGCAGTCCTCTCTGGTCCGACATACAGTGATTAGCAACTCTTTCCAGGCACGACACCGCTCGACAGCAGAAGTTATGCCAAAGATTGCGCAGGCCTCAACGTGGGAGTCTGTTATTCCTAAATTTCTTCGACGCCGTCGCTCTGATGCCTCTCCCAAACCCGCTTCCAAAGAATGGAACCCTGCTACATTCTACGTCGTGATATGGACCTTGATAGGATCGCAGGCGATACAGATGCTTGTCTTGCGAAAAGACTTTGAAAACTACACTCGGAAGGCAGACGCGAAGATCAGGTTGTTGCGCGAGGTCATTCAGAAGGTCAACAATGGAGAAAGTGTTGACGTGGAAAGGCTGCTTGGAACTGGAGATGAGGTCAAAGAGAGAGAATGGGAAGAAGGTCCGTAGCATTTCTTATCTGGACGAAAGCTCTCAGTTTGATTTTTGTCTGACGTTTCTATCTAGTTCTCCGAGAAATTGAGGATGAGGACTCGGTATGGCGCCAAAAATCTCATGATCAGCGCCAAAGGGAAGACACCACACCGGAATCAAGCGAAGTGAACGAAAAATCCAGTTTGAAGGTGTCAAAGTCGGAGAACTCTTCATCAGCCCGTGACGCCAAAATGGAAGACGCAAAGATCACGAGATTCTATTGACCAATCCCAATGGCGACGACCTTTGTACTTCTAAATGATACCCATTTATCCTTTTTCCCATAGCCTGAGCTTCTTCTTGATGCTTCTTGCCCTCCTTACTTTTGTATAGTACCATGCATAGCGTCTTTCTCATACATGTATCACATCTGTTACAAAATCTCATTATCATCTCTTACCTTTTCTGTCAAACGTGCATCCTCAACGTGAAGGGATGCTATCATCGCTATTTGTATGCTCATTATAGTCTGGGAACCTACTCGACAACTATCAATGCAGCATGTACCTAGGTGTTCGGTTTACTTTTAGGATGTCGACATTTGTTTCCGGAGGAGCACGTTCACCTCGACAGTACTATTCAAAAGCTACTCATCCCTCATCTTTGAAGTTTGAATAACTTATTACAGCCGCCACGATCACCTGCAAATCTAAATAATGTATGCTCCACAAAATCGACCACATCAGCTTCCTAGGTAAGAATGGCCAATTAATAGAATGCATTGGATCATAGCCCTTCCAAGGTTGATGATTGACAACATAAAGAAGCTCGGCTTGAGCCCGATTCTCGAACTTTCATAATGACCGAGATTCAATATCCACCCGACACAGCCAGATTTCAACATAACCTCATCGAAAACTCAAGCGAGTGAAAGCTGTTTCCATATCACGCGCGTGTGTAACTCCCTCTACGGCTGTGTGGTGTTGTCCACCTACTGCGGCTCCGCATTCGGGGCACACTGAGAGTTGCATTGCCATGCCACACTCTCCAATTGTGAAAGGGTGGCCATTAGGATAATAATACCAATGGCCTGTACCCCTGAATTCACGTGCCATCGCGGCAATAACAGCCATGCGCTCTTCGTTGGACACTGCCGTGTAAAATGTTGACCCGCGAAGCATCTTCTTTGTCTCTTCAATTTCAGCTTTAAGACCTTCTGTCTGTCCTGGATACCGATCACAAAGCGACTCGGCCTCATTGATAGCGTTGGTGGCTTGCAATAGGTGCTGCTCTTCCGCCTCGCTTGACGCGGTATGTGATCGCTCGATGGAGTGAAGTTGGGCCAGAAAAATGTAGCCCTCTGTTTGGTGCGAGATGCGACTTAAGTGAGAAGCATCCTTAGTCAGTGTTTCACATTCCCATCGTATTTGAGACAAGTCCATATCAAGTCGGTTCGCACTAGATTGAGAATTGCTACGGCGCAGCTCCAGGAAATCTGCTAGCAAAGCAACGTCCAAACGCAAGCTTAGAGCCCAACCCTGAAGAAACCCCTTCGTCTGTAGCACCTCACTACCAAAGTCGAGGCTGTCCACTGTATTTGTTAGGGACCGTTTATTTTCAACTAGTTGATGCACTCGGCGATATGGCTGCTCTTCGATAGCAACCCGATTCTGGTACTTGGCCAGACGTTGACGTAGGTTGATAATCTCTCTCCACCTGCCCGGGGACAATGTAGAGATGAGGCTTTTCATTGTCCAAATAAGTCTTTCCCGATCGCCTTTGAGCTCGATACTTTCAGGCCACGTAGTCAACTGTGTGGTTTCCATCTTCTGGATTTGGTTTATTCGTCTCGGGACTTCCTGCGCAAGTGGCACGTACTCACGATTCAGAAACAGGATCAGCTTCTTGGTCGACTCGTCAAGGAGAGCCCGGCGAACTAGACGTCCGTACCTAGCAATACTCCTCAGAGGTCCTCGGCAGATAGAACATGTCTTAATATCGTCGATTGAAAATGGCTTGGAAGAGGAAGAAAGCCATTTTGGCTTTCCGCTCTCGTCGAGGTCATAGTACTTGGCCAAATCCATTTGTGCATCCATGTTTTCAATAGTGAGGAAGTGCCCACACTTCGGAAATATGCACGGATTATCGTCGAGATTGATGTCCTGATATTCGTCTCCGCAGATGAAGTCGACGGGGTATATTTTTATGTCGGGGTTACAACAGCTTTGACAAAACTGCTCTGACGGACAGATCTCTCCGCATACCGACGGACATTGGTGTCCACATGCAAGTTGCTTCTCACATCTCAAGGAGCATGGAACGTGATTGCAAGGAGCCGCGCAAGGCATGGTGCATGTACTGTGGGGGCATGAAGAGAGACATTTCTCTTCAGCACAAGGAACGCATGGTTCCGAGCACTTTTGAGCGCACTTAGAATGTCCGCATTCAACTTCGCAGGGTGATTGACAAGGTGGACACGGCTCTTTGTCGTGACATGTCGTGATACATGTATGAGCACATGTGGTATAGTTGCGACCACACTTTTGCTGGCACTTGCCATGATTTGTAAGGATATTTCCTGACTCGGCTTTTGTGACACACTCGTGACATTTCTTCTTGCAGGAATGCCCGCATGTCAAAGCTGCCCTGCATTGGGCTGTACATTTGTACCCTGAACTGACATCGACATGACACTTGACTTTGACTTTGTGCTGGCAATCTGGGATTGTCTTCTCTACAATCTCTGGGCACATCACGGTTGATATGTCTTGGCTCTGCCAGCAGGGCAGTACCAGTGCAGAATGACCGCAATCAAGCTTCCTATCTTCGTCAAAGACGCTAACGATGCATTTTGAGGGACATCTGTCGCCACATTTCTTCGGACATGGATGAGAGCAACCCCGCCGTGGTCGCTGGCAAGACTCAAGACAATAAATAGCGTTATGAAGGACTTCCGAATGGCATTTCTGCATGCAGGCATGCCCACAAGGCAAACGGTCGATACAACGAAGATCACATCCTCCTTCAGGTGAAACACGAGGGAAATCTTCCGGCTTCGACACTCCAATTAGAATATCTGGGTGTCTCGGACATTTCAATTGCAATTCTGTGCCGATATTGTCTTCACGTTTCAGAATCTCGATGACATGGGCCCACATAGGGACGTGTTGGTAGGTCGTCGCGTTTCCAATAATGTACATCCCATGCTTTGCCCGTGAAAGTAAAACATTTATCCGATTTGATGTTCGCAAGAATCCGCACTTGTTCTGCGGATTACTTCGTACCAGCGAAATGAACACAACTCTTGCTTCTTCTCCTTGCAAATTATCGATAGTAGCAACTCGGAGACTTTCAAGGACAGGAGCCTTGACTGCTGTTGGAGTCGAGACTTGATTCTCGCTCTCCTCCAACCCAGCTTTGTTGAGATCATCTTCCTCTCTTTCTCCTAAGGTGATTGCATACGACTCTCCAAGTTTCCGGCGCAGTTTCTGCAGCTGGCCTAGATACGGTGTGAGAACTGCTATCTGGCCGCTAGCGTATTCGCCCTGGAGGATCAGATGATTGACAAGCGCGGCAGTCATTTCGACCTCAAAGTCATTCCAATGAGAAGTGGCTGCCGCCTCTTCATTGGATCGAGATCCTTCGGGTTCCCGATGATCTAACCAGAAAAGCCGCTTGCGAAGCCCTTTTACCATAGGGTAGTCAGAGACAGACGGTGCATCTTGAAGCTGAGGGTATAATGTCTCCCGAACGAGCTGGGCTACGGACGGATGCATCCGACGTTGCGTTTGTAATGTGCTATAGGGAAGACCACAGCCCATGCTGCTGTCCTTGTCGACCAGTCGTTCAAAAAGAGACACGTCAAAGGAGAGTTTTTCGCCACCACTCTTGTTCTCCCGAGAGAGATCGTAGTTCTGTACCTGAGGCCGAAGCTGCAAGTGATCGCCAATTAGAATAGCTTGCTCCAACGATGGTAGCAGGGCTGTAAGAAGATGCGGTTCGAGAACCTCTCCAGCTTCTTCACACAACAAAACTTTGCTCTGAAGTCTGCGAAGCATATTGATATTGCTGGCCAGACCCGATGTCGTAACACCAATGACATCCGCTTGACTGAGGCATCGCAAATCTAGCTCGCTGCGGATTTTGAGGAGATTATCTCGACATTCACTGTGGGATTTACACAGCGCAGTCAATTTGCTTAGCATATCCGATTTAATTTCAATTTTCCAATGTGTATAAAGGTTTTCTCTCTCAAGTTGTGACATCTCGAAGACCGACGTTTCTTCAAGCTGATCGAGACACCGAGTCGGCTCACTTGAAGATTTCGCGCCTGAATTACGCCATCGATCAAGCAGCTTTCCAGGATTACGGTCAAGGGTTGTCTGAAATCCATTTTTATCCTGTCCAAAAAGTTGTCTGTAATGCTCGAAGTGATTATTGCGTAAATGTATCATGAAACGTGTCGGTGAGATTTTCTCATGAAACCGAGTCTGGTAAAATTCCTTCTCACTCTCGTCTAACGAGGTGTGGCAAGTCCACAACCCTGATTTTTCCACTTTCGTTTTATCAATTTTTGCCGCAAGATCTCGAAGATTGTATGGTTTCAGATTTTCAGACTTTGACTGCCCTCCAATACGAACTATCTGGTTCGTCACTTCATTCTGCAGCAGAGATTCCAACAACTGATCCAGGGCGTGGTTCGTGAAAGTGACACAGATGATTGGGCCCAAGCCTTTTCTTGCAAAGTTCTTGTTTGCAAGAAGAACCTTGATTAGGGCGATTCCAGTGTAGCTTTTGCCGGTCCCTGGCGGTCCTTGAATGAGACCGACCTGTCGTTGCAGTGTGTTCACAAGAGCAGATGCTTGGGCGTAATCCAAACTTGAATTCTCACAAAATTTGTGTAGGTCGGGAATTTGACCGACATTGAGGTAGAAATCGCTCTTATCATTCGTCAAACATTTGAGATTAAATCGAAAGCCAGGTTCGCTTGCATAGCGAGGAGGCGGGACGTCAGTTTGAGGCTCAAGAGTTAATCGACGTGGCATCAGGAACTCTGAAAAGGGCACATTATCGACCCTCTTCATTAACTGCAGAGCTTTGAGAGTCGGTTCAAATGCTGCAAGAAGGACGCCAGGGAATTCCACAAGAACGACTCGGAAACTCTCGTCCGTGTATATTCTCCAGAGCATCTCAATTGATCTTGTGCTCTTTGTCGTCGGTTCCAGATAGATCGTGCCTTTACGGGGATCCTTCCACAGACAATTGGGGTCATTCTGTCGCCATTTGAAGCTGTCTGGCTGCTGCTGCTGCTTAGGCGGTATAATTCGGGGACTTATGACGGTACAGAAAATTGTGAACTCTCCCTGCACAACTAGACAGACCAATGCCCCAGGCTGCAAGCGCTTTGATGCTTCCCACCACCGCTTACGAGCATCTGCTGTCATCTGAAGCACTGCCGCGGGCTGCGCAAAAGAAAGTTTGACTTGTAATCCATGTTTGTTATGGAAATCAAGTTTAACAATGCTAGCACCTTGGTACACGTTCGTTCGCTGTTGATTTTTCCGATCTGAACGTAGGCCAGATAGATTAAGCTGGTCGTGGATAGCATCCCGTAATAAACCGATGGTATCTTCGCGTAGAAGCCGAAAGTTACGATCAAGAAGTCCGTGAAGGTCACCGAGATGCCATTGAGAAGGATCGTAAGTTGGTAGATACTCGATACGGCGACTGCGGATCTCTTCGTACGTTGGCAAAATCCGGATTTCACAAAAGTCTCGCCAGTCATTATCGTGGCGACCCCCCGGGGGGTCATGTTTGATGGCAAAGGATTCATATGTTTTCGGCTTGGTGGACAGTTTTGAATTGGTCGCTTGCGGTAAAGAGATGCCAATTTCAAACCGACGGAGTAGACGTTCCAGATAGGTTTTAGACTCGTCTAACCAACTGTTCGGGTCATTTGTCACCCAAGAGGAGAATATTTGTTGGAATCGAATCGCACAAGCCTTGAGAGAGTCTTGAACATGGGCTGTGGAGTTGAGATCCACGATTCGCGAGAAGACGAAGATAGAAGTTGACAACCATTCTAAAGTCACCGGACCTTCAGTACAGTTGAAGAGCACATCCAAACAGAAGTCGAGGAGTTTGAATGCTCTTGCGCCCCCTATTCCGTAAAGAATGTTGTAAATCGTGCCAAGTGGCTGCTCAAGTATCAGAGATTGGACCACTTCGGGATGAGACACTATTTGTAGAATTGGGAAGATTTGGTTCTTGAAGAGAAGCTCCTTGATTTCTGTCGGAAAGTGCTCCAAGTTCTGTTCAATAGTCGTGGCTATGCATCTCAGTCCGTTCTCTTCAGAGAGTTTCTGAATGACAGCCTGGCGTACGCCAACATCAGTATCCAATAGTTGCAACGCTTTTTGGAAAATTGAGGCAAGATTTTCTCTCGAGATTACGAATTTTGTATCGAGAGGAATGCTCATCTTCCAAGCTCGCAGGTCACGTTCAGAATTCGACATAATGGTGGAGGAAGAAGTTGAGCTTGGGCCAGAGACAACTTGGTCATTCTTCGTGTGCAGAAACTTGCAATTCTTGAACTTGCACGTCCCATTTCGAGCAAAATCACGGCATATCTTCCTATAAATACTTTTCAGAAAACCTTTTACGACATAAGTAGATATTCATGTCACGAACCTTGAGGAAGCCATTTTGATTTCTGCTTAAAGGCGACACAAAGGGTCTCACATAAGGAAGAAAGGAATGAGAGGCAACTGAATGATGAATATTGCAGCGGGATTTTGAATATTCCCTAGCAGTTGAAATCCCTAGATGGACAGTGGCCACTTCAACATCTGTCGAAAAATCTCCAGGGCTTTGTGTGACACGATGTTCCAAAACGTTGATGACAGAAGGAGGAGGGCAAGAGAGGATGGATGTTTGGCAAAATCAGGTCCTCATGAGAAACTAGCCCATAGCATAACGAAAATTTTTGGCCGGAAATCACCGTCTATAAGAAACGCTAATTGCTGCCTAGATTGGTATCCATATGCCCAGATGTCGATGTCGGAATTTCCCTCTCTTGCATTGTCCGCCAATGGTACAGTCAAAAGGCAACAGACCCAAACGAGGACCACGTTGCGTTCTCTTTGAAATCCATTGCCTCCAGCTCTTTGTCATTTCCGTTGTGGCTGTCGCGCCCAGAAAGACTCTGCGCAGCTGTGTAAGCAAACAGGCGAGTTAGGGCTAATTTCCCAAATAGGAAATGCGGCGAGACCGGAGCTTCGCGTGGATACTGCGGTGTTGGGCTTTCGTCAAGAAAACGAGCGGGAAGCCCCATTAACAGAAAGAAAGAGCTTTGAAATTTTGGGTAACTACTCAAAAAGCCTTCCGTAAGGCCTCTCATCTTCGTGCCCGAGAGCTCAGTCACAGAACTTCAAGCAAGTACCTAGAATCCGGTGATTAGCAGGAAGGCAAACTTGCTGTATATTCCGTAGAGTCAACGATTAGTGATGCCGAAGAATACAAAGGAACACTAGGTAAGTAAGTAAAGCTGCTGTATCAAGTGATTTTCATTAGATCGCAAATAGGAAACGTCTTCTATATCCCGACAGAAACTCCTATCGCACGAGCCAAGCGGCGGACGAGCCACTTCCCTTCGCCGTCTATCTCGCCATAGCAACTTGCGTTGCGAAGATTCTGTTATGCAAGAAATCTTTCTATGTAAAACACTGAGTCTGTAAACAAAAAGAAAATACATATCACGCTCATATCGAAAATAAAAAGAAAACAAAAAGAATTTTGTCAAGGCTTCAAAATGACACTGTAGATAGGTACCTGGACCACAGCAAAAGCCGCATCAATATATCAGGGATGCGATCTTTTGCAAGAGACAAATTATTGAAGCATCATGTATCGACATTGAAGAATAAAGATCGGCAAGGGCAAGTTTATGCCTTTTTGAATCCGCAGTCGAGGATCAGAAGCAGATTTCACTCGAGTGAAATGAATCAAAGCTGAAGTATTTAAGGAGCATCACACATCCTTAAGCCATTTATTGCTTAGGTCCACCAAAAATCTTGGGAAGCGAAGCACTGTCGGGAATTTTGACTCTGCCAAAATTCTCGTCGAGATCAAGGATCAATTTCAGCGCGTTCCTGGACCGAAGGTATGGAAGTGGAGCACTTGTTGAAGGCACCGAGGATGTTTCAGCTGGCGTAATAGGCGCGCCATGATCTACAGACCCAGGCATTGGTAATAACTTTTGCAAAACTTCATAAGCTGCGAGAGTAAAGCCAAATTGAGGAGAGGATCGGAGGATACGAGCTGGACCGCCCTTGAAGAACGCCTTGAAGCCTTCTTCTTTCATTATGGAAGACGCGCAGTGGCGTAAAGACGTGTACTTGGTCTCTCCTTTGCGAGCCTCAACTTGCAGACGAGTCTTGATCACATCGCAGGGCGTTGTGAGGTACGCAGCGGGCATACCAGCGATAGCACCAGCAGTGAGGAGTTGTAGAACGCCCAATTTGTGGGTTGCAGTTTCTCCAAAGAAGTCTGACTTAAGATGTGCGTATGTGGGGAAGTATATAGCGGAGAAGGGAACTGATGAGTGCGCACGAATTAGCTCCTATAGCCTAAACAAGTCGAGATTCCTAAAACTCACCGTCACGAAGAAGACAGGCAGTGGCGCCCTTGTACAACCCTACCAACCCCAAATTTCGCACAATCCACATTGCAGAGCGTCTGGGTGTACCTTCAACACTCTTAGCAAGTTCACCTTGAACTTGGAGACGGATTTTTACTATCTCCAATGGATTGGTGAAAACCTTTGACAAGGAAAACATGGTCAGCAAAGGCTTCTCCTTGATTCGGGGAAATAAAAAGACCTACAACTTGACAACCACCAGCGGAAGCACCAGCCAAAATCTCCCAAGGCAGTTTAATTTTTCCAGTTTCTTTATCCGTGGCATAGCCACGCACCAGGTCATTGACTGTCAATTTGATGGCCTTTTCGGGGGCAACACCTATAAGTTGGGGAATGACACCAGAATACAGGCCAGTGAGACCCTCATTGCGAATGACCTTTCTGGCGCAGTCAATTGAATTGTTGTACAGTCTCTCTCCAGGTCGAACACTCCGCTGATTCTGCATGCGAGTTTTGACCAAATCGATGGGATACACCATAAATGCGCCGAAGGCACCTGCAATACTTCCAAGTCCGAAATGATGTGCAGACTCAAGAACGCTCTGCAGGAAAGTTTTAGCGCTCTCTTCCACTTTAGAAATACCATCGGCCAGAGAGTCGAGGCCGCGATCGGCGGTCTGCCACGACGCATCGATGACCTTGGCGAAGTCCTTCAAAGACAAGCGTCCGGAGGGAGCTTCCAGCCCCGCGAAGTGGAACAGAATGTCGGCTTCCATCGGCGTGAATTGTGAGAAACGGGTAATGCGGGCAGCTTCGTTGAGAAACTCTGCGCGGGTGATTTTTCCATCTGCACTCTTCTTTGTTGCTTCGCGGATAATGACATCGATCATATCCATTTCTCGAATGATGTTCTGGAAAGCCCGGACGTTCGCGTAGGAGATCTTGCTGCCAGTTGAAATATTGCACAAAGTAGGGAGATGATCAAGGAGATAGTCGGACAGTTTGTGTTTCGAAGTTTCCAAAATGATGCGCTGGAAGTCTTCTGGCGCAATGTATCCATCACCGTCCTTGTCGAAAAGGTGAAATGCCTGGCGGATGCGCTCGCCTTGCAGGCCACGAAGCATCTGAGCGAACTGAGGATAAGTCATGTCATGACGGGTTCTCTTCTTTCCAATATACAACGACGCCCAGTCGGAGTTCCAATCAAAAGGAATTGTTTCATTTCCCTTGTTCTGATCGTACAATTTCTTGAAAGTCTCGAATTTGATTGCGCCAGTCCCTTCGACGTCGAACAAACGGAAAGCGATTTCGTATTCGGCATCAGGCTTTGCTAACAGGTTTTCAAACGCGGCCCAGTCGTTCAAAGTGATTCGTCCCGTTCTCCTCCGATCTGCAACCCGAAAGAGGATACCGTATTGGTCGCGTCGAATTTTATGCTGCACATGCACATCATTAGCACGGGCAACTCGAGTTGATGGCCCTCGGCAGACGCCAAGTATCTTCAATCGCAGTGTGAGAACTCACATAGTCTTGGTCTTTAGGCGCAATGGCGTCAATGAACTCTTCTTCGGTCATGAAAAGCTCTCCAGAGCTCTCGTCCTTGCGCGCATGCTGTATGAAATTTGTCTTGATCTGTTGCGACACTGCGAGTTCGTCCTCATCGTGCGTTCCAACCAAAGTGGCCTTCACGGCCGCGGTAACCTTTGACATGCTTGAAATTTTATTGTATTATGTGGTGGATAGATAACTGGGAGGGACTATTTTGCGGTATGGACACAAGGGAAGTGTAGATAGTCACAAGAAGCGAAAAATGCAAAAAGAGCAACCAATATTGGCCCCGAAACTTCCCACCGGGCCAACCGGGGTGAGGAGAAAAAAAATTTAAGAATAAACAAATGAGCAATGCAACAGCAAAAATGCTGGTCCACAGGAGATGACAGAAAAAATGCCTGGGAGAGCAAAAAAGAGTCGAATTAGAAGAAGATGAAGATAAAGATGAAGATGAAGAACGAGAAAGACAATAATAATATGACTCTACCAAGATGAAGTCCGGTCAATCAATCGCTCCTTCCCTTCTCCACAAAGTAGTAGTTAAGAGACTCGCGCAGTCAAGGAAGGGCCGCCCCGGCGGCGACTGCCAATTACAGGTCGAGCAAAGAGAAAAAAAAAAATTTTGCCTCGAACCAGCGGCAGGAGCGACCACACCGCCCTGGACTTCCGAGAAGTTCCTTCCTTTCATCCGTCGTGGTTGGTCGGTTGGGTCCTTCCTGTTCCTGGGGAAAGCCTTTCTCGGTCCAATGGCCGCTCCTTCCTAATTTAACCGACAGTCCTCGTCGGCTTTTACGTTTATATAACCGAGCCAATCAGAATGGTCCTCCATTTTGATATGTTTTATGTTTATGTTCTCTCAGAGATAAACCTAACTAGAAACTAACTCCTCTCTCGGTTATCTCAAAATATTAAGATCATGCTGTCCATCTAAGCGTCTCGTTCGGGACTTTCGGGAACGTATATCTGAAGTGTCCTATAGTCACCGCTTCGAAGCTGAACTACACGCTCCAGAACCCAGAAAGACAAAGCAAGGGGTTGCGGTATTTAGATTCAGGTTACACTATACGCGCCCTCCGACTCTGCCATTCCGATCCATACGCCTCATCATGTCCAACAGATATATCATTGCCGCATTTGGTCCGAAGAATTCCTTCGCAGAAGATTCTGAGATGCACTCGCTTTCATGGTGTAGCGGCGGAACGGATTAACCCAGTTACAGCCTCTTTACCTGTATGTCAGGCTCGATAGTCTGTCCCAATGTCTTGAGCAAGCTGTCAACAGGCGCGGGCCTGTACAGATGAGTTAGTGCGATCGGGGCATCTCTCGCCTGTTCTGTGAGATGTACTGAGCCCATTGTGTCTCTAACGTGCTTGCCGTCGCGTTCGATACCCTCGTGCGAGCATAGAAGGCACTGAGCAGTCGTCATACAGCGTCTAGGGACTGTGCGAGAACTTTAGTCCTCCGGCGAGGACACCTGCGGAGATGAAATCATTTTCTTGATATTACCCATCAAGAGAGTATATCATATATCGAATGAGCATCTCCGATACTGAATGTTCATCTGCGTTGCCGCTTTGATCTGCGACGACTGACGATTGTCTCGGCTGCTTGGATGACGACGTCCTCTTGCTTTGGTGCCTTCACGTCGTCGTCTAGTGGCCGCTTAGCAGCTACTGTGGAGATAATGGTAGTTTTCACTGGTACGTCTTCTTCCTGCTTGACTCGGACTTCGACTTTGGAGGACAGTCTGTCTGAGAAGCTTCGGAGATCGGCCGTGAATAGGACACTGTGCGCCCATCCGGCTTCTTTACCCCATAATTTGCGAAAATGTGCTCCAACAGCGTCATAAGTCACTTTTGTCAACGACTTATTGCCACTTTTGCCGAATTTGTAATCTCTTTGGGCGATTTGCCAGACTGTCGTCAAGGCGATCGTCAGCAACAAGATTCAGATACTGTATGTCATGGAGGAAACAGACCATGAGTGTCAACAGGTACAGCCTCGCCCCATCCGAGCCCCATCAGACAAACACAATCGGCCACCTTGGGTCCGACGCCTTGCAAGTCGAGAAGCTTCTCGTGCGCATTACGGTAACCTTCTCTCCCTTCAGGACGCATTTCGCCCCCCGGAGATGGTTTCTCGCCGTAAGCAGGGCTCTCCGGGTTGCTTAGAGTATTCAGCCACCCTTTTTCTTTCTCAGAAACCATCACTGCAGTCTGATGAATGTATTTTGCACGATAACCAAACCCTAATTCCCGTAAACGTGACTCAACGTCGTTACCTGTCAGCGCTTCGGGGGGCGGGAAGTCGTGATACGATCGATCCTCCACGGTCGCCACTTTTTCCCCGTATTGCGTGCACAGCTTCTCTACCATCTGTGAAATGCGAGCTATGTTGTTGTTGCTGCTGCAGATAAACGAAACCAGAGCTTCCCAGGCGTCTTGGCGTAGGATACGAATTCCCGTAAAACTAGGGGCCTTTTTCTTAAAATTAGGGTCGGAGTCCGACCATTGCGTGTAGAGTTCGGTAAGATTGGAGTTCAAGTTGAGATAATGAGAGACAATCTCGCGAGTCTCGTCTGTCCCGTTGTCTGTGCCGTTCGATATCTGCTTGGAAGTCTTGGATTGAGTTGGTGCTGCCAGGTGCGCAGAGGGGATATGTGATCGATAGTACAGGTACGACGGGTCCTGTCGCAATGAGATCAAACGTCCACGAAGAACGCAGCGCCACTCATCGTTTTCAGGGATTTGCTGCCATCTAAGAATCCCTCGTCCGTTTCAGTACAATCTTTTTTCTTTCCGAGAATCTCAGGAGAAACTGACCTGAAGGACTGGCCACATCGGAGTGTGGTATTAATGCAGAGTTCGCTAAGACTGATAGGCAATTTCCGCCATTCAGTAAAAGATGCAGCCATTTCTCTTGTGGAGAAGTAGGCAGACTAGCATAGGCATGGTGTTGCAGCAATTGGAAGTATTCAAAAGTTGTTGTCATGTCAATTTATACGAAGCTAAGGTACGCGTGTGCTGATAGGCGGGATACACGCGGCGAAGTGAGCTAGCCGCATCAGCCGCCACCCGCAGCGGAGGCTGGAAGCTCGACTTAGATTTTCTGTGGATCATCAAAAGTTTCTCAATCCAAAATATCTTTGCAGCAAAGAGAGCAACGCAATATCATCTCGCTCCTTTCGCTGACATCTCTATTCAATCTCATACATTCTTTGACTTGCAATTTCCTTTATATTTCTCGTCATCTTCCTATAACAAATTGCAGTGTGCCTGATATCTTTGACTTTGAATCTTGCCACGCTCGTTCAAGTTCGACATGAACGGCGACGCATATTCTTCCAGAGGTAAGGCATTTTTCGTCGAATCTTCAAACCTGAGTCATGATGCTAACATGTCGATTATCAGACCCTGGTCGCTCCAGAGATCATTACGTAAGGAGACCTGTCAAATTTCCGCATCTGCAGCCTCACTGAAGTCGCGCTGTGCTAACTAAGTTGCGAACAGAGAGACGAGAGAAGGGACCGTGGTGAACGAGACAGAGGGGAGCGGCGACGCTCAAGATCTCCTCATCGCGGTGCTGGCCGGTCGCGACGGGACGCAGAAGCAGACTCATATTCATCAAGTCGCGACTATCGAGCCCGAGAACGCGAGGATCGGTATTCCAACCGACGAGACGAACGAGAATGGGACCGTGACCGGGGTGAGCGTCGTCATCGAGACCACGAAGATCGGCCGGCGCGACGGGAAAGAGGCGATCGGGGTGATCTTTTCGAGGACCGTCCACGCCGTCGAGAACGCGAAGGTCGAGATAAAGAAAGACGACGGAGCGCGACTCCTCCTAAAAAGCGAGAGCCGACTCCTGATTTGACAGATGTTGTGTCGGTTCTGAACCGGAAACGTCGCCTAACGCAATGGGACATTAAACCTCCAGGTTATGATAATGTTACCGCTGAGCAGGCGAAACTGTCAGGCATGTTCCCACTGCCGGGAGCTCCTCGTCAGCAAGCCGTCGATCCCTCTCGTCTTCAAGCTCTTGTTAATCAGCAGCCTTCTGCGGGCACTTCTGAGAATTCTGCCCTACGACCTGCAAATTCACGACAAGCCAAGCGTCTATTCGCTTACAACCTCCCTCCCAACGTCACTGACGCAGCTCTCGTTTCATTCTTCAATTTGCAATTGAATGGCTTGAACGTGATCGACGGGGTCGACCCGTGTGTATCTTCCCAGATCTCGAAAGATCGCGCCTTTGCGCTACTGGAATTCAAGGGTGCCAACGAAGCCACAGTTGCCCTCGCGTTGGATGGAATTACAATGGAAGAACATGAAGCGTCAGCCACATCTAACGGTGGCTCTCGCGGGTTGGAGCTGCGTCGGCCAAAAGATTACATCGTTCCTTCTGCGTCTGATGATCAGCAGCCCTATCAAGAGGGGGTTATTTCCAGTCACGTTCCCGATTCTCCAAATAAATTGTGTGTCACCAACATTCCCCTTTACATCCCAGAAGAACCAGTCACTATGCTTCTGAAATCTATTGGCGAGCTGAAGGCTTTTGTGCTGGTCAAGGATAATGGAACAGACGAGTCTCGGGTGAGTATTATGGCAAATGAAGATTTGATGTGCGCAGCGCAGTCACTAACGTATGAATCAGGGCATTGCTTTCTGCGAATATGTGGATGCTGCGGCAACTGCGATTGCCGTTGAAAGTTTGAATGGGATGGAGCTGGGTGATAAGCATCTCAGAATCACGCATGCTAGTATCGGTGCTACCCAGGCCGCTGGCCTTGACATGGGCGTCAATGCCATGTCAATGTTTGCCAAAACTACGTCGGCAGATCTGGAGACGAGCCGTGTTTTACAATTACTCAATATGGTTACTGCCGATGAACTGGTCAATAACGATGATTACGAAGGTAAGCCTGAAAGATGAGGCCAGTTGATGTCTTTTTTCATGACGCTGACTGGGACTTTAGAAATCGTCGAGGATGTTCATGAAGAATGTAGCAAGTATGGTCAGGTCCTCGATCTTAAGATTCCACGGCCCACTGGCAGTAGCCGACAGTCGGCAGGCGTGGGTAAGATCTACGTCAAGTTCGACAGCGTGGAGTCCGCGAATAATGCACTGAAGGCGCTTGCGGGCCGAAAATTCTCGGACCGTACAGTTGTCACGACATATTTCCCAGAGGTAGGTTCATACGATACTCTTCCACAACGAAACTGCATGCTGACTATTTTCACAGGAGAGTTTCGAAGTTGACGCGTGGTAGTTTTGTGGAAGTCGGTATACATTGACATTCTTCAAATAGCTATGGGATGTCCGTATATCCTGGCTTAGTGTCTGCGCATCGTGATCCCTTTATATCAAGGACACGAGAATCCTAGATTTCTATGCGACACTGGGTCTTCTTGTATTAGTCACTTTACAAATGTTTCTATTTGGGGCCACTACGCCAGATCTACGAATGGCCGAACAAGCTTCTGCTGCTATGTTTTTTGCTCTCGTGTACTTTTAAGGAGGAATTTCAGTTACTTCCAGCTTTGTTTTCGCTTTCTTGGTGCGACCCTTTTTCCGGTTTTGAAGAGTGAGGAGAAATACTTGCAACGCAATTTGATAATGGCCTTGACCTTTGGGTCTATTAGGTACCCGTGGACTTGAGTGATATCATGGATATGTATAAGATTGCTTAATACCGACTTGACGTTCTTGACCTAGTTCGTAGTCTGGATGAAATCTAATGACAGCCCTGGAGACTCCAAATGGTTGCTGTTCGCCTGCAGTGGAAATTAAGGGTTCAGACTTGTTTGTCATGCTTGAGAATACCTAGGTAGCTAGAGGGGAATATCAAAGTTGTACGTCCAGTTCCAATCGTTTCGTAAGCTGATAAGCATGAATCCGGATACGACGAAAATTGCCTACGTAGTATTAAGATGTCAATGCATAGCTTTACTGAATCGAAGCAAACGGTCGCTAGGGACGTCCACGGGTGACTCCAACGCATTATCTCGTCTTGATTAGATATTGGGGACAACTTTAGAAGAGGGAAGTGATGATTAATCCATGAATGTCAGCATAGAATGTCCGCACCACGCCACGTGGCAGGCTCGCGTGTCTCAACGACGGAACAGAACCAAAGCTTGGATTTTGATTATTCAATATCAACAGTAGCCTTGGGATTTCAAGGCTTTTTGTTTGCATGCAGTCCTTGGCAATGAAATAACCCTACGTGATAGGGATCCAAGTACACCTAGTTATCCTTTTTGAACTAGTCTCTATCTAACCCTCATCAATATTAATAGAGCTGAAACTCCTTTTCAGGGGCATCTTTCTCAAGGATATCGATCAATGCAGAGGCGGAGTCTCTTGGTACCTAGTACCTACCTACGTAATTCTTCGCACTTGCTGGAATTGTAGCACTGCGCCAGAACGGGTCTCTTAAATCGTCCTGCGAACACAATTTGATGCCCGGCGAGGGCGGCAATGTACGTAAAGGTCAAACTTTGAAGAACAATATTTCAAAATATGGAGTAAGTTACTTTCATCAGTACTCCACTGCGTACTCTGTACATGACTATAAATCAAGGTCATCGCCGATTTGCTGATCACCTCCTTTTGTTGGTGTGGAAGTGATTCAACATCAACCACATCAGGCTATTACTTGGATATCTTGGCAGATCACAGACCATATTATTTCCACCGCTCGCTTAACTACTATGCAGCATGTAGTAGGTGGTAGGTACTAGTTAATTAACTTAGTTATGTAGTAGAACTATATAGGTGACAGTATCAATAGTGAATGTTTTATAGCGATGTAATATGAGAATCATGTTCTATAAGTTAGATCTATTTACTAACTAGTAGGTAACAAAGTTGAAGAAATGTAAGAGAATTGACGCGGACAAGGGTTGTTGACACAATACACAATACACAATACATACTGATACCGTGAAAGTATCGATACGGTACTGTCATTTTAATACTGGATCTCGGCAATACCAAGGCTCGTTCCGTCCTTGCATTTACGCGCTAGTCCTATTCCAGTCTCAAGGCCGTTGCTCTAAACCTTAGTGGATCACCTGCATGTAAACTTCCAATTAGCACGAGGGCTAGACATGGAATGACCCACCATTAGCGCAAAACTAATCGGCTCCAATGCAGCTTAAGGTTATCCTGTCCATTTCTGGAAACGCTAACATTCAAGAAAATTTTCTAGACTGCAGCTAGCCTGTATACCTACATAGTATGCACTATGCGGCGTTTTGCACTATTCTTGGGTGTATTTTAGTTCGTTAATTGCTTTCCATTCTCGGCATCCGGTCGTGTGGGCCGGCCCATTCGCAATGCTGTCTTCCAAGAGGTTAGGGCGTTTCACAATCAATGTGCCATATCCCACGCAGCTTACGAGGCCGGCACTGTCGGATACCAAGATAGTTTATGCTAATGTTCATCGAACGCACTACTTTGTATGTGGGAAGGAAGTTTACGCTTCTCAAGAGCCGACGACTCGTCGGAGATTCCAGTTCAAGGTTTGCGTCCAGAAGAGCCTCTTCGGAAGGAAGAGTAATTCAGACTTAGCGAGTACCTAAATACGTAGGTACGTGGGTATGTATGGAATACTAGGACAGATGCTGAATAGAGTCCTTCGTGTGTTTCACTTGGGTTTCCTCTGTCCCTTGTTGTTCCAGAACTTGGAGGAGCTAGATTCAACCTTGTTGCCTTGCACTACACCGCAGAATCCAAGAGTCGAGACTCAATCCAGAACAAACCAAAGTCACTTGTCTACGGAGTAATCGTCATAAAAAACAATGATGTCTTCAGTCTTGTGAACTGACATTTCCATATCCAGCAAGGCGCGGAAATCGGGACTAGTCTCAATGCGATTGTGCGCGATCCCCAAATTCAGAACCGAACCAGCAACAAATCAAAGCGTGAAGAGCAACAACTTATCACCATCAATAAGTTCTAGGGCTATAAATGTCGGGAACTCACAACCGAATGCATGCATCCAAAGTGCAAAATTATCTACTTCGCAACCTCTACGTGTCTTTGTACCTAGGTAGTTCGTCGCTCCAAGCCCTACCATAGGTACCAACCCAACTCCGTATATTGGCTTACGTAGTACACACTAGAGCAGCCCGCCAAGCCCAACCAGTCGACCATATTCCAACTACCGAGGTTGACGGGACTGCTGCGCATTTGATTCTGCTCCAGTGTGCTTACGAAATTCTTTGAAATCAGTCTTGGAGACTTTGAACTTTCCAGGCTTTTCCCAAATTGTAGCCGATCAGCGTCTTCTACCAGTTGTACTAGTATCGAATGGGCAGGTTCAATTGCCTGCCGTGAAAGGATGAAACACACCACAAACCCGGCATTCTGGTAGTGCTTATTCCTATCTACTAACTACTCCGTACGTAGTATACTTTTCAGGCTCGAACGATATCATGAACTCAGGGATCGACACTTGGCGTTTTCGGAAACGTGGATGTCGATTTTTAACCTCTTCAATTGCTCCGGTCAAGAATTGTCTTGGCAGCCATACATCCTGTATATTCATTCAAATAGCGTAAACCCACATCAAAAAATGCCGAGTGAAGACGCTTGTATCCGCGAACTGCCAATCTCCTGCCAGCCGCAATTCCCACTTTCTCAAGAACCTTGGAATACTCCGTATTGAACTTCGGAATATTAATGGGATCTTTCTATGAAGAAGTAGGCTCGAGTGTAGAACAAGGTTGGCTTTCCCGTGGGTCGGCATTTGATCAGATCCATGGGAACTGGTTCATAGGAGAACAAAGTCTCCTATCTGTGCCGTGGGCTTTGGCGGTCTGTGTGTGTACTACGTATTCAGAGCGTATTCAAGAATTAAGAACGTGTTTAAAGTAAAAAAAATCTGCCGATCTCAAATGATAATTCAAGGTTCGCGCCTATATGGTGAAAGTTTTGCGTATAACTAATAATACTAACTACTGGTTAGTCACATAGGTAGCAGGCAATTTAGGTAACCTGTGTACCTTGGAAAAGGCCAGTGGTGTAGTCTATACCACCCATAAAACAGCTCTGGATACCACGCACAGATCTCTTTCAATCTTTCCAGAAATGTTCCGTTCGCGAAACATTTTTTCTTTTTTGTGGAAATCTCGAACCTCGGGTGAATACTGCGCACATAGCATATTTTCACGTGGAAAACATGTATGAATCGGAAACATCGTTGCATCCAAGAACAACATATGCAAATTTACACAAAAAAAATAGATTGATGTTGGAGCACCGTGCGCACCGTGCGCTCACCAGAATCCAACAGAAAACGAAGGGCGACCTCGGGCTGGATGAAATTCATAGTGCGTTTACTCAATCAGAACACATGTCTTTTGGAAAAGTATGGTAGTAGATCACATTAGACAGGTAAAAGATACAGTTGTATACATGTTGGTAAGGAAAATCCAACTTTTCTTTTTCCCTTTTTTAAAGCAACCCACTCGAGCCCCGGAATGCAACAAGCCGCGAAAATTCTCGTTGATGAAATTCCGCAAAAAGAAAATCCATTACATGACAGATATCCCCCGGCAACGCCATGCTGTACAATGTTCTAAGCCAATACGCAAAGCGTAAAAGTAAAAAAGAGAATGACGAGTATAAAGGCAGTTAAAAAGATCGTGCGAGGTAAGAGAGAATGTGGGTATTTCTAAGATTAGCGAAAGTGGAAGTAGAAATCATCTATAATGAGGGTTATGTTGGCTCATCTGCGAGTTTGATCGCGCAAACGTGCGACTGGCGTCCCAGCCGTAAGAAGTGGGATTCCTCGAATCTGTAGGTGGTCGAGGTGTAGAGAAGCTCATTGTAGGTCGAGTGTAGCTGGCTTGACGTGTGTGGTTGGTGAGCTCCACATCTTTAGCGTCCATGTCGTCTGATTCGTATTGACCAGCTCGACTGTGCATGCGAGCAGGAGTCGGAGAGCGCACCTCGAATGGAGTTGGCTCGGGAGTCTTTGCGGTTTGCTGCGTGTTGAGCATCTCGTAGTTCCGCGTATCGTTGAAACGGGACCGCGCATCAACAGATACGAATTCGACGTTCTTGGCGAAAAGGCCCTGCCACAGATCCAGCCAGCCTCGTAGCATTGTCAATCGAATAGTGAAGATAAAGTTCCAGAAGGTCGCAATGCAAAGAAGCACCAAGGCCGCATCTAGAGCTGCCTCTGGGAGTCCAACTTTAGATCCCTGTGCCGTACACTTCTTAGGGTCTTGGAACGTTGCCAGACAAAACAGCCACGGCTCGGCGTTCTTGATATTGGCGGGAGTGAAAGCCAGGGCATTATCGAGTTGCAGAAAAGTGACGGCCAGGTAAATGACGTTGGCAAGAATAACCAACACCAAGGCCATCGATCGCCATTGGAGCTGAATAACCCGTCGAACACGCTTGTAGGCCTGGCGAGCCGTTGCTGTCCGTGAGCTGCCCGAATAAGATGGCAAATTGGATCCCGTGGTGTTGGTAGGATCGGATGGGTTGAATAGCGCCCGAACGTACACGTACATGCAGTATCCCATTGTGACGAACTGCATAATCAAACCCAGTCCTCCGAAAATCAAGATTGGAAGCCAGTAGTCTTGCAGACTATTTTTACTATTGATGTGGCAAATGGTGCCGAAACGATAGGAAACCCCCGTAAAGATCATCATCAAAGTGACAATCAGCACAGGCAAGCCTAAGCCCACGGCAAACGCTATCCACATAAACACCGGCCCAATGACGACCTCCCAGCATACCTGGAGATGGAAGGCAATAGTTCGTAAAAGACTCCATGTCACGCAGGCAATTCCGCCAAACAAAAGAATGGCTCCGGTGAAAGCGCAAGACCAATCTGTGTGCATGTCGTTCGGTGTGATGGGATCGTTACATATTTTTGGCTTGGTCCCCAGCGGTATAATCATTGGAATCTGCAGACACGCAACCGATAATGTAAAGCAGACGGTAAGGTAGTTTCGGTTGGTGAATTTGACGGGGAGAACGGTCCAGCTAACTAGAAGGAAAACCGTCAGGGGGAGCAGCGCAACGGCGAGCCATCCAACTGCAGTCACTTTCTTGTCGATTCCTGGAAAAGCCAATCCGGTTAGTTATGGGCGACAAATTCATTGCAATTTTGCATCTCGTCGGATTGTAGCTCACCATCCGGATATCTCCAGTCAGTTAGTGGACATGGTAGACAGCACGTTAATTCCGGACTGAGGGATTCACAAAAACGACCTCCAATGTCTACGCGAGTAATGTCAGTCAAGGCCGGCAGTCTATAGGGTTCCCCTCCTCAGGGTTTTTTCTTACATCCTGTTGAATTCGGATAGAGACTCTCTTGAATGAACGGCGGTGGGCACAGGCCCGTTGGACTTGTCATCTTGACAAGGGTGAATTATTTGATTAAATTTGTCCCGTGTATGTGAGACTTCTCTTTATCTGGCTGTCCGGAGGTCTGGTTTGCTTTGCTTTGCTTAAGTAATGAACGGCTACCTCATGGTCCGAGGATGGAAGACAGACTGCATCCAGGCAGTCGGGCGACGTGCGACTGTTGCAAAGGATGTCGCCCTCTTCACGATAGACGACCCCGTTGCGTGAATGATGTAACCAACAGACCGGAAAATATGGGGGAGAAAAGCAAAAGCAAAGAACGAAAATTAAAGTACAACGAAAGTTGCTGGCGGGAGGATTTTTAGACTAATATATCGAGCCACCAGCAGCAGCAGCAGCAGTCCAGGGCTGACTGACGAAAAGAGCAGGGACAGGGGACGAATCTCGTGGTGTCTGGTGTCTGGGTACATTACTCTCGTAGCCAGTGGCCACTAGTACTGATTAAAAGACCCCATATAGAACCGCACTGTCAAGGATTAAAATGAGTGGATCTTGCTGGGCGCCGAGAGATGAATCCAGAAGGTCTCTGGGTCACGGCTCACAAGCTCGTTCAGCCATCTGGCTCGTCGGACGAAAGAGAGAGGGTCTCTGGTCTCTCAAGAGTCAGGACTCCAGAGCGAGAAATATGGATACTTAGCGTGCGAGCTAACATCGCAAAGAGAGGCCCACCTTGTCGCAGAGGTCTCTGGTCAATTGGACGCCGCATTAAAATCGCCGTAATCTGGCAGTCGGCGACTGGATTTGGTGGGGCAGTAGAAGACCACGATAGTACGATATGATAGGGAGAGTAGTAGGGCAATAGTACAGCCGTGTCTGTAGTAGGTTAGATAGGATTTAGTAGTCCGTAGTGCAGTCACTGTAGTGTGCAGTATGTAGATGGAGTTGGAGTAAAGCGGGATCCGGGAATGGGAGCAAAAGGCAAAAAAGTACGGAGGAGTACCTGCATGGGCTGAACAGGCGAAAGAGGGACTTTGCGGGACGGTTCAGGGGCTGGACTGTCTCAACGAATACCGTCAGACCTGTGTATGACTCCATACGGTATGGTATACGTTACCGTATAATACGTCCTCGTTTTGTATCTTACCAGCATCAATAATGTATCCATTGCATCCATTCTATGTATTACCAGTGCTTCATTACTCTTGTTAACTTGACTGATATGTATTCCGTTATTATGTAATTGACAACGGTTCTATTGCTGCATTGCTTACTCCATACTACAGAATCCGTTTTGCCATATGAAGTACTTAATGTGCATGCAATCAAAAACTAAGGGATCAACCCCTGTCATGTCCCGAAAGAGTTAGCACACCACCGAAGTCAGGTTTCGGCATATCGAAGCCGAACAAATGCCTTGTCTGGCTGGAGTTACGTACAAGAGAATTCACCACCGACGTCTACCTACAGCTCAATCGAGTGGCAAGCAAATTGTCGGTCAACAAGACACGGACCCTGGATATGTAGTCTACTGCATAAAAGATGGAGACTAGAAAATTCTGAATTAAAAAAATGACTTGATTATGCATGCAAATGATCGTCCTGTCGACTTGGCTTTCCAATTTTTGAGCTTCCGGCATCGACTTCACGTACCGAACGTCTATCTTCTTGGACAACGAGTCAGTCGTCCACGATTTACATTGAAAAACACGGATCCAATATTCAGACGATTTTGCTGTCAAATGCACGACGCTCAAGTCATCGTCATGTCTGAGCATGGAAACCAACCCCATCGCGATGGTCCGCGACGTCCGTTTGTGAACCACTGGCTAGAGCTTTTTTGCTGGGGCCTCAAACAACGATCCCTGCATGATTACGCTCGAGACTAGGTGTGGAATACTTCCCCTGTATCAGCTGTTACTCACGGATCTGCTGTTCGTTCCACGTTTACCATGGAAAAATTCTCATATTGTGTGCCTTATCAAGTGCATGGATCTCCTGGTCTAATAGCCCGATTGCAACGCGGCCTGCAATTATGTATTCCCGGATGACCTCGGGCTTATTGTTTGCAGTGTCAATCTTCAAATAGTGGAAAGTCTCGTCCAAGCCTCAAAATTATTTCGTAACTTCTATAGCCAGGATGATAGAAAATCCATTCTATCTAGTTCTAGCAAATATACTCCATGTTCAAAAGTAGTGAGGTAGACGCTTTCTGACACACAGCTGCGAGCTGCTGATCATTTACACGCGAGGACAGTCTAGGAATTAGATTGACACATCTGTGGTCTTGTGTATATTGGAAATAGTTATTCGAGGCATGTCTTTGGTCTGCAGTTCCAAGGTTGCTTCCAAGGCTGCTTATTCCGAGGCTATTGAGACGTACTATGAGTACAACTACGAAAATACGGAGCAGTGTATGTATGTATGACCGTAGCGATATCTGGTGGCGTTCGTATATACAGCTTGCCAAGGACTCGAGCATTTCGGTCAGCCTTACTCCCTACGGATTGCCTAGGTCAAATCTTGGAGTAAACTTTGCATTTGTTCTAAGCTCCTTCTTGGCCACGGAGAAGAGAAGTGGTCTGCATTGTTTCCAAGGCTGTGTGCGGACCATTGAAATACGATGCGCCGAATTGTTTCACGCTTCTCAAACATGACTTCGAGAGGAGAATCCACAATGATGTTTATTTAACACAGTATAAGACACTGAAAACCATCAGGAAAAAAATTCAAGCAGAGGAGGCTACACATTAGAAAGCCTATTCGCACGACTCGGCTGCGGCTTATCCCAATTCAATGCATAAGGCCGATATCTAAGTTACAGGTACCTAACTTATACCACGGGCAAGAATTACTGCCATGCTAATGTCACAGTGACATCCACAATTGAAGTCTGGCCAGGTGGCCGGCCCGCTCCGACGTACCCTACAACATGTCGTCCACGCAGCTTTCAGCCCAGCAATAGGGCCAGGCGACAAATCTGGAAGGTGAGATAAGCCGGACTTACGGAGTAAGCTGAGCGATAGTTAATAACTCAATTGAATATGAATAATTGAATAAGAATAAGGTGGTAGTAATTGCTAAACAAGGTGGCTCTGTAACAAGTCAAGTCGTCCGAGTCCACAGAGTCGAGTACCACTCACTAATGTCAGCCAAAGACAGGACAGATTCAAGGCGCGACTTCGAAGGCGAAACTGATCTAATCAAATCAATACCTTAGCTAGTTATATCCCTACTAAGGCATGACATGAAGACTAAGTTACTGTAAACACGTGTTTGACAGCTGGACTTGAGGCGGATTAACCTTGTAAGCGGCGTTGAGAGCTCACCGCAAGTGAGTAATTAAATGATTTCAATGCAACGTTGGAATTACAGTTGATTAATTAAATAACTCTTAGACAGGCACTACCTATCTAAGCTAGGTTGGTATTGGAGTGCCTAGTCTTGGAGTAGAGTAGCATGCAGACACGGCGATTTTGACTTAGGGTTTAGGGCTATGTCCTCTATACCAACAAATCTTGGAATCTGTCAAAACACCATGGAGATATGGATATGGATTCATGGATTCTGCGTCGAAATATTCACCACTGTACTGTACAGTTCAGTTTTGGTTTTTCGATTTCCAAACTTCGTCTTTGGTATGTAAGCGTAATTTTAAAAGATGCTATGTGTCAATCAAGATCGCGCGACACTCAAAAAATGCCTTGCGATTAGTCGGCATAAAAGTCACGAAGCAATACGAACCCGTCCAATAACACTCAAATAGCGCTTGATATACGAGAGGCGGCCGGAACATAAGAGGCGCAGACCAGCTGAATTGGTGCGTTCTGAATCCTTACTGGGTGCGGTGGGCAGAGTCTACTGTGCCGCCGCTCCCCCATAAACATCCAATCGCAGCCGCGTCAACTATCGCCTCTGAAAATATCCGAGCATCTCGGCTTTGTTGAGAATCGCGACTGCGGCACTGGACATTGACTGATCTGACCATTGAGGCTCATATATCCCAGTATTATTTATCGCTTCTATCCAAGCTCTCATTAATGTTCTGATCTAGAGCAGGTGTCTCGTGACGCCGCTGACACGGCACCCAGCATTTCTACGGTTCATTCGCTGTCGTCCTGCTATTAAACCTATAATTAACTCCTTCTCTTATGGACAATAAAAAGAAAGGAATATCCTGTTTGACTCGTCCCATGGCAAGCGCAAAATATACTGTGGCACGACGTGACATTCGTCATACCTATAACACGAATGTTTTTATGACTGGCCCGTAATTCAGCTCTTCGTTGGCATATCTATCAACTCGCAGATACACTGAACTCGGTGGACTACTGGACAATCCTCGAATGCTTTGACCTAGGAGAGATGAGGTTATTGGTATACGACTGCAGCTGTTTGCCAGTGCCAATAGTCAGTGGAACGTATCAATTCCCGACTTTGCCATACTCCGCCCCGTGACCCTACAAGGAATATCCTGGCTCAGACATGCACAGAAACCAGATGCGTGAATTATTACATATGAGGTAAACAAAGTCAACCGCGAATATCGTAAGCAGATAGGACTCCGGCCGTCGTGCTACACTTGGCTTCAACGTTACGGGTTTAGTCAGGTCAATCGTCGAATGGGCACGGATCTTTCGCTAATGCTTTAGGACTTAAATTTCTTTCTCCCAGATATTGTAACATGGTTATATTTTTTATTTCTCGTCTGAAGGAGTTCAGGATTAGGCGGTCGAACCAGGCTTCCTACCGAATCACGAATCTGCTGTGTTTCCGCTCTTCTAACCTTGCAGCCAGCTATTCTTCGTGCCTCTGCTATTGCAAGAAAGCGAACAAGTCTTCAACGGCGATCAAAAAATGAAGAATACAATATTCCAACATCGCAACCTCTGTTACAACTATTTCCAGTCGTCAAAATGCAGAACCTGAAATTTTGACACGTTAGCCAGATGTTCGTATTCAGGCATGACGACATAAACAGGAATAGAACAGAAGCAAGTATATCAGAAGTCCATTTCGATCATCGAGGCACATCGACAGAAGCCAATGTGCCTCTGACACAAGAGGTACCAGAAATAAGTAAACAATTAGGATGTGTCTCATCAGGCAAACTGCAAAGGGTGAAGACAATGTAGGAAAACCCATTTTATAATACATACCTATAAGTTAGGATTATTCAGACTGTCGTTTGAGCTGAGAATTAGCATCTCCGAAGACCTTCTCAGAGATCTTTACCGGTTGCCAGTTCTCAAAAAGTGAAGGAAGTTCAACACGAAAAAATAAGAGAGTAAGAAAAGTTCGAGGCGGTGGCAGATTTTTCCCATTCTGCCCGTCTCCGTTAGCGAGTTCGCCAAGATTACATCACGTGATCCACACCTTGCTTCCCGCCCGCAAAGAGTTTTATGCTGGCAGAAAATTGAATTGCTTCATCTTTGCTTCTGTATTCGACCACTCGACAACTCGCCCAACACTTCCGACAGTCAAGTTCTTCGGCTTCTTCAACCACATCAAGATGGGTCGGTATGTATTGATTGCATCCTAATGCGCTCTTCATTTGCCGGCTTCCTCTTTGCGAAAATCACCGTGGTACGAATCAATATCTAACATGCATACTTAGTCTTCACTCCAAGGGAAAGGGCATGGCTGCCTCTGCCATTCCTTACTCCAGAACTCCTCCAGCCTGGCTTAAGACCACCCCCGACCAGGTCACCGACCAGATCTGCAAGCTTGCCAAGAAGGGGTATGTATCAAGCAGTCTCTTGTCATCATTCGCGATGAAAGAAGCGCAAATTCTAATATGGTCTTGTTTCTCTTATAGTGCCACCCCCAGTCAGATCGGTGTTGTCCTCCGTGACAGCCACGGTATCGCCCAGGTTAAGAACGTCACTGGTAAGATTTCATTCATTCGTTTAGCGAGATTTATACCGTCCTTTTGTCTTGAAGATCAGATGACTAATTTTGCTTTCAATAGGTAACAAGATCCTGCGTATCTTGAAGTCTAGCGGTACGAAACCCTTTATCCATCTCCTCCCTACCTCGTAGACCGATCCGAGATACCCGGCCGTGAAGAGCGGAAAAACTCAATCATGAAAGTAATTCTTCAGGATTGACCTTATCATCTTTCCGTCTTACATAATGCTTGATTCCGCTCTTCGTGGCCGATTCTCTCCCAAAAAATTCTTTCCATTGCCGCTTGGCTTGGATTGAATAGCTGCCTCTGCTTGGTCAAACAACATGGCTGACAGAGTGACCTTTTTTTCTTGTAGGCCTCGCCCCTGAGATTCCTGAGGACCTTTACTTCTTGATCAAGAAGGCTGTCTCTGTCCGCAAGCACCTTGAGCGCAACCGCAAGGACAAGGATGGAAAATTCCGTCTGATTCTGGTCGAGTCCCGTATCCACCGTCTGTCTCGTTACTACAAGACCGTCGGTGTCCTGCCTCCCACCTGGAGATACGAGAGCGCCACTGCCAGCACCCTGGTTGCTTAAGCGATTGATCTCACAGCGCCCAAAAGGAATCCTGTTTTTGTGGTTTACGGAACATGAAATCGGGATTTTCTGTGCCAGACTGTCCTCGTGAAGAAACTTCTCGCCAGACGTCAAGAAAAAGGCAAACCCTCTATCGCCGGTTCCGGAAGGGTAAAGCTCATTGAAAATATTATTGAGCATAATGATTGGAGTTTAGCCAGACAGTTTAGTTAGGCAGAATCACTAAAAGTTCAATTGTCTAATTCGTGATTCTCCCAATATTGTGCTTTTGTAAATTTCGTGCAACTTGTCTTAAAGAAATGCAATTTGTCAGGGTACAATGTACATGGTTTATATTTCACGTATATCTAACCTCCTTTGCAACCGCATTACACAGTTCGACTCTGACGCTAGCGCCTGTCAGAACGTGGATCCATAATCTCTGCGTATCACTCAGACGATCATTTTCAGATTTGACTTCGGCAAACATAACCTCCTTATTCTCTGGATTCCAAAGAAAAAGATCTGGAATACCACCTCCTCGTTGCTGATATTCTTGCGCCATTACTTTGCACACCGTTGCGAGTGCCGCACCGCTGAAACACTGCACAATCTCCACAAGGTCTTCGAGAGCGTACGACCAATCTACGCCAACAATACAAGTCTCCTTGGGAGACTCGCTGTCGTGCACTTGGCGGAGAATAGTCTCTGCCTCGCCGTTGGCAATTTGAACAAGCCGGTGGTTAATTTCGGAGGCTCGGGATGGATAGAACGCATCTGTGTGAAGATCTAATGGACATGTTTGGAAAGGCGTCTGGAAGACATTTGGGACATAGGTAAAAAGTATGTCGTAGAACAGAAATCCGAACTGTGATCAAATAGCAGTCAGCACTTTCCGGGCCCCTTCACTTTTGGGGGCATTCTGCAATCGCAAAAAAGATCAACGTACAAGTGTCCGGACAATCCC
The DNA here is from genome assembly GCA_002916415.1 of Talaromyces borbonicus. NCBI lineage: Eukaryota > Fungi > Ascomycota > Eurotiomycetes > Eurotiales > Trichocomaceae > Talaromyces > Talaromyces borbonicus. Next base: position 1,807,339 of record NBSA01000028.1, on the reverse strand, counting down.
CCCCTCGGAATGATAACCTTTCCACCCGTTCTCTCTGTACCAGCTGAGACACATACTTTCGACTCTGCACTCTTCATTGTCTTCTCGCTCATCTATCCACACAGTGGCGCGTCCCTTCTTTGTCGAAGCTACCGGACTATCACTTCGGTCCTCTGATTCTACCGTGGCTGGAGTTTCTTCCTTTTCCACTCGAATACCTTCGACGAATCTCTCCGCTGGTCTCGCTAGAAGCACATGCCCAAAATCGTGCTGCTCCCGCTTCACCACTCTCAAAGACTTTTCAAGTTTGGATATTCTCTTCTGTAAATCATAGTGATAGATGACGTGGCAATCGGGATCCTGTAGTCCAGCCTCGCACGTACTAAGTGCGATCCGTTTCCAATGTTTTTTCTGAAGCTCATCACTGCGGCCCTCGCTCGGTGTCAATGCCCAAAGGTAGTGTTCCTCTAGAAGTGCCTTTCTCTGATACCAAGCCCCACGACGGGCAGCGTGAAACAATCTTTGGTCAAGCAGCTCGGTAAGAAGTTCATGTTCTCGTTTATGTTCCTTGAAACGACCAAGAGGATAAAGACTTTTGTGTATTATTCTGGTATACACCCAAGCCGGGGAAAATCGCCGCAAATAAGCTCCCTCGCCGCTTTGATATATACTATTTTCCTTCTCTTGTTCTTGAGCAAGTAGTAGCTTCCACCGGGGATAAATCTTCTCACTAAGATCTTTGATGGTTTGCAAACGATCCGCGGTCGGCGTTCCATTGAACTCGAGTATATTGTCAATGTCATACTGCGTTCTCAGGGCCGACTCAAACTCAAGCAATATTTCTCTTGACGGAAATATCCCCCTGGATCGAGAGACTACGTACTCCGGAAAATTCTTCCGCGAAATCTTTGCCAAAATGATGGTGGTGAGAGATTTCTCCGTCCACTCGGTGGACCGGTAAAAGACCAAATGAACTCTTTCAAATAGCTTCAATGGCGCTGGAGACAGTCTGATGCAGTCGCCCGTTAATTCCAAGATCTTCTTATGAAATAGACGGTCTCTATTGTCGCTTTTGCCCGATTCCCACCGAAGTCCCATTTGGGTTTGACTGATTTGAAGCAGAGCTGCCACCAAGTCTTTCTTATTCTTTCCTTGGATTTTGGCTTCTCGAGCCATTTCTTTGAGCTCATCGAGCAAAAGCAACGATGAAGCTTCTTCTAGTGTAGCAATTTCTTCAATGCCTTCGGCAAATCGGAACGACTCTCCAAGTATATATGCATCGTCCTGCTGTTCGAGCTCTGCCGGATTCATCACTGGAACTCCCGGCTTTGAAGACGGTAGAGCGTGGATTTCTCTCAAATCCGCCACAGCTTGATCCATATTTGCAATGTCTTGATAATAGCCAAGCCTGTTGATGCGGTGCCAGGCAGCAGTCTTTCGCAGAAAGAGTCGCACATAACTGGAAAATAGCAGTCAGCCACTATTGACGAGATCTTAGTTTAGACCGGTCTAGGTGAGAGTAAGTTTACTAACAGATACTGCGCTGCATAGCTTAGACTTTTCCATCTCTTAAACACGTCGAGTTCCTTCAGATCGAAGAGATGAGCTTCTTCATTCAGCACAGTCTCAAGCGCCAAATTGAAAGCGTCCACGTAGATCGAGCTCTTTCCCTTATCCCATTTTCTCTCACCAAATCTTTCTTCCAAGGAAAGCTCTCTCTCTTCATCTACTTCCGTGGCTTTTGATGCCTCGTACTCTTCAATTGCTTTGCTGTCTGTTCTGATTGGTGGGAGCGAGACTTCTAATTCTGTTTGGCTGCTCTTTAGGTCCGCAGATGCTTCATTTCCAACAGAAAGACTCGCAGGGTCTGCGGAATCAGTATCTTCTCTGTCAAGAGATGCCAATACTGAATGCTTTCCATTTGATTCTTTCGTACTGCGCCTATTTGCCAGAGGTGCCGGCGAGGTCTCCGAGCTCACATCATGAGAGATCTTTTGTCGCTTCGAAGATGGACGGCAAGTATCGAAAAAATCCAGCAAGGAAGGCATAATTAGCACATAGTACGCAAACCCCCTGAATAAAGCATCATTCCTTCTAACGGGGTGAGGCACTTCAATAATGCGGGGGTATAAATGGAGGCTGAAAAACGAGGAACTGGAAGACGCGTTTCAGCCGACACGGTTAAAGCAGGCACGACTTTGGCGCCAAGTCAGGTGACCAATTTGTCTAATTGTAGTTAGTTCCATACCAGAACAATTTGGACAATACACGAGATAACTTCGTGTAATGACATGAGCATCATTCAACTAATAGTCCTCTCGGTCTCGGAATTGATCTATTTGAACAAGAGCAACAATCACACCGACACCATGAGTTCAAGCACAACACCCACAGGTAATCATGCGGAGAATAGCACTGCAGCGACCGTTCAGCCAGCAGCAGGACAAAATTCAGGACTCGATGGTATGCTGCCGAAAGTAGCTGGTGGTGCACCAGCGCGAATCTACCTTAATGAGAATATCACGCCGTATCTGCTGGAAGGATTAAAGGATATCGTTAGAGAGCAGTACGCTACCACTCGAATTTTTTTGGCAATCTATTCTCAAGACGCAATTCGACTGACGATAACTTTACATGTGCTTAGGCCGTCAAATCCATTAAAGGTCCTCGGAGAATACCTCATCAAAAAGAGCGACGAAGTCGAGGAGAAACAGAACGATGATCAATAGGGTAGTTACCGCGAGCATCGGGTTGCTTGCGTCGATCTCGTAGGCGACGATCACAGCGCGACTCTCTTGATTGCCGTTATGTTGACCTACACGCTATGACGCCTTTCCTATACAAAAGAAGTGCAAGGATTCTTTGAATTTTGGTCGCACGCCGTATGTGCAGGTTTTACGCCTCGAGACTCGTCTTGCCCGCATACATTCTCAGCTAATGCCTTTGTGGCTGCGATAAGACACTTTATGCTATCCCACTACTTAAAATGGGATGGGCTACTAAACGGAACTTCACCGTGCTCAATGTTCTATTGTGGTCTCCACAAGACCCGGCACAATGCATTTAATTCCTGAATGTCTAGTTCTTGAAAGAGAAAATTACCAAGGCTAGCAAGCGCATGGCCTCTTGAGGAAGCGTGGAGAGCCTCACTTCAGAGGGCTGGCCTAGCAGTCGATTAGCCATAAATCACCGTTGGAATAGACCTACCTGTCCAGCCTGTGCAATTATCGCGATACTCTGAGGCTCTCTCCAGTGCTGGCAGCATTGTTGTTCATATAACATACCAAAAAAGGATAGCCGATACGTCGTCCACTGCAAGCTGTCAAAGGAGAGATGGACGGGAGAACATTATTGGGATGCCATGTATCATAGTGGGCGTGGCAGATAAAAAACGATAACAAACCTGTCATGATGAGGCGGCAAATAACCTGTTCTGATGAAGGTTTAAATAGGCATTTAAAAGAAATTCGGCCATGGTCTTTTTTTTTTCTTTCGTTCAGCCAAGTCGCACCTTTCTTTCACCCAGCCGTTACGTAGAGAAACTGTTTTCGAATACGGCGCACAAAGCTGACTATCGATTTAAGATCATACCGGAAAGTTGCAGACGTGACAGTGCTGTCCATGTTTAACGCAGTAGAATAAAAAGTTGGCTTTTCTGTTTCCTCCGTTGCCAAAACATGCCGTAGGTATCGAGAGACTGAAACAGGTAGAAAGAAACATCATGGCGGAGCGCAAATTCTGGACGTGACATGATTGTGTAAGAGTTGATACAAGTCGAAGGTGAAAGACTGTCCTGGTGAATCTTATTTTTCTCACTCCTTTAATCCGAGATGCCGACTGTTGGGAAAGAGCTGCCAAAGCTGTGCGTTTCCTTTTTGAAGAGCCGAACGCACCAGAAAAAAAGAAGCGGGTTATTGATGCACTGTGCTGACCGGAAGCTTTCGCACGAGGTAAAGCACAAAACGCATTTGAACATGCGAGAAAGTACAAGAGAAGAAAAACTAGGAGCTTTTGGAGAAGAAGGGGTGAAAAGAAAGAGTAAAAAAACGAGAACTAAAGTAAGCCCTACCAACCCCACGGATGCCAAGTCATATCCAGATCACTTGTCTCGTTATGACTTACCTACTCGCATACCTCTCTTCTCCACGACCTTCGTAGGATCGACCAGCGGCACCGCTACTGCCACCACCACTGTAGGGCTCACGACCTTCACGGGCAGGGGCCTGATCGTAGCTAGAGGGGTTGGCATCACGATCGTAATAGCCGCCGCCGCGGCGTTCTTCACCACTGCCACCGCCGCCGCTACCACCACCACCACCACCACCACGACGCTCCTCACCGCCCCGAGGGTAACGGTCTTCTCGAGATGCATAGCGATCACCACCTCCACTGCCACCAGCAGCACCGCCTCGATAAGATCCGTAGTCATCACGGTAGTCGTCACGTCGACCATAGTCTCGACCGTAATCGCGACCATACTCACGGCCACCGCCGCCGCCACCACCACCTCCACGATATCCGCGATCATCACCATAGTCACCACCACGACGACCGTAGGAATCATAGCGACCGTAACGGTAGTCGTCGTAACGGCGTGAGCCACCGCCGAAACCGCGGCGGTCATCATAACGGTCACGGCCACCGCGTGGAGGCCCTCTACGGGGTTCTGAAATTGACGCACATTAGTGGGAGAAATAAACGATTTTTTTTTTGTTTTCAAGGCTTACCGCGTTTAGGAGGGCCAAAGTATTTGCCAGGGGTCGGTGTACGCGGGCGGCTTCGACGGGCTTTCTCAATGCTGAGAGTCAGCCCATCAATCACCTCACCTTGCAAGCCTTCCTTGGCGGCATCGGCTTGTTCAGCAGTGACCATCTTGACGAAACCAAATCCACGTGACTCTTTAGTATGAGGATCAAGCATGATAGAGCAATTCTCCACATCGCCGTATTTCTCGAACAAGCGAGTAATATCAGCTTCTGTGAGACGAGGATGGATTCCAGTCACGAAAAGGTTGGATCCCGGGTTGATAGCTCCTTCATCGTCGTCGTCGTTGGGGGCGCCCTTGCGAGAATCGCCTGCAGGGGCTCTGTAGAGTTCATTATTAGCATCCTGGATCAATCATTCATACATCAGTCTTCAGCCAGAGATGAATTTACCTGTCATCGTTGCGACTTGGAGATAGACTGCGATCCCGTTCGGCGCGTTCTCCACGAGGAGAGGCGCTGCGGTCGCGATCATAGCGACGGTCGTCTGCGCGATAGAGAAGTCAGACTTGGGAGAGGATCGCTAGAAATTGGCACACAATACACTGTGCCTTCATGACTTACCGTCGTAGCGACCATTTTCATTTTCGTACTCCATGGCAGACATTTTTGATGATGATTTGGATGAAGTGCTTGATCAAAAAGAAAAAAAGTAAGAAGGGAAGAAGGAGGCAACTCTGAGCTTTCTTTTTGGACAAGAAAGGAATCTCCATTTCGCGCTAACCCGATGAGTCTTGGCGTCAGTCAACTTAGCAGCTTACTAAGGCTAGCATCACGTAAGCAGAAGTTGCCTCACTTTCAGGCCCCTGAAATAATATATCGGATTATCGTATGAACTACTCTCTAGTATTGGGAAAAAGCAAAAAAAGAATATCTAGATACTGGAGAGCCAGTGTCATCTCGCATTGGAACTGTTTGAAAATAGTTGTGATTAACAGAAGGCTCTGGTGTCTTCATAATGCATGAAGATGATAGACTAAACTAAAGTAGTAAAGGTGAATACAAGGCATAGAATCTGTCAAGTCGCACCAGTTGGACCTCTGTATAACGCCGAATTCTGCTCATGTGAAACGAAGTAAGTTCCCGTGTCATATCCGAACGCCGTGAATAGAGACCAGAAAAAGAAAAAGAGAAGGCAATTCCATCTATCTATGCCCACGAAGTCGTTGACGAGTCTGACGACCTTCGAAAGCGTTGTTCGGCCCTCCGTTGACCTTTTTGGAGCCTTTATCCACCTCCTTTTTGCTTGGGTCAGCCCCCAGGCCTTCGAGCTCGTCCTCATCAAGCTCACTTAATTCCTCGCTCATGCTGCGCAACACGTCACGCCCCGTCCAGCGCTCCTCGTGGATAGTCGTGCCGATGGGATCAAAAGGTTGCATATACCACTGTATGCCTCCTTGAGCCAACGGACCCTGTTGTTGGTCGCCTTTAGAGCTTAGCGGGGGTGTTAACGGGCCTCTTGTGATGGGGAGATCGCCGTTGTGCGGAGGAACGTTGTCGTTGCCTCGCTTCGCTTGGGCGTCGGCAATGTCGTTTCCGATGAGTTCTGAAGACTCTGCGACATCATCTCCCGCGCGGTCACTCGACGGGGCAGTGATGAGATTCGCAGTGGCTCCGTTATAGCCATAATCCACGACGTGTGTGTCCCTGTCCTCCTCTTGCTTGGCGATTGCCTCGCTGTCGTCGTGCGCAATATCTAGCTTTCCAGACTTTGAGGACTCATTGGGCTCAGTATGGAATGACTCGGTGGTCATGACCCCATTAACAGTCAAATCTTCCGCGACCTCAGTCACCGATATCCTTCGGGACAAAACACCGCTTTCGAAAATACTGTCAAGCTCTTTCAGCTCCTTTTCGAACGGCAAACCGCTCAACTCTGTCTCCTTTCGTATGGCGTCTTCGAGGAATGGCTGAATAGATTTGATAATTCTCTTGGCGAGTTTCCTTTTCTCACGCTGCTCTGAAGTAAGCTCCGGCGCGCGACCGCTGATTTGCAATTGAAGTTCGGCCGTATCTTCAGCAGGTTGAACGCCTATTTCTGTAGTGAAAATGTGGGCTAGATCCGCGGAAAATACAGAGATATTGGTGTAGTATCGCGACTCTAAACGACGACGTACTGCTTGTAGAGGTGATCGGAAAATGCCTTTGGGATCGAGCCTAGGAGCAAATTAGCTGTGATTTCATCGTTATAGAAAGCAGAGTAGAGTAAGGTCAAAAACTCACGCCTGTATCTTCTCAAATATGGGCCATAACAAGGGAGGTATTGGGAAATAAACAGTGTCCACTAGATCGCGGAGCACATGGACGTCTTCGAGTTTGCCCTGTTCCCGTTTCTTGACCTCCTCACACAGTATGCGTACTCTCTCGACGTCGGAATGAAGACGTTCCGCGAACTCGATGCGGCGCTGAAGTCGTGCCAGTCCAACAGGACCCATCCCAGCGAAATTGCGCCGTGTCATCTCCATCGAAGAGAATGTTTCTAGTTGAAGCTGGAGACGTTTCAACAATGCCGCGCCACGTCGCGCTTCTCGCTTCAAGGTCCAATACTTGCACGCATCTTCAGCGTACTGTTTTCTTTGCCGTACAGCGAAACGCTGTAGCGAAGCAACGACTGAATTGAGTATTGTTTGAGGTATGACCGGTGCTCCAGAGGCCAGCTTCCATGTTGGTTTGGAAGGGGTTGTGCGTTTTCGTTTATTACTTCCAGCACTGAAGGTAAGATGAATGTTGGGACCGGATTGAGCTGGAGTTTCGGTGACTATGCTTCCTCCTGGAAACGACGGTCCAAGCGCTAGTGCGGCTGCCTGACTGTCACCCCATCTTTTGCCTTGCATTGTAGTTTTGTAGTACTCCACAGCCTCGGCATATGCAGCATCAGTGCCATGTTCTTTTCGCCAATCCGGCGGGACATGCTTATGACAGAAAGCCTTAAGGAGATGGGAATCCATGATGGCCGAATTGTGGCTAGACTTCATCCTCAAATACAATTGAGATCGTCTCGCACATGTGACATGAAAAGCCACAAAGCAATTCTTGTTACTGCACTGAATGGATGCTCCCATGCGTTGTTTGCATATATAGCACTGAAGTTTCCATCGACTTTTCGGTACTTTTTCAACGTCTGTAACTGGCTCCATAAGGGATTGGTTGCCGATACCAACCTCTGGAATCCAGATAGCACAAAGCAGATGCGACCATTTCGATGTGTTCGTCTGTTTGAAAGCGCCTTCATTGTTCGGGCAGAAAATACAATTGGGAGATCCTCTCCCGATGAGTTGACATTTTCGACAAAGCCACTGACCCTCCGGAATATAAGGGACACCATAGCACTCTTGGTGGACCGCGAGGTCGCAGCCATCGCAAAAAACTATTGCATTGGAATTTTCGCAATCTCCATCATCGCAGACCGCGCATTTACTATCTTGCTCTTCACCGTCACCCACGGGTTCACCATTGACAGCAGCTGCAGAGCTCGAGCGCGGGCGTTGCGTCTGGGGAGGCTTCGGGTTTGGCTTTGGGATTTTCTTTTCTAGAGCATACCACTCCTTTTCAATTTTGGTCATTGTAATCTCAAAAACCGCTGGCTTGATGGGCTCCAGCTGATCCGCTTTTCGCTTGTTATTGTAATCTTCCAGCCATTTTTCATCTTGTTCGTCCATATCGTATTCCACCCTACCAACTCCCAATGAACCAATAGCCGCATTGGTATCGGTGTCTGTGATTGGTGGATCTAGATCTAGGTCTTCCTCAATGGCGCCCTCTGCCATCCGAATTAAACGACGATCATGGCGTAGAAAGAGATCGCTTTCTTGGTATCCAACGCTGGCCATAGTGCGGTCAACGTAGTTCTGCTGCTTGACCCCTTTCTGCTCGTAGCGGACAAATGGGTCACGTAGATAGAAAATCGGTTTCGGCAAGGTGAGTCGCTCACGAGGATTAGGACCGGGTGGCGGAACATATTTTGGCTCTTCAGGTGCGACGATAGCACTCAGCATGGCATCTGATCGCCGTGGAGGGCGACCCGGTCGTCGCTTGGAAGTTGGCTGAGAGATAGCCAAAGAAGGGTCTGTAGAATCCTCGTGGCCTTCGGAAGGTCGGGGTGAACCTTCTCCGAACTGCGTTTCTGTTGTATTTTGTTGCGTGTTTGTAACTCCATCGACTTGTTCAGCGCTAAATACGGCAAACTTGGCTTCGATATCTAGATCCGGATGGAACTCTTCCCAGCCGCGTTCTTCGCGAGGTTTATAGCCATCGCCCTGTTGTAGTGCCAATGCAGCGGCCGTTGCGGAGCTATATCGAGCTCTACTTTGAGTGCGCTCCCGGCGAGGGCGAGTTGAAGGCGAACTCGGCAAAGGAAGCGGAGTACTCACGGCAGCTGCGGGCAACTCGCGTCTCGGACGTGGGGAGACATGATTTTGAATTGAAAGGGTCGGTTCGATTATGGGAGTTGAAGGTGCCTTTCGTTCAACGACAGTGTCTATTTCAATGAAACGCCCTCCGCCGCCTGGTCCACCGGGGACGTACTTGCGCTTTTTTGGTGGAGGGCCATCAGTCGGGCTTGTGTTCCCGTTTCGCGAATTACGCAGCGGAGCCATGGATCGCGACGAGGTTTTACGCCTTCGTGACAACGGGGCCATAATGCGAGGCTAATTTCGCCAACCGTGAATGAGGAGCGAATGGATAAAGGCTTTAAAGCACTGATTCCCTCGTTATTATTTCAAGGGGACGAAGCGCCACCGCGAATGCTTTTTACCGACAAGCGAAGGTCCGTCACGACGGCGATCGATACAGAATACCGAGATATGGATTATGCCGTCGAAAGAAAGTAAGCGGGACGTTGGCAGCGCGAGAGCTCTGGCTCTGTCGCAAGAAGTCGTGATAGACGCGAGGCTGCGACGTCGGCATCCTCCAGCGTGCTCAACCTCGAAGCACGGGGTATCCGAGACTAACCAGATTAGGTCAAGATCCATCTTGTGATGACTAATTACCCAGCTCTCTGGGTCATCAAAGTAAATTTACTTGAAGCAAAAGTCAACAGAATTCTCGTAACTAAAGAAAATAATGCTGTTTCTGAACGTACTTGGATTTTGATACTTGGTGTAACAGGGATTTCCCACGAATATTTTATTTTTGAGTCATCAAAGATAATCGCCATTGATGGGTTGAGACCAAAAAATTGCTCACACGCAGCTTACCTCATTTCAGAATTCAGAATTCAGAATTCTTGGATGGTGAGATTACGACGTCGTCTTTCACAACTTGGACCGAGTAAGAAGTTGAAGAGATTCTCATCCCAGTCTTGCAAAATTCAATATTTGGAATTACTCTCCAGCGTGACATAAGACAGCAAGCGGTTCCTCCGCAGTGCCATGTTCAACATACGGTACCTGGGTAGGTGCTTTACAGCAGCCTGAGTGTTGAATGAATTTGAATATATAGCGAGCTGTCGGAGTTCAGACACCGCCGTCAGGAAGGACATAGCAAGTCACTTGCCGGTTAATCTTTGGATCGAATGACTTGCGAATCCACCTATGCTCTTCCGAGGTTGACACAAGGCATAAATCTTCGGTAACTAATTAAAAAGCAAGATACCAAGTAGCCAGCCCTAAATCCTGAAGAAACCAGATCAAATCTGGCTATATCTTCATCTAATCTGCCGGTCTATAATTAGAATCGAGACTTTCTTCTTAGGGAATCCTGAGCAGTTCCTGGCCCCATGCATTACCTCCCCACAGCGGGTGGTGCAGAACTCCGGAGTTTAGAGCAACCTAATTTCTTAGTTTACCAATTACACGGGCGGAGAACCGGAATGATGGAAAAGCAAGCTAACTGGACGCTTCGTCTGCTACTTCAAAAAAGGATGGCCCGCATCCTATCATTTATCATGTATTGGCGCATCCATGAGGATTTCTACTTGTGCTACCTGGTGGCTTAGTATTTTTGTTCTTTTAGAACAAACGCACTTTGGCTGAAGAAACTTTTGTCCACTGACGTGATTATAGAGCCAATGGCTCCGCGATAACAAGCGCTCAACTCCCGCATGTGGTGGTTCTAGAAACTACACAACTGATAGAATGCGGTCTTCCATAGGCTTTTAAGGCACGAAATCATGCTTTATAGTAGTTATCGCGGGAAGCTAAAATGCATACTTATCCGCCCAAATGGTGCCACGAACTCAGCCCATGTCAGCCCAGCGAAGACGCGTATAGTAAAGGTAGCGCCCGAGCTAAAAAAAAAATTCCGAGGTATCGTGGTGAAAGTTGGAAGTTGGCTGGCCTGGTGGATCTGAAACATTATTGTGTTCTTATCAAACACATCGAATTTTGCTCACAGTGCCGAAAAAGCAGAAAGCTAAAAGTTGCTACTACCTACGTAGTAGATTTCATGAGTGGAAATGTGTTTTATTCACACTTTTAATGCAACCTTGCAACCATCGGGCTATCATCCAATTCTTCCATGGCTCTGTGCTTGCGTCAGTAATGATCTCAAAGGAATTTAACCACGAAACTTGGCAGAGGGTATTGATTTTGAAAACGAATTTTCACCACTACAGGTTCCTGCATACTTTAACTGCCTTGCTAAATGAGTTAGTCAAGTATTAGAAGCCATAACTAATTATTTTTGCGCGCATGACCAATTGTGGAATCTGAACGCATAAGAAAATGGTTTCTCGCAAAGTCTACCACAAGAATAGCCTGATTCAAGTCTCATTTATCAATCAAGTCTAGGGCAGCCACACCTATGAATTTCCCTTCATCAGTATGCCATGAATTATGAGATGCTTTGAGGTTTCTCCAGACAGATCATTGCGAACATGTGCCACAGCAAGCTGGATTCTGTTCCTCGACATAGCTTAGATTCATATCCGAAAAACTATTCTGCAATATTATGATCCAATACATTAGAAGCAGTGAGAATCTTCAAGTGACGATATTTTTTGGTAGAAATAATCGTATTCCATGGCCAGTGACAAGTTGGGTTACCAGAAAGTCTTAAAAGGTAAGCATGTTTATTAATAGAATCCCACTAATACGTTTATAGTAAATACTGGGTCTTAGATGGGCCCATTTCTAATATTATCTATGGTTCAGCCAATGATGTTGACCGCCTTAGCGGCCCCACGAGTCATGAGCGGTCCCGGCCGTTATGGGTCCTCCATATTGAGCCAATCCGAAACCCCACATTAGCACCTGAGTAATTTCCCACGCGCTCTCGAAATAGCCTCTTCCACTAACTACACCGTACGCCCTGCAGGCTTCTTCTAAGTAAGAAAATGCTCCGTACAGAGTACCGCTGTCCATACACGGCTGTACCCAGGCGGCTGGCACAGACTATACTAAATTTAAATTAAAAAAATAAAAATTAAAACATTACAAGCACGTTTCGTCGACGCACGGCGCATTGCGCACTAGCCCGCGGCCGGGCCTGCATTGTTTAGTGCATCGCCCCCAGCCCGCATCGGCGTTGCGGCTATTAGCCCCTGTCCAAGGGTCGTTTGACTCGACAGTATTCTCTGTCGCGTAGACCTCGTCTTTTGAAACTCAATTCAGCTGAATTCCCAGATCAGGCCAGCTCAAACACACTAATCAATCAAAGCCCATCTCGTTTCGAAATTTGAATCTTCTTGTTGTCAGAAACCCGCAACGGCTTCCGCATTCTGCTTAGACTGTCATGCATCCTGACTCTGCGATGACCTAAGGCCGGAAACCAGGTTGTATACCAAAAAAGAATTTGGGGTCCACCCAGGTAGTGCATGTTGTGTTTCCAACAAGAAACGTAGTAGGATCGAAGGGAGGCTGTGAACTTCAAGTGCTCATAGCTGAGCAATTCGGATATATTTCAGGATGCGTCGTCGTCTGCCAACAACAATGTGACCTGTGCTGACCGCTTGTGGGCTAGTTCTATTGTCGAAAGTACAAGTATAAACAGACACGCACCAACCACCAACATGATGTCTCTTTGAAAGGATTTTATCCATCCACCACCAACTGATTGGGTTTGCCTCGGCTAGTCTTTAGTCGTCAGAACTGAGTCGTGTCAGCACTGAATAACAATAGCTCTCGGATCATATCCCTGTCTTGATACGAGTCATAGAAGCCATCGTGTCTATCTTTTTTCTTCCCTTTTCTGGTCTTCAACAAGCTGCCTTATAGCAACAAAGCTTTCAACGAGCAGGGCGGATTGAATTCTTTGGCCCCATGCGACGGCTTTCTCCGTCGTCTCAAGAAGGTTCGCCATCTTTGACCCTGACTGGTCCAGATTGTGATTTGGCAGAGATCACAAACGGCTTTAGTCGCGGCGGACCTCTCAACATATCCCCTCCAGATTCTCCGGACTGGATTCGTTATCTGCTGAATCAGCCTTGCATCGTGGATATGGGCTCACCGGATCTTGTTGCTGAACCCCCGGCAAGCGTGAAGCCGAGTAGACAACGTCCCCTTAATGATTCGACGGCGAATCATGCCTCGAACTGGTCAAGCCACGATGACAACCTTCTCGTGGCAGCCCGGGCGAGGGGCCAAGGATGGAGTCAGATCCAAAAAGAACATTTTCAGACCAAGACAGCCAACGCTTGTAGAAAACGTCATGAGCGTCTCGTGGCTAAAAGACGGAGCACGGAGTGGAACCAGGAAATGCTAGAAAAGCTCTCTGCCGAGTACATTCGCCGTCGTGAACAAATGTGGCAACCGCTTGCAAATGCGGTTGGTGAGAAATGGCAAAATGTTGAAAAGGCCGTAAGTACCATCCAAGTGATTTCTTTCCCTTGGCTTGCTCTGATAACTGACAATTTTCCAGTGCTTTGAAAAAGGGCTGAAGTCTCTTATCACGCAACCACGATCTCAAAGAAAGCGTGATGATGATATTCTCCACCAGCAAATTCAGCCGAGCAATATCTCTAAACACAGAAATGATGAATATCCTCGTCGAACAAGCGTGATTCATCTCAAAGATATCTTGGCACCTGACTAAGAGCTCTAATTATACATGCAAAGACTCAAAGCCTGATCAATACTCCCCAGGGCTTTTTTCTATTCTCCTGGACACTTTTATCTACCACCCCTACGATTCTCATGAACGACTTACGACGTGACGCAAATTATTTTATTCTGCTCGGTGGTCTGACCAGGGCCACCGGGGAACTCCATCTCTACAAAGGCGTAGCTGACTGGATATTTCTTTGGAAGACCTTTTGTTATGGTCAAATTTACTTTTTGCAATGAGGTTTGGTTTCTGGCATTTTTACCTACATACCCACTACTCGCTTAGTTTCTGATTTTTCCTACTGAGACGCTCGTTAGCGCTTGAAACTTTCCTATGTTTTTTCAAACGGCTTATTTTTCACGTTGTTGATGCTTGGGCTTTCTTTTTAGATGCTTAAACTTCGAAGTGGTCTCTTCATCATTTTGCATAGCATGGAAGATGGAAAGGGTGTATCTGATCTGCATTCGGACTCGGTCGTTCAAATATTTCATTTCTCTCATTGAATTAGGTTTCATTCTTACATTCGAATTATAACTTATAACTCTATAACATACAGGGGTATCATCATTGTTACATGTTTGTTTCTACACTTTGTCGAACGTCCAGACCTTGCTCTCTGATCCACCCGCCGACTCCTATGATGCCACCATCATCTGCCCTGGGGTCCAAACTCCACTTTCGAATTGCTCTGCAGGAGAGATCTGTGGAATAACCCTCTTCAAACATCTCAAGGCCCGCCCATCCAATCATTGCTGCATTATCTGTACATAGATACGGCGGCGGTGCAACAATCTGGACATGTGGAAAGCCACGCACATCCAGAAACGTTCGTAGGACTTTCATGAGATATCTATTTGCGGCAACTCCACCGCTAACGACAAGAGTATCGATATTGAAAGTGCCGTCATGGGGTTTATATTTGCGTTGTTGATGTTTGAGAGATTCCAGGGCAATTATGGTTCGGGAAGCTAAGTGCTCGAAGCAAACGCGCATGGTCTCTCGCGCAAGAGCAACTCTTTCGTCCAGTGTCACTTCAACACCAGCTTTCTCCTTTCGCGACATTATGCGCGCAACTGTACTAGAAACGCTAGAGAAGCTAAATTTCAAGTCCCTCGTATTGGCAAAGGGAGTGGTAAAATACCAGTCCCAGTTGTCATTTTCACGCCTCTCAACTTCTTCTCCTCGAGTCTTCGGTGGTTGATAATGAGCAAAGTCAGCAGGACCCCTGGGAAAAGCGAACTTCTCAAGCATCTTGCCATACATAGTCGTATTCGATGATTCTAATAGAGAATCTGGTAGTATGAGACGTGCCGACTTGTCCAAAGTTTCACCGATGGCAATATCGGCTGTGGTAGCAAGGACTTCATGGTCAAGTAAAGACTTTGAGTGAACAAGCATAGAATGACCTCCGGAAACAAGTACAGATAGAAAAGGAAAAGCGGGTTGCTTGCGCTTTGTCGTGGTAGCGTCCTCGAGAGCGGAGACAAGTCTGGGCGTGACAAGATGCGCTTGCATGTGGTGAACTCCAACCAAGGGGACCTGCCATGCGACTGCTAATCCCTTTGCTGTGTCGAGTCCAGCCGACAAATTCGACCGCATACCAGGGCCCCTTGTAACGGAGACAAAATCCGGTAAACGAAAGGGCGCAGACCTACCGCTCTTTTGTACAGAATGCGATGCGACTGCGTCGGAATGAATCGATTCATTCTCTACCGGCGGTAAAGACCGCAATGCCTTTTGAACGAGCTTGGCCAAATTCTCCTGGTGTGATTGCAGCGCTTCTATGGGATGTATTCCGCGGTATTTTCGTGTATCGGCAGTAATGTTTTCGAGAAAATGAATAGTAGCTAGTGTTGGCCGCGATGTCTCGGCGCGGCTGCTTCGTGCTAGAACATCGTGTTTCTCGACTATTGCGACGGACGTGTCATCACTGTAGGACAATTAGAACAGTTAGATGAGGGTCCAGCCGTGTACAATTGCTGATATCACCCACCAAGAGGTCTCAATCGCAAGAGTAAGCAGTCCGCGAGGCCGCCCTAATCCCGCGCATGACTTTGGATTCGCATGATGAGCGAGACTGCGGAATTTGAAAAGTCGATACTGATTGATATCAGTTCTTGTAGAAAGTATATCACACAAAACACTCAATTTTAACATCGAGTCAAAGCTCCGAGATTATGTAGGGAGAGCTCTTGAATTGCAAGTTTTCCAAGGTTTCAGAGAAATGTCAAGTCCAAATTCAGTCCGCGATGTTAGAACTGGCTAACTATTTTGATTTATTTTAAGGACGACCCACATGCTTCCGAGCAGAACCCTAACCCTTGTTCCGATCTGCCCTAATCGACGGCTTTTAGGGTTAATGTAGAGAGAGTATATAGCAGAGACGATGCTACAAATCTCATGACTCTCCTCATAACTAAGCTTTGCTATACGATCAGACATATCTAGTTATATATGAACAGGATGGCCAGGCAGACTTCTTTCAGGGCTCTTCCTTTTGCCTTCTTGACGCTCTCCAGATAGCCTTTGTCCACGGCCCGGCTCATCCATGCTCCATGATCTTGAATTCGGGAATGCAGTATTCGATTATATCATAATACCTAGGTATTGCCTAGTATGCAATGGAATTTCATGGGTTACATTCATTACATGCTTTCTGAACATGTTCAACCGCAGGGAAAATTTGAGAACGGACCGTAAAGAGTCTCTCCCTTCTAAACCTCAGGACTTCTATCCCGCGCCAGGCTGAGATTCTTCAATAAGTTTTGTATTCAACATCACAAAATCATATCCATCTTCAACGAATTCAAGCGCTTTAGCTTTACGCCATCGCATAAGCTGCCCCGAGCCCAGCGCCCTCGTTGTTGGCATGTTGAAGTCAATAGGAATTTTGACGTCGTCGCCGCTTCGTGATAAAGTACTGGGTCCGATGTCTGGATGGCCAACATAGGTAAATTTTGGTCGTCCAGCAACTGCGTAATGAATAAGTTTACCTTGCATGAGGTCATCAAGATGAAATGACTCGACTAGGCTATCCTGCCTCGTCAAATACTGAAATACTGGATCCCACGTCCCTGACTTTAACAAGATATACTCTAAAGTAACCTTGGATGGACGCACAGCCGTAAGAAATCGGACAAGTTCAATTTCGGTAGTCTTAAATCCTCGAAGCTGACATTCCCGGAGCCGTGGAAAACCTGAAGTCACCTCGTGTCCTGAATGAAGACTTTGCTGCATCAATGGCGACTCGCCATCCTCAGCCTCACGCTGCGGCAAATGATGCCAACGCAAGTCTAATGATTGAAGTTCAGGCAAATTTGGAAGAATTCCAAGAATGTCATCGATGTATCGAGCCGTTTCTGACGCAGTCGCACTGGCCGAAGGCAGACCTCTGCTGTGGTAAGCGCGATCTAGGGGTCTATCGTTTTGAATATCGTTGTCATTTGGTAGGGGTACGGGATAAGGAGGTAAAGAAAGGCGTGCGCTCAGTTTTTTTAGTTGCCCAAACACGTCTCTCGTCGAGCAACCCAATTGCGCTGTAAATTCTTTATAGCTGAGAGCACAACCTCTCATGTTGCCAAAAATGTTGAAATGTTCGGTAACAGGGACCTGGGACTCACGCAAAGCTTCCATAACAACACAAAATGTGAATTGCGCAGTTTCCCAAACGTCTCGTCCGTTTCTATAGGTGCGCGGGCAAAAAAGCTCGCCGTCCTCGCCTTGAAATAACGCAGAAACCTGTAGATTCAAGGAGACGAATGATTTTCTCGAAGAAAAATCTTTGATATTGCTGAAAGCCTGATTCAATAGGCGCTGAATATCGGCTTTTTCTTGGTCCGGGAGATGTGTAGCCTCGCCCTTGAGTATGCCTCTGATAGTACAATGTTGGATAAGGGTACCTAACGAGCCCTTTCTTGTTTTTTCCACAAATATCTCAAGGTCTTTTGTAGTCAAATTGAATTGCTTTGCTCTGAAGAAGCGCTTGAAGTGGCCTGTAGATGCTTTGGCAGCCAGTACTCGACTAACTAGTCGAAAGGCTGCAATATCTTCCAGTTCGAGACAAGTGACAATCAGTTCGATCAGCTCGACATGCAAAGCTTCAAGTGAAATGGCCATTTTGTAAAACACGAGTCTGAAAAAAGACTAAAACTATTACTTTTGCGATACCTTGAGGTATTTGGGTATGAGATAGATACTTTTTGCCGCTCATCAATGACTTCGGTTGGAAGCAGCCGACGTAGCAAAGATTAGGAACTATCCGCACAATGAGCCCAGGATCTTGGTTTTGACATTTGTGTCCTGATGTCTATGGATGCTATCTTGGAACCACGGCCTTAGAATTTTGTGATTTTGCAGTTTTTTCGAGGCTCAAATCCACACAATTGGAACTTGGGAATTTTTGGGCACACTTGATCCATAATGTATTTTCAGGCTTTCTTT
The DNA here is from genome assembly GCA_002916415.1 of Talaromyces borbonicus. Taxonomy (NCBI): domain Eukaryota; kingdom Fungi; phylum Ascomycota; class Eurotiomycetes; order Eurotiales; family Trichocomaceae; genus Talaromyces; species Talaromyces borbonicus. The sequence continues at coordinate 1,789,175 of NBSA01000028.1, read as the reverse complement.
TTCTTTCGTTATTGATTCAGTGGCTTTCGCTTATAGCTGATATGTGACTGCCGGCTCTACTATTTGACATTGCTCGCGGATGTCCTCTCAGATTCCGACTGTGTAATGAATTGTCACTTTGTTTGTTGTCGAAGCTTTGGCCAACGCTTATCCTAATGGCGGCAACGTGACTTCTAGAGTTTCATGTGTAATATTACAGTAAAACCTCTGTATTCGGTATGTATTTACAGTGTATTTCAGTTACGGACAACGGCCTGCATGATAAGTTAACTAAACTTGCCCAATTTGGTAATAGATACACATTAGTGTCAGACTAGCCAGCCAGCCACATTTGGCTTTGGTCGAAGGTTGGGCTACACAGCTTCGGAAAATGAGCTGAGACCTTCTACTGCTCTCTTGTACTACCTGTAATTACTACAGCTCAAATGTCTCCCCGGGCAGTGCACGAAATGACCATAAGAATTTTCCCGTGAATGATTTACCTACCCAGATTCATGGGTGATTGAGCGATAGCTCTGGCATAGTTACTTCGATAAAATCGCTGTTAGCCGCCGAACTTCATTGTAAGCAGCTTCAGAAACTCGGAAACCTTGAAGATCGGAGCTCCTCAGCTTCCGGGGGTTAAAATTGTGTTTCGTCCAGCGCGAGAGCGATTTCCCGCGAAATTTGGATATTTCTACTTCATCCAAAAGCTTCTGGGATTTGAAAGCACATAAACCGGCCGGAAGAGCAGAGCATTTTGTGGACAGTCGCATACTGCCTCAAGATTTCTTTGCATCATGGCTCCGCTACTACAGACCCTTTTTCAGCGCAGAGACTTCAACACCAGCGCCCCGGCAGATGCTTTCTCCCAGGAATGGTCACAGCCATCCAACTATGCTTTCACAATTCTCTTGCTGCTCGGAGGAGACTTGATTAATCGTGCTCTAGCTCAGTTGGCTGGCGGCTGGATTACACCAGTTGCATTTTCATTCGGTATTTTCTCTTTCCTAACTAGCTTAGCATGTATTCCAAAAGATCGAACTTTCACTGACTTTTTTGATTGCGTAGGTTGGGTCTCGTACGCAACTGCTTCCGTCTGTGCGGCACTCGGAGAATATAGATTGATGCCTGACGCTGATACGGGCTGTTGCATCATCAATGGAAAAAATGGCTACGTTCGTGGGAATAACTCTTGGGTCCTCGGCCGCATGATGCGTGACTACGAATACTGGATGGGCAAACCAGTTGCTGAGAAGACGGAACAACTTATTGAGGGTCGGTGGAAGTTCGACAAAGAAAAAGAAGCACAAGAATATCCCGATGCGAAAGTCGCTGTTCCCCGTCCCTCTCAGGCTGGACTTGTGGTCAGCGTCTGGAAGCCTAGCAAGACACTGCCATCCGGCACACCCGGACATGACATACTTCACTGGTCTGGATTGGTTGTGACCATACTTCAATTAGGGATCTCGTGCATACCTATTGGCTTGACTGGCGATTGGGGAGTGTTGTTGATTACTGGTGCTGCCACCATACTGTGTTACTTTACAGGGTTTTTAAAGCAGTGGAAAGTCGAAAAATGGGCCTGTCGACGTTTGGACCATCGCTCAAAGAAGAACTTCATTATGACTCGCGGCAATGGAGCCCAGCATGCTATTGCTATTATTAGCGAAGGATACGGTCTTGATCTAGAGGACTTGGCGACTGGCTTTGCGAACGTTGACTCTCCGACAATTTCTTTGTTCTCACAGCTCTCCGTTATCGTTTTAGGTATCCTGTGGGTAGCTCTATTGATCACTGCGTCAGGTCTCTCAGATGATTCATGGTATCTCATCGCCGTCGGAGGCATCGGAATGCTTCAGAATATCTTTGTGGCTGGCTGGAAGCGTACACCCTACGCATACGGTATTCCTTTGGATTTTGTTGAGGTCATCGGCGAGCCCAAGGTCATGAAAACACTAATGGAAGTTGAGAAACGCTACGAGAAGCTTGGGAAAAGCATGTTGGGCACTTTCTTCCCTGGTGATTTACGCGATAATGAAGTCAAAGAATGGGACACTATTGCAGAAGAATGGAAAGAGAAGAAAGCGCAGGCCGTTCAGCCAGTTGACGTCAAGAAAGACTAAGACAATGATTTTGAAGAATAAGGATATCAAAGGTGTCAATGGTTTGTTTACTCATACCTAATTTGAAATAACACGAGGGTATGCGTGATGCTTTACTCATTCTGCCCACCTGCTTAATATCGCTAGCAAAGCAAATCCATCTACAAATTACTCCATGTGTGCAGTCGCTACATTGTTTGATCGAGCTAGACAATGAATATTTGCTTGATAGAAATCAAAAATAGATGGCAAAACTACATAGAGACCATTATAACCTTGGAAGTGAATACTTATAGCCAGCCACGGTCCGTGATGAACTCAATACACCAACCACTTGGTATTCGAGTCTAGAAATGGCGCATCAATTATATCCACCCAATCCGGAGCAGTGCTTTCGACTCGAGCCGTTGCGATCGAGCAATGTTGAAAGGCATAAACGCCGTTTTCAGGCGAAGATGTAGTCAATCCCACGACAGCTGGGCAATATTCTCCTCTCTTAGCTGGGATCTTCGACAGAATGACGGCGTAGAACTGGGTAGACGATGCAGTCCAGCGAACGTTATTGGGAGGCAGCTCGATTGTAAAATTGCTGCCGTCGATTCTTGGCTGTCCCGAATGACGATGATACTGAATAACGCAACCTCTTTCGCTTGTGCCGAATGTTGGTCTTCCTGAATCAAACTGCAGTAGGAATCCTGGATATTCCACCAATAACCCGCTTTTGCCGTTCACGACTTGGAACGTCGTTGTTCGACTATCGTTTCCAACAGCGAAGATATCGGCTGTTCTGAAGTTGATCAACGATTTTGGCGCCCAACTATAACCTGCCCTTTGGAGTCGTGAGTAATTGTTGAAGATCAGCTGCATGTTAAAAGTTTTCAGGGTTTTCACAAATAAAGCCATTCTGTCCTGCGCTAATTCCGCATCAGGTTTGTCAGGCAAGTTGAGGAACGGAGACGCATCAATGTCGAGAATTGAAGCAAAGCAAAGAATCTCATCGGCAAGACGTGCAGTTTGGCGTTGAGCCATAGCGTTGGATAATGGAGCATAGAGCACCCATTTCTTGTTCACATCCGTCACGTTACTCATCATGAATTTGAGCGTTCCGTAGAGATCAAGTAGGTATATTTTAGTTGCGTCTGGGAATCGAAGTAGGTATCCCTTAGCCGCTTGCTGCTTCTGATAGACTGCCATTCGCTTGCCAAGGTCATCTAGTAGGACCGACTTGTCTTTGAACTGGATGTATATCTCAGAGGTTCGAGTGGTCTGCTCAGGGTCATTTTGCAGACCAGCTAAAAATCCCTCTTGATGAGTCCAAAGCCTTTTGATCCAATTAGATTGATATAAATGAGCGACTATTGGCAATATTGCGGATGTGGATGGGATCTGCTCAAGCCAATCATCCAGGACCAAGACGGCCTTTGCCTTTGAATAAACATGACGCATACTGGCAATCGCAGCTTTCTTGCGCTTCTTGTCCCCAACCGGTATGCCTAAGATAGGTTTAGATAAAGCGTCACAGAACTTAAGGTTCAAAAATCCGTGTATTTGAAAGAAAATATGAAACTTACATAGAGTGTCCATCCAGAAACCAATGCCATCCGACTCTTTTGGATTCTCTGGAACTGGTTTACGACCTTTCCAGTGAATGTTCTCGACGAAATTCGTGATTCGGTCCAGTTGACATTCAGGAAGCGAATTTGCTCTTGGATTGCCTTTTCCATCGACCCAACTAACTCCTGGGTAGTTAGCATCTGACATTTCGAATTTGTCCAAGAAGACGTAAGGTTGTATATGGAAAGCCCGTTGACCTAGTGATCGGGAAAGAAAGATAGACCTTACACATGAGAGATTGCCACAAAGTCAGGTGTCCTTTTGCCGCTCAAATGATATTCCACAGACCAAAGGGTGCGTAGGCCTTTCACCCAGAGCGCGATCGGTATGGCATTCTTGTCGATGATCCTACTAATTGCGTCCACCCAGTCCTTCTGACCCCTTTCGGGTCCTAATTGTCCGCCATAATCTATAGTGGTCTTGCAACCCGGATGATGCCAGGGACTACCAGCGTGACGAGTAACGTACATGTCCAAGTCATAGTCGTACATGCAGCGTTCTGGGACGCATTTGGAATGATGATCTAGTTCCTTGATTGGTAAGCCCGGGGATGCTGCGAGATAATAATGACCATCGATATCCAGCTGTATAAAAGCCGTCGTCACGTCAGCAATACACCATTTTTGCTGTAGACGTCTATACAGCAACTCAGACCGACTGCGCGGCCATGGGCTTTTCGGCATATCACTAAGAACTTCTGCCGTTTCAGCAGCCAGCTGAAGGGAGAATTTCAAAGCGAGAATTGTAGTAGCAATCGAATCTCTGACCGGCCATGGTCGTGGCTTTGTTTGCCTTAAGGGCCATTCTTGTTTGGTTTCCGGGGCACAAAATCGGTCCAAAACAGTCTGGCATCTTTCAAACACTACCTTCAAATACGCACCGATTCTGTCAAATTTGGTGCTTTGCTTCCGAATTCCTGCTTGCCACTTCACTAGGAACTGGGGAAGTTTTGCAGTATTGACCATTTTCGGCATGTCAGGGTTCTCTCCTTCAGTTTCAGCTTCCACGAGAAAATCCTCGGTTTTAGCTTCAACATGACCAACTTTCAGAAAGTCGATGACCAGTCCAAAAAATAGCCAAGTCTGAAAGAACTGCTCCACGTTCTTGAGGCTACTTCCTTTGGTGTGAAAGCCATTAGGATCTAGGTAATCCTCTTTGGTGGTGTCGTCTCCCCCTCGAAGCTGCTCTTCGGTCCACCCACAACGCTGGGGGTAATCGAAAAACGCGTCGCCATCGTACCATTCTCGTTGAGGTGCTTCATACGGAACAATAACATAGTGCTCGACACCATCGGGTAGTGGTAAATGCTCCATTATGCACGGGAAACTGCAATCGAGTATTGTCACGTCGCAGCAGCAATCGATACTATGGCCGAAAGGAGGTTGCACACCGGATCGTCCAAAATTGTGTGCGATATCCAAAATCCAAAAATGAAATCGACCCTGGCTGCAATCTAATGATGGGGGACCTCTGACTTTAAATAACAAGAAGCGCACTTCCAAGGCTATCATTTACATCCCCGCAGAGGACCAGGGAGGTTTCCGAATGCGCAAGCAAGCTGCATTTTGTCTGCAGAGATTGATGGTCAACTATGGTGGCTGAGCTGATGTACATGAACACCATCCAGCCCAGCTTCCAATGGTGGGATGATGCTTCACTGGATGTCTCGGGCATCGAATGAGGTTGCATTATGCATGGTTTGAAAGAAAAACATCGCCCGTATTGAACGGTCATATGGTGATACGAAGGAAAACAAAACAATACGGAACGGTGAAATAACAATTACCATTCCATTACACCTCGCTAATTTTGTTCTCTTATTTGTGAACATCATTTGATTTGGAATAGTACGGTATTAATCCGAGTCAAAAAAAAGCCAAAAAGTGACATTCACTTTGTTGTTTTCAAGGAATTAAAATCCGTATGAGCAGACCAGAATCAATCAGCAGACGTTCGCGGCCTTTTGGTACTTCTGATCCTTGTCACGGCGTTTTCACCAACATCGCGAGTTTTGTAGTGGTCAATAATTTCGCGGATAACTTCTGCTGCTTTTTTTGCAACCATTGGAGGAACAGCAAGATCAAAGTAGCGATACAACCGGTCCGTTTCTCCGTAAAAGACAAAATCATCGGAAAACCCCATAGATGCGGGCAAGCTCCCTTATTGTCAGGCAATCATTTCGCGCTGTTATTTCCATGTTAGATTGTCATTCTCGAATGATCTAATAAACTGAATGTATTCTAATACTTACTCGGATGCTGATATTGCGGCGCAAGGAACGATGGAGCCTCAAGCATTGTGGTGTCCATAGCCACGACTCTATGGCTTTGAGCCGGGACACCGGTATTGTGATTGTATATTGTCTCATCTAAAGATGTCGGCTTCAAACACATCAAGTCATTTGGTAATTGAGTTTCAATGTCTGTCCGGGGGTTCCTAAATTCAAGGTCTCCGATCAAATCCTTGAGTGTCGTCTCGGAAGTCGTCTTGTTCCAATTCCAGAGAGTCGATCTGCAAACCGGGAATGCCAGTATGACAATAAAGGAACTGTCCATCAGCATGCCGTGTTCTTTGACTTTAGCCTTTCTGATATGGACTGAGTATCTGCTGTCGAGCATTGTGTGTATGACCTCCGAGAAATACTTTGCAGTCGACGGATGAAGTATCATTGCTGGGAGTACACAAACGAGGAACTCGAAATTCAGATCATGGATAGAATTGGAGCAAATAGTCCGAATAGTTGATACAGTCCGTGAAAAGGAAATGGTCCGATCAGGGCAAAATTCGAATTGAGGATCGACTGTGCCGACGACGGCTATTTTCACAGTTCCTAGGCCCATGGTATTACCTTTCGCCAATTCGCCATCTTCGATTTGTTTGAACACAGTGCTTGCTGCCCCGTCATAAACTTCTGCTGTCGGGTATGTTGCCTATATATTGACAATGGAGTCAGTGGCAGCATGGCAGATCTCGATTTGAAACCAACCTTCCATGTCCATTTTTGGATCAAAGTCTATTGCAACACCAATTTCGAATCCTTCTTGCGAGAATCCCTCTGCAATTCCGAGGACTGACGGCGTGAAGTCAATCACGATAGGCTTCGAGGCCACGTCAAACTGTGGAATTTTCCAGCGTTCATGGTATCTTAGCAAATTCGAACCTAACGGTGTAATGCAGGCGGGCTCCTCATCCACTTTGCTGCGAACTGCAAAACGGCAATAAAATCCACTGCTCGCTATGTGTTGAGTCAATCAGTTAGCCGTATTATTCTTCTTCAAGATTTTAACTTTACTGTTTTGACGTACCAGCGGGAGCTCGAAGTGTTCTTTGAACAGGATCTTCTTGACGAAACGGCTCAAATTCAAGTTTACGAGCTTCAACGACAGAATCCAGCGGGATCTTTTCTGCATCATACCGTTCCCCCATGTTTTCAAAATGCGTGAAATGTAACAACAGTTCCTTTCTATTGCCACTGGACTCAGGGTGACGCGGACGTAGAAACGGTTGGAATGATTCTAGGAACGAAAAGCGAGTTGCTAGCAGGAAGTCCTGATCATTGCCGTTCTCGTCCTTGGTCCGAAGGATTTGATGAATGAATAAAACACATTCTACCGCGTCCGAGCTCTCGTCTCCCGAGTGAAGGCGTACTTGCACGTACTCGTTCATTGTGAAAATGTAATAATTAAGTCTTGGGATGGAAGTGCTTGCCAGTGAGGAGAGACCATCAACCTGTTAACCAATTTAGGAAAAAATCAGTTGAGACCAACAAAAAAAAGAACTCAAAACTTACGTTACAATCTCGCTTCACGAAAAATTGCTCGAAACTGTGTTCGAAATGCTGTTTCGACCAGATTGAGAATGCTTGCATTTCTTCATTGTATGGTTCCCTCATATTTTTATTGTGGGTTGGTGGTGAAGATGGACAGGTGCTCATCCCAGGTGATGTTTGTTCACTGCGAGCCCAAGTTTGGGTATTTTGCTGATACCCATCTTCCACATTTGCAGGATGACTGACCATATAGTTGACAGCTCGTGAGCCAATCTGCAAGGCTCTGTCGCTCCGAGTAGATTGTCTTGATATCTGGGTGTTAGCCGGTGGCCGAGGCCGAGGACGGACGGGTTTCGGTGGTATTCCATAAAATGATAGATTGTCATTCCTTGCAATCATGGGAAAGAATCGATGCTCGGAATCCAGATATGAAATCAGAATTTCCTGCTCTCCATAAGGAACTTGTAGTTGTCGGCATTCGCACTCCTCATGGTCTGTTCGATTCTGTGCAAACTCTTGCGTGGTTTCCATCTCGCCAGGCTCAGCTGTAAGTCAGTCGTCAGCAGTCATAAAGAACAAAAAGGACGGCGTATATACATTTAACTTGTGAGTGCGGCTGATGCAAGTATTGAGAGGTTTTTTGCCAGCATGTCTGAGTTTTGTGAATGGTAATACACCAGGTAGCAGAGGGATTGATCATTTTTGTTAAAGAATTTGAGTCATCCATCCAAGTCAGGTGAAGCTGTCTTGGTTGATCAGTGGGTTGCAGCTGAACACACCGAGGCATTTGCTGAAGCGATTCCCGAACCCTGGGTCGCATGGCTCTTACTAAATTGAGACCCCCGGCTTGGGTTTTCATAAGAGACTGGCTGATTTCAAGTATTGCCAGCTCGTAAAGCTCTTCAATGACATGGTCGCAATAGAAAAATTGATCCAACGGCTGCTGGTATTCCATTCTTGACAGCTGGCAGCTCTCCACCTCGTGGGTTCGTCCAAAATAAAGCCACTTGACATGAACTCGAAGAAGCCGCCGATCCTTGTCGAAAAGGGTGTCAAGTTCAGTGTTGCCTCCACTAACGAGTTCAAGTATGATATTTTCGGTCGCTGGATTGAGAGCCAAGGACGCTCCAAGGCCACGTAGAATGTGAACCGAGATTTCATTATTCGGTACTGCACACGGTGAGAAATTTCTAAACAAATGAACATAATGTTCACGTGGGGTTCGAACGAGGGAGAATCTTCTGAGAATATTCCACAGCTTTTCTGAAAGAGGAGCAGGCTGTAGCTTGAGCTGTTTTGTGATTGTCCTGATGCCTTGACTGTCCTCCTTATGATAATGATAAAACCTACCAATCCCATCGCTTTTTAGGTTCCTCCAAATGACTTCTCCAGTACTGCTTGATATGAGCTTTTCCGCGTCATTAACATCCCTGCAGCTTTCGTAGTTCTGGAGAAGATCAATGTATCTGCTGAGAATTCTATTTCCACCGGCTCGTATGGCTTCTTCCCAGATACGCACAATTTTCGGTGCCTCCCCATCATTGTGTCTTATCCCTCTGCGTTCGCGATCGACACGACCTTTTAAAAAGTTATAAGCAAACTTGAAGGCTTTGGTGTCTGGTCCTGAGCTGGGTAGCAGAATTCCCTTAAGGTATATCCTGTGTGCGAAGGCTTGGTCCAAAATCAGATCCCCGTCAGTCGTTTCCACAATATCGGCTGCGTCCTTCGGGCGTTCAATATCCAACGATATTTGCATCCATTGTCTGAAAATGTGTTTGGAGACTCCCAGTCCTCCTGAGACTCTCGCTTTACTGATTCTGACACAAACGTCGTCTTTGGGGCTAACTTGCAATTGTTCGGAGACAATGTTCACTGTTTGCACTTGTTCATCGCTGATTCGGGCCAAGGTGCAGCAAAAGTTGATTTCGTTTCTTCCACGAAAGCCAAATGACCAGTCGAATTGGTTTGAGGTGATACAAACATGATGTCCCCTACGACTGAGAAGCAAAGCTGCAATTTTCAGGCCCTCGCCGTGACTGCCTGCAACCCTTGTATTATTGCATTTCCTGGTATCACGACCCATTTTGAGATTTTTACGAACCAGACTTGCTTTGAAATTGGTCATTTCCACTTCACCGCCATATTTCCTGAATTGAATAAAGCCGAGGACTTTCTTCGGCTCTTCACCAGCAGACTGAATAATGGAGGGGTAATTGGCGATTATGAAGATATCGTCCTGGGTCTCTTCGACCTTGACCTTGAATGATCGTTGGTCCAACACGAAGGAGCGAATGATAGCATCTTTCCTGTATCAAATCGTGTTCAGAAGACTTCGCGCTGCACTGTGATCTGGTTCGAACGTTCTTACCAATTCTGATACAATTCTCTGAAAGCATCTTGATGCGACCAATGGGCGGCGTAGTATCTCCTAATCCCTAAATCCAGGGTTCCAGGCTGACGGGCTCCTCTGTTTGAAGGTGAGTAGCCCGGCCAGGTTTTGATGCCCTGTCTTCAATTCTTGGCTAGCGTCCACCTACACAGTAACATGTAACTAGGTGAAGTCAGACTGACTGCAAGATGAATTCTAACGCAGTTGTTCGAAGTTTTTATACAGAACAGGTAGTTACCTAGTTACATAATTAGGTAAGCATACATGGATGAGCTGATCTTCAGAATATACACTCATCTTCTTGTCACACTTAGGTACGTTATCAATTTTTCCAATTCTTTCTTTAAAAATCCTACCAAGAGTGTCTCCTCCACACACATGTTGATCTCGTACTGGATAACTACCTCAACAAACTTGACTCAATCTCAGTATACTGAAAAGAGTTCTTGTCACATTAACTATGACACAACCCCCGAAAGACCCCAAGTAAGCGCGTAGGAAGATAACCATATCGTGATTATATTCAACAAAGCGTATCTCTTTCGACATATTCCATGCTCGAAAATTGAGAAATAATGATTGTATGCGGCAGCAATTTGGATCGAGCGAACAGTGCGCAAAGCCCTAAGCCCTAATCTAGGAGAGATTTACTGGGATGTGTATGTATTTTTGCCTGTAACGAGCTGTACTGTCCAGTATCTTGGTTCATTTTTACAGCAGGTGATTGGCTCATCTCGGTGGAGCTGAAATATTTCGTCCAATGTGGTAATGGAAGACTTTTCCGATACACGCTCCCTTCCGTAGATTGACTGATCTCGACCCATCCATCATCCACTTTGATTTGACCTCTCTCTCTCTCTCCCTCTCTCTCCTCTCAATATCAGCCCCTACGATACTCCGCTCATGCCTCTTCGTCCTGCAGAAGGCTCATGCCTTCTACTTCTTTCAGACAGACACCAATCTGTCCCTGAAAGAAAATATCCTCCTAATGCTTAATAAACACTAACACTCCTTCTACCACTCTCTTCTTACGAGCCGCCCTGAGGCATCTATATCCGCTACAACATCTCTGAGCCGATTGCGCCGAAGTACTTCTATCCTCTCACATGGCTCCAACAACGACTGGCAATACTGAGCGTGGTTCGCAGCGCCCAAACGGAATTCCCACATCGAGCGCTCGCAGAACACGCGAAACCAGCAACTTGGAGTCGGCAGATTCGAGACTATCAACAGAAGAGCTACATGCGGCCGTGGAACAGCTCTTGGATGTGATGCGGACGGGGAATACGCAACTCCTTGAATCATTGTCAGAGGCAGCACGCAATGGAGTCTCTCAGGAGGAGATCTTGCGCATGGTGGAGCAGAACAACGAGCCTCGGTAGTGTGCAGATTCAGCAGGAGTGGGCTTACACTGTGCTTATACTGGGTTCACATACGACTTAAGCTCGAGACCCAAAATGGGAGGCTCTTTCTTGTCTCAATACCCGGCTCAATAATTTTTAATCGAGGTCTCTATTAGACTTGCGCACCAGACTGTTATCAGCACAGTTACCACTAACGAGTATGAAGATACACGAACAAAGTGACGGATGCAGCATTGGACAGGACCTACATTACACAATCCATTCAACCTAGTCTCTCCAGGATTCTAGTTATTGTGCTCTGACACCGCTTGCAATGCGTGTGCAGGAATCGGGCTACCTTGGGCCATTCGACTTTCATCTCTCCAGGCTAAGAAAAGTGTTTCCAACCTATTGCTTTGATGTTTTGAATCAACGAATTTTTACGCTCCTTATTTTCGGATATTATAAGTAATAGTGAGGCTGTTCGTTCCATCTGCTAGTGGCTTTATTTACGACTAAACACGGACAAATCATGCTTCTATTGAACCTTGTTAGCAGAAAGTTTTAATATAAAAAAGAATAGTCACTGTGGTAGAGCAAGACTATTAACCATAGAAATAAGAAGAACTTACCCGATAATTGCATCTTATATTACACTGCATCATATGGTGTCACACGTATTAAAAACATTTCACCAATACTAATCAAGCTAACATCTCACTGCATACCTACCTATCTAGATATATATAAAAACATGGATACCTAGATACGAGGATCAACAAAATTCCTTATATTTGATAAGGACATGGTATGAATTGCATCACCTAGGTAAGTCCATGGATAGTTTGCATTAGACTCTCAAGTAATTCTAAAGAATAGAAAGCTTGCCCAGATACCATCACAGACTTAGATATTCCTTCTGTCAGTATTTCTTCCGCTATCTATACCTACACATTGACAAGCAGAAAATAGAATCCCAGAAATAAGATGAAGAAGAAGAAGAATACATGCCTCAGGCAGACTACAGTAATTGAAAGATGGGTGACAGGGCTGATCGCATAGAAATTGCCTTCAAAGCAAATAATCCTAACTGTACAGTGAACCAGACATCATTGCGAATCTTTCAATTTACTCCAAAATTTTGATTTTCTGAGCCATCAAATCTTCCAATACTATCAGTCCTTGGATGTTTACAATGAAATGTTACTCCAGAGTAATCATTCCATCGCTCCCTCGGGCGCTATCCATGGATGTTGTACTACATTCAGAAGAATCCTCGGGTTCGGCCTGCCGAGTATTTTACTTATCCATAGCTACGTCCAGCAATCAAAATGATATAGAAACTCCTTATAAAGAGTACAACTGGTTTGAAGGTACAGAAAGACTCAACAAATACAACGCCCGAGGCTGCCATCCTATCATGATCGGGAATATTCTTCGCGAGCGATATACCGTTGCGGACAAGTTAGGGTTCGGAGGCTGCTCAACTATTTGGCTAGCCCAAGACACTCGATTCAGCCAGTATGTTGCTGCGAAGGTAGGTGTAGCGGACACATTGGATACGAAACTAGCATTCTCCGAGCTCTTTCCGAGCTATTATCATTAGATCTACTTCTTGTCATCTCGCTTTACTAGATGGGTTTCTTCTTTAGGTATCCATCTCCGCAGACTTTTAGTCAAAGTTGCTTCTACTTTCAATCACCTCCCTGTCGAGCAGCTTTACAAGGAATACGGTGAGTCTGAAATGGTCCCTAGTCCCACGCCATGACAGGAAACCCGTCCCGCCAAATGTCCCAAAAAAGGTCGTGGTTCTTCTCGATCTTAGCAAACCTGCAAAGGAAATTTTACTGTTCGATAGTCGTGTGCTCCTGACCGACAATGGCGAGGCCTTTGCCTCAGCTTTAACGGTTCGCTACTGCCATACACCTTTAGTAGTACGGCCTCCAGAATTTCAATTTGAACCGCAAAGCCTTCTTTCCTATTCAGCAGATATCTGGAGCCTGGTTGAGACTATCTGGGAGATACCTGCCATGAAGTCAATTTTCAACAACGACTGAGTTCTGCAGAGGAGATAGTGACCCAGCAAATTAATACTCTGGGGCCTATGCCTGGGGGAGTTGTGGAACTACTAGGACGGGCGATATCAGTATTTTGAAAATGGCCACCCAAAGGAAGGGCCAAGAGCCTGGCCACCAATTGAGAGAACTTTTAACGACCATGTGCAGAACTATCGACTTGATTTGATGCGTCGGATGCTGGTATTCGTCTGACAGCAAGAGGTGTCAATCTGAGCGCAAAGTCAAGTGGGCATCACCTGAGCTTGAACAGAATCTGCATGAAGATGATTCTGGCTAGCCTTGAGCTATGCAGATACTCTCCCTGCCAACCCTTTTCAGCTTTTAGTAGACATACTATTCAAGCCTATAGAGGGTTGAAAAGCTATCTTTTATCATTAAGGTTCCGACTATCTTAGCAGAACATGTTATGACTGCGCTCTCGTGAATTATCTCCGTACATCAGACTGCCAAATCAGATGACCTCGCTTACCAACCGGCATCTTCAGGAGCCTGTTTTCTTCGATATATTGTCAACGGAATGTGTTAGGCGAAGATACTGTGCCTCGAATCACTTCTCGGATTTGTCACCACCTAGGAGCAAACTTGGAATTGGCAATCTGTCTATATTTTCCATGTACACTGCTATGCGTGAAGAACACGCACATTATCTAGCCCAGAAAGACACGATCCCGTCCTTCGAGAGCGAATAAGAAAGCGATTTAAAAGCCACTCGTCTAGAAGACTAGGTGATTGTGATGAATCTTCAACAGCATATGCAGACATGAATTCAAGGTTTCTTCAGCCATCAATCATTCCAAAATTGTCGAGAGTGTGATTTGAATGCGAGAGACTGGACAACATCGCATCTGCAGAAAACGACTAGGGTTGACCGACTTTACTCCGCAGATAACCTTGGAATACTCCGTAGACATTTTCAAGTCCGGTTCTTGCATATTGTGATACTCACAGCGAGGATGGCTGGGAAAGGTTGGTCTGCAACTATCAATACCTATCTTTGCAACATGGATCAATCAGGTTTGATTGGCTGATAGAACCGTCCCAGTCACCCCGGTTGGTGTGATCAAGCAGCGATGGTTGCAGAAGCCCGGCGCTTACGCCCCTCGGGTCTCTCTTAGCCCGCTTCTATTGGATTACTGCCTCGCATCGTCTGCCTCACCAATGCACCATGCACCACAGAGGCACCATATTCGACACGCATAACGTATGTGATAACTATCGCATTTGGACATGAGAGAAAAACTCTCGAGTCTACCCCGCTCCGGACTTTCTCTGCCCCTGACTCCCCCATCTCCCCCCCATCGAAAGGTTATATAGCCGCCGTCGACATCCCTCTTCTCGGTCTTCTTGCATAGCAACTGTTTCATCAGTTTCTATTTTTTCTTTTACGTTACTTGTTATATTTTTATTTTCGTTTACTCACCATAGATTGGCTGGTCCAGTCGTCCATATACAAAAAACCAAATAAACTACATTATCACAACCCCCAACACACCGTTATTTTTTCTAATTCCAAGAGATTATTCAAGTGCCTTTCTTTTCCAGGAATACATTTGTTGATCAAATCGTATTTCTGCTTTTATTCAGCTGCTATATTCATCTGAAATTTGTTTCCCTGGAGGACTATCAATCCCGCAAGCATACCATAATTCTCATTCCTGCGTCTCGATTCCAAATTTCTCTTGAAAATATTTGAAAGATTCGCAAGTCAAAATGCTCGCTACACGTGCTGCCAAACCTAAGCTGTCACTCAGCATCTCTGCTGCTACCGGGTCTGCTCGTCCGGCTCTGTCATTGAGGTCTCCTGGTCCTATGCCGCGCACGCCTATCTCGCCTTCGCCTCTCAGCCCCGCCTATACGCGAGACTATGCCAAACAGGCTGCTCCAATGTACTCGTACGCAAATTCCAGCTCTGCCAAGAGTATTCTCAAGAAGGGGTCAGCATCTTCTGCTTCGTCCCGATCAAGTGGCAAGGCCATTCACTTCCAGAACACGCCTACCGTGTACTGCGTGACGCCCATTGAGAATAAAGACGAGTACTACGGAGGCCACGCCAAGATGTCGCGCGACGAGCGACGATGGGGCTCTCGGTCTTGAAAAGTTTGACTGCCGGACCAGCAACATGTCTTTCCTGGCATGTGAGTGTTCAAAAATCAACCACCCAGATGGCAAGACTCTCAAGACCCTTCTTTTTGAGACTTGCGCTGCATCATCCAATTCCTCCCGCGCGTCAGGCTCCGAGTGATATCAGATCGCCATCGGAAGATGGATCGTCGTCCAATGTCTTGCAGAAGACGTGGAAAGTACACTGCGCGACGTGAATGAAGAGACGGAAAGGATTTACCGCTGCTTGCTCCTTTGGAACAAAATGTGTATATAGCTCAGTTGAATAGTAATCAAAGACGCTAGATGAATCTGCAACCTTTTCTCGCAATTGTTTATTGGTAGCGGCGGTTTAACTTCAATCCAATGGCTAGTGCTTTGTTGCCATGAACATCGACTGTTAGCAGAGATTCAGTGATGTGCGTCTGCCTTCGGATACATAGTATTATCAGCCTTGAGACGAATACTGGAAGTTTGACAAGTACTTTATTTCTCACTTTAAGCTAGGCTTCATCGCAACGCGCGCGGGTACCGAGATGGATTTGCGGAATAATTATGGTTATTCCCTATGCACATCAACTACACTCGTCGTCATCGATTTCATTGTCAATCCATCCGTGAATATCAAGCATAGGCAAGCGGGAAGATATTTTCAGTCTAGGTTTATTTTTCTCCAATATCTCGCGCGCCTGAGTCCAAGTGCCGTCATAAAAGAACATCTCGTAATGTCTCAGTTCACTGTCGTCACAAAATGCGTTGACAAGCCTTTCTAGATCCCTGATTCTCAAAGGCACTTGGGTCAAAACGACTTCCGTAAAATGGGACAATGGACTGCTGAACCAATCACGACCGAGGAAAGTGGTGAGGTCTCTCAACGATTCTAAACCAGCACTGATCCAGAATTCTCCTAGATTGATATTATAATACTCGATACTGGTGTTGTTTGTCATTGCGCCAATATAGTCATCTAGTGCCTCCACTTCTTGAGTCGAAATACCCATAGACTGAGACCTAGGTTCCACCCAGGGTCCACAGCCGCTTCGAGAGCAAGGCTCAAAAGTGAGTTGATATATCCCCATTTGCCCCAAAGCGGCCGCCAAGGAAGCTTTCGTCGCTTGGCTGTTTGTCGTCGATAATTGGCTGTAGTTGGGTGCAGCAGAAACGTTAATTGTTAAAGAGCTGATATAGATGTCCTTCCGCTTTGCTATAGCCAATGGAATGTCAACGAGGAGGTTGACAGGTACCGCAGGGCGAATTCTTGTCGTAGGTTCAATCCATCGCGCGTCTTCCCAGATCATCGGACAAGAAAATACTTGTACAAGTGCATCTTCCTGGGCCCGGAAATCAAACGCATCGACGCTGATCCCGCTGCCGGGATCCCAATTATTGTACAATTCGCGATCGTGAAGAGTAAGACTCTCAAAATTGACGAGTCGCGACAAATGTTGCGCAAGATTCGTGGTAAAATTTGCCATGGCACGATCCTGAGCATCGAATCCGCTCTTGTATCGGCTGTAGGCTTCTTTAAAGACTTTATCGGGTCGTATTCTCTCGCTCAATTCCCCATCGACGTCTTCGGGGAGTCCTGACACATGGTCTTCGTGGGAATATTCCTCCAGGAAATCCATCGCTATTTCCTCGAAACATAACAGATCGTAACGACGAGCATATGAAGGAGTAGAAGTTCTTTGCAGCCACTCCGATTCGACAGCCGTCACGAAATTGTCAAGGCTTCTGGCAACCCAAGGATGATAAAAGTGCAGACGTACGTCGACACTACGAATTCCACGGGCGATGGCCGGCCGAGCAGCGATTTCCTCAAGACGGGTCATGGTTTCAGGTCGACTGAAATCTACACGGACCTCCCTCAGTAGCAGATGAGAACTGAAATCACAAAAGCGTTTGCAGGTGAGGCGCAAATTGGGAACCAGAGAATTTTCCTCTTCTTGAGTTGTAAGATCGCTGAGGAATGTTTGACGGTGGACAATATCAATGATCATCATCAATAGCTCATTCGGTAGATCGAGGATATCTACGCGACGCAGCAACGGTGCCATTCTTGTCGCCATATCTTATCCACACTGAGAGGTTTTATCAGAGGAGAGATTTTTTTTGTGAATTCTGAGCATAGAACGGATCAGATATCGACCTATATTCAGAAATTGCAGTGTTTCTCTTTGAACGATGTTCCTGGTCTTTACCAGAGCTGGCGCTCTAGTTAGGACAGTTTGACCTTTGAGGATCCATTCTCGCACTATTAGGCCGATGACAACATATTTGGCTGAAGTCGAAGCACTCATACCTTCAATACCTCGATAGCAACAACCATTCTTGTAACCTCGGCACGTTCATCGTCGTGAGCTGAAACACGGAGGTTTTTGATATTCGGTGGTAATTTGTCCTAAATTGGTCACGTGATATCAAACGTGCCTTAGTCAGCAATCGACTTCCCTAAGACTGCGGCAAGATCTCAAAAATTGCGCCTCTCAACTCAACGTCAGCTTCATCAAGATCAACATCCAGCCATCACCAGGAGTCTTTTGTTCATCGTCGCAAGTCTCCGTTGACCTCATAACGCTGAATGTAGTAGTCTCGAGCTCTATTTTAGGGTTGTAGCGTCGCCTTCACAGCCCGTGCATTGCGAATCCCTAGCGAACTTGCCGCCGACATGTCTGACTGTAAGCAACACGCCTCCCCTGACATCGTCTCTTCACAGGTACTGACCATCAACGCAGCCGACTTCGAGCAGGTTCGACGGCTTCAAGCCGAGCGAAACGCTGTGGCTGCTGCGAAAAAAGGTTCAAAAACCTTCGACCCGTCCAGCCAGCGCACTGACTTTTCCACAAAGGCCTCCCTAACAGAAAGCTTTGATACCGACCTCTACGAGCGCAATGGCGTTGATAAATATTCCGGCTACAATACTTCCATTCCCGTTGATGGCGATGAGGATATGGAAGATGCGGATACGGGTCATCGGTTAGTTGGTCAGTATACGGCTAGCAGGGACCTGATTAATGAAATGGCAAATGGCAACGGTGTCGAAGAGGAGGATATCCTCCTTGGACGCGAAAAATCAGCCAGAATCGCCGACCGAGAGAGCGACTACCAAAAACGACGATTCAACCGCGGTCCGCTAACGCCGACGCGAGCCGATCCCTTCGCGGCGAACGCACACGCCAATGTCGAGGCCGAAGGTCAGACATATCGAGAAGTCATGGCGCTCCGTGAACTTGAGAAAGAAGAGGAAAGAGTGCAAAGACTCATCAACGAGAAGCGCGCGACGGGTGATGACATCGAACATCAAGCCACCCTGAAAGACGACGCCGATAAAGAGAATCTTGACGCAGGATCTACCGTCGCTGTCGCTGCAGGGCGTAAAAGAAAACAAAGATGGGACGTTGCTTCCGAGGAGTCTGCTGCTGCCGCCGCCGCCGCTACAGAAGAGGAGGAAAATAAAGCCAAAGCGAAAAAATCCAGATGGGATCAGACTCCGGCTGTGCCAAACCCAGACGAGCAAGCTCCCAAACGACGCTCTCGATGGGACCAAGCACCCGTGGCGTCTGCCGTTGGTGCAACTCCTGTTGGCCAGCCGGGACTCGCGACACCAGTGCATCCATCTATGGGTGCCGCGGGACCCCTTGCTGTTGATCTGTCCGGTCGCAACGTAGTTTGGACAGACGAAGAACTGGATATGATGCTTCCGACTGAAGGTTATCAAGTGCTTGAGCCACCACCAGGCTACGAGCCTTTACGGAATCCTGCTCGGAAACTCACTGCCACCCCTGCTGCTATGGCAAGCGCAAGTGGCTACGGAGGATTTATGATGCAAGAACCTGAGAATGCTCGAGCTCTCGGGAAGCAACTCCCCACGGATATTCCCGGTGTGGGTGATCTTCAGTTCTTCAAGGCTGAAGATATGGCATATTTCGGCAAATTGGTGGATGGAGCGGATGAGAACAGCCTCTCTGTGGAGGAACTAAAGGAAAGAAAGATCATGAGGCTACTGCTCAAGGTTAAAAATGGAACTCCGCCCATGCGTAAAGCGGCACTTCGTCAGCTCACGGACAATGCTCGTCAATTTGGAGCCGGCGCGCTTTTCAATCAGATTCTTCCTCTTTTGATGGAAAAGTCGCTGGAGGATCAAGAGCGTCACTTGCTTGTCAAAGTCATTGATCGTGTACTCTACAAGCTAGATGATCTAGTCCGGCCTTTCACGCACAAGATTCTAGTTGTGATTGAGCCTCTACTTATCGATCAAGATTACTACGCCAGAGTGGAGGGTCGCGAAATTATCTCGAATTTGGCCAAAGCCGCCGGATTGGCCCACATGATTAGTACCATGCGGCCGGATATCGACCACGTGGACGAGTACGTGCGAAATACAACTGCCAGAGCATTTGCTGTTGTGGCGTCAGCTTTAGGTATACCAGCATTGCTTCCTTTTTTGCGCGCTGTCTGTCGAAGCAAGAAATCATGGCAGGCTCGACATACTGGAGTCAAGATTGTGCAGCAAATTCCGATTCTCATGGGATGCGCTATTCTCCCGCATTTGAAGGGGCTGGTGGATTGTATCGCGGACAACCTCAGCGATGAGCAAGCCAAAGTTCGAACGGTGACCAGTTTGGCCATCGCTGCGTTGGCAGAGGCGGCAAATCCTTACGGTATTGAGAGCTTTGACGACATTCTCAACCCTTTGTGGACGGGAGCGCGGAAGCAACGGGGCAAAGGTCTCGCGGGGTTTTTGAAAGCCGTCGGATACATTATCCCTCTGATGGACGAGGAGTATGCCAATTATTACACCAGTCAGATCATGGAAATTCTACTTCGAGAGTTCTCGTCTCCCGACGAAGAAATGAAAAAGGTTGTGCTGAAGGTGGTCTCCCAATGTGCTCAAACCGATGGTGTTACGGCACAATATCTCAAGGAGAATGTCCTTCAAGATTTCTTCAAGAGTTTCTGGGTCAGACGTATGGCGCTGGATAAGCGAAATTATCGCCAGGTGGTTGAGACTACTGTCGATCTGGGACAGAAAGTGGGCGTGGGCGAGATCCTGGAGCGGATAGTGAATAATTTAAAAGACGAGAGCGAAGCGTATCGCAAAATGACGGTGGAGACAGTTGAAAAATTGATTGCCTCGTTGGGTGCAGCGGATATCTCGGAGAGACTGGAGGAGCGACTGATCGATGGTGTTTTGCTGGCTTTCCAGGAACAGAGTGTGGAGGATATTGTGATTTTGAACGGATTTGGAACCGTGGTCAATGCTCTGGGGACACGGTGCAAACCATATCTCCCACAGATCGTCAGTACGATCTTGTGGAGATTGAATCACAAGTCAGCAACAGTTCGTCAGCAGGCTGCTGACCTGGTTTCTCGCATTACTATGGTCATGAAGCAATGCGGCGAAGATGCACTCATGGGCAAACTCAGTGTTCTTCTGTATGAATATTTGGGAGAGGAGTATCCGGAGGTGCTTGGATCTATTCTTGGTGCATTGCGATCGATTGTCACTGTCGTCGGTATCAATCAGATGCAGCCGCCTATCCGTGACTTACTGCCACGACTTACTCCGATTCTTCGCAATCGACACGAAAAAGTCCAGGAGAACACTATCGACCTCGTTGGTCGTATCGCTGACCGAGGCCCGGAATCGGTGAATGCTCGCGAATGGATGAGAATTTGTTTTGAGCTGCTGGACATGCTGAAGGCGCACAAGAAGGGCATTCGTCGCGCTGCCAACAACACCTTTGGCTTCATTGCCAAAGCTATTGGACCGCAAGATGTGTTGGCGACTTTACTCAACAATCTGCGAGTGCAAGAGCGTCAGTCGCGAGTCTGCACGGCTGTAGCGATTGGCATTGTGGCCGAGACCTGCGCTCCTTTTACGGTGCTCCCTGCTCTTATGAACGAGTATCGAGTGCCCGAACTCAACGTGCAGAACGGTGTGCTCAAGGCGATGTCTTTCCTATTTGAATATATTGGCGAAATGGCCAAGGATTACGTCTACGCGGTGACACCTCTGTTGGAAGACGCGCTGATTGACCGGGATCAAGTTCATCGTCAGACGGCGGCTAGCGTGGTCAAGCACATTGCTCTTGGGGTAGTCGGGCTCGGTTGTGAGGATGCCATGGTTCATTTACTCAATCTACTATACCCGAACATCTTCGAGACCAGTCCTCACGTGATTGATCGGATCATTGAGGCTATTGATGCGATACGCATGGCGGTTGGTACGGGGATTGTCATGAACTATGTCTGGGCGGGATTGTTCCATCCAGCGCGAAAAGTGCGCACGCCGTACTGGCGATTGTACAACGACGCGTACGTACAAAGTGCCGATGCCATGATACCGTATTATCCGAATCTCGAGCACGACGGCGTATCGAGGGCTGAACTGTCGATAGTGATTTAGATTGTTGGTTAGTGGTGTGTACGTTTGTAATCGATCGCAAGGGAGTTATTTTTTATTTTGTGGCTAATCTATCTATGAGATTCTATATTATGGTTGTTTTCGTGAACTTCATGGCTGTAAGAATTTGCGACTGTAGTTGTTCGGGTAGGGAGCAATTCTGATTGTTGATGCTGATACTGTGATACTGTGATACTACACAGTAAGTACCTAGGTGATGTCACTATCCCTTTGCTGTGATCTTGCGCATTTCTATAGTTCAACCAATCAACCTTGCAGCAACAACAAAAATCAACATCTTCTTGACGAGACAATTCCAAAACGATCCGTGCTGACTCAATCAGCCCTGAAGCACGAATCGTCAGCCAAGCATTTCAGGTGGCTATTCAAGTAGCCATTCAGAATTGTAGCTTTCTAGCGAGGTCGACTAACCAACTAGCGGTGTTCGCTTACGTGTTGCGACAGCCCTTTCGTCACTTCGGGTGTCGACAATAACGCATTGACGTCCGATATAACTTTTTTACTTAGATGCGTTCATCATACCTACGATGATATATATACTATATATAGAAATATCGAGGTGGGTTCAGGCTTGTCCCCGAGTCTGCCAATAGGGAGTAGTACATGAACAGATGTACTAGTAGACTTAGTAGCATATCATTATTGCATCTTGACAGTTTTATATCCTTATTGTACCTGTACCTGTACCTAGGTCAGACATCACTAATAGTAAGTTAATTATTGTTGTGGTTGATATCATCGTATACCTAGGTGTGGTCGGAATGCAATGAATGAGATCATCGGCACATTCTATTTGGACATTCTTCTTCGTCAACACGAGATGAGCCACTTAGCTATTCAATTATTGACGAGGTTAGTGACATGACTCCATGCCCGCTTACAACTATCGCAGAATTTATATCGTACAAGAAATTAATAGATAGTATAGTAGATACATCGTCGAGATGAACCGAAGAAGAAGTAGTCAGCACATGACGTCATGCCTTTGAAGTCACATGCCTCAGAAAGTCTTTGATTTGTCATCTAAAACAACCACTTCCAATTGGTTGAGACAATCTGCACGTCTGATTGGTTAGTGGCGGCAATATCCGACATCTCCGTCAATTTTTTACTTTTTTTGGTCCATTTTATCTGCTTTAGTCAATTAATCTATTTTCTTTCTTTTCTTTCTTTTCTTGCCCTTTTCTCTTCTTGTCATTCAGGAATAAACTAACAGCGAATGAGACGAGAGGTACAGAAGAAAATTCCCTTGGTCGCCGAATCGGCGAGTGGGGACCTATACTTTCTTACTCTCCTTTCTCGAAGAAAAGATGAAAAGACGAAATCGGTCCTTGGCCTGTCCTAAGGAATAAAGTCAAGCATTTCAAGGACCATATTAATGGCGTGTTTCAGATGGGCTTGAGCGGAGTCTATTATGGAGTACGACCATGAAGTGGCATGGGCATGTACGGTAGGGCATATAATAATATGCGGACTAAGACTCATTACTCATAAAATGGGGGTTCGGGTTGACTTGACTTGACTGACTGACTTTACTGAGTGGACTTGGCGCGTGATTCAGATGATTAATTTAGTGGAATAAGAAAAAAACTAACTCATCCATTGAATAGTTGAAGTCAGTGCTGAAGACTAATTACCTAGTAGACTAGCTGGTGAGCCAAAAGAGACATGGAAAATGGTATCCGACTCAGTGGTTCATACAGAAAAAGAGGGACAGAGAGAAAGATAGAGTATTTACCGGAATAGGTATAAAGGCACGGACCGACGTGGACAAACAAATCTGGAAATTGGCAATGGATCGAACCGTCTTTTAGTACTTCAACTCCCCCACTAGCGGAACCATTCAACGGACTAGTCTGGTAGGAAATATAGGAAATATGCCTAATAGAGACGGAAATTTTTCAAGATGAGTGAGGAAAAAAAGTATACTTCAGGAGGAACCAATTGCAGAACCTTGGAACCTTGGAACCAGCCGGGGATCCAATTTGGCTTGTGCTTTGCAGCGCGGATCCGGCTGCCAGCGAGATAATTACCGGATTACCGATACAAACCTACGGATACTCTACTAGCAGTGTAGCACAGACTTTTTAGTCTTTACGAGAACGAGCTGGATCTTATTGACTTGGCATTTCCCAGTAAATCGGCCAAGGCCCGCTCAGCGCCCGCACGAACCGTCTTTTGTATAGTTTGTCGGCTCTACTATGGTACAGTTCTACGGAGTACGTAGTACAGACTCTAGAGAGTACGATTAGAGACAAATGGAATTTGCGTTGCTTTTTTTCTTGGCTTCCCCTTTTCCAGCCGAGGATGGAGCCAAACACCCAATCAATAATGACATATGCTGATACTTAGTAAACCTATAGGATAGCAGACCTTGAGAGAAATCTGCTAACTGGATTGGTCCAATGGTCAGTTTGATGGCGGCGGGGCCCAATAATGCGAATGCCCATGCATAGGAGTGCATACATAGTCGTACTGCTTGACTAGGTACAGTCTACTTGCAGCTAATTCAACTATCTAAATAGTCGATTTACTGCCAAAGAATCAATGTGAAAGAGCGGTGAATAACGACAGCTATTATTTCTATTTCGATTGGTCGTGTACAGATCGTGGTGAAGACATGTTTGCGAAAATGAATCACTCTACTTCTATACAACAAGACCGGACTGAAGAAGACCACAGTATTTTCTACTAGGTAGATACTCAATGCGGCTGGATTGACTGATCCGATGTCCGGGTGTGATTGCTCACTGGAAGAGGAAAGTCTGGTATTTGAGTTCCCAAAGAACCGTTTATTTTTTATTTTTTTTTATTCTGTACAACAAAGTGTCAAGTACCAATATACCTAGGTATTCTTATTGATTTTCGGGTCAATTTGATAACAGACAGGATACCTAGGTACTAGAGTATCCCCACTCTGCCATACCTGGTATCCCGTAAAGTTTTCTCTACCTAGGTTCCCTGGTCTATGAATTCGTGACTCGAGCTTACTGCACTTGGACTTTACTGTTTATACTTTCTCGTCTGCCTCCTATTGTATCCAAGTCTATGCGCGGTGCAGTGCTTTCTACTTTCTATGATTGGTGGGGTATATGAACCCTCAAAGTGACCAAATACTGAAGAATCAAATATCGATACCTATCTAAGCACTCTACCCTAGTACTCTAAGTACTAGAGTATTAGCAGATCAGCATCAGAACCAAGCATCTGGAAAGACTTGTTTGGCTGATGAGCAGCTTGATCGGAGTCGCAGTTGAGATCAAGATACGTCTGACAGGGATCGTCGTAGCTAATTATTGCCAGTGCCAGTGCCAGGTGGTCAGGTCAGGGACGGGGCTTGCCACATACTCCGGACGGAGTACATATTTGCTGATCCGGGACCGTGCTGTTCAAACCCTTGAGGCCCTTCCCATCCCTCGCCGTCCACCGAGGTAAAAATATAGATACCTTAGGCAGAAACAAGCTAAGTAGCCTAGAAAGGACTAATTAGTCTTTCCATAGATTTGGTTGATAAAATGGAGTACAGGGATTCCATATGAAACACGCAGACATCCATTGTGGCAGTGCCAGCGTCGAGAATTATTCGCTGGCTATATTTTGCGATATATTTTGTTACTGTTCTCCTCTTTTTCAGGTTCCAAGGTTAGGGTTCTGCAAATGGAGGACGAGGACGAGGACGGCTTCCCTGATTGAGCATAGCGTGGAAGGCGGATTAAAATGCGGAATTCAAAATACAAATACCCTGAACACGCTTTACTCCGTACGTAGTAGTCTCTCTACTCTCGTGATAATTGATCCGAACTAAGGTTGCCGACAGTGATGTATAGAGCTCTACTCCGTAGTAGGGTACAGCGGCGGGGCGGCGGATCGTGGTACTGGATCCAACGGCGCACGCTTAGCTAGGTAGCTTGTAGCTTGGATCTGGGAAACTCCATTGGAAACATCCATTGGGACTGGAAGTTGAAACAGGCCGACGACGAATCGAAGGATATTTTTCTATTCGTGATGGAGATACGAACTAGGTGGTGTGAATGGGTACAGGCGCACTCGTTCATATGATTTCCGGTCCGTTGACCTCGGTTCAACAGATTCTTATCTCCGCCACATACTAGAGATTACCATACAATACTTGATAACGTACCACCGAGGCATCCAACTACATAGCACATACACGATGGTAATGTACTAGACTAGTACTATGACTCGATCAGTGGTTCACTGTTTCGGCTGTCAAAGAGGCAAGGGGGGCCCATCTCAGCAGCCACCAGCAAGCCACCGAGAAAATACATCGTTGCTAATTTGCTATAGACGTCCCGCTGTGTCAGGGATCCATCATCCATGCGCGCCTTACATTCTACTGCTGTCTTCGTCCGGAGTGCTATGTACTGTCTTCTGTAGTCACGACTGTACGGATTAACTATCACGACGCCATGGCGGCACCCCTCATTCCGCAACGGTAACCACCACTGCAACCATGTTCTGCGAGTGGTCATGGACATGGGCATGGAGAGGTTGAACGGGGATTTCCGCAAATCAGAAAACTGCATCTGACCCCGGATTAATTTACGGATGACGCAGCACGGAGTAGGGGAGTGAAAATTGAGTGGAAAACTTGATATGGTACAGCCAAGAATGAATCAGGCTACTGGCTACATACTGGACACGGGCCGCGTTGGATTCCAGGGTACTTGCTACTCCGTATTCACTAAAGCTCTTACCTGAGTAGCTAGGTACCTAACTAACTACCATATCAACGACTTCTCCAGTCATGATCCATCCCTTCCAGAACCTTGGAACCTCGGAACGCGGATGTTTCTACCATACTACATACATCGTACTACGTAGGACATCCTTGCTTACGGCCACGTCAGCGGCTGCTTTTGAATGTCGGAATGTGTTTGTGTGGTTTTCTCGTCGCGTACGTCTATACAACCACCAGAATAATGCAGAAATACCAATTATCGGACAAATGAAAATACTAAAGTTAGTAATTCCTAATCGACAATTTAAAGTAATTGGTCGCCACCGATTCATCACATCGCATCGTCGATTGACTCGATTGACTGAACTGCAGTCTAGGTCCAAGTTGGTTAGACTTACTCCGTACTTGGTTAAGTCCAAGTTAGTCGGACTAGGGTTGTAGGCTGAGAATGTGCTAGTTGGGTCGTACATAAGGCAAAGGATCACCAATAAATGCCGGCAGCTCCACTGAGCTAGGAACATCTCCCGTGAGGCTGCTTTAGTTTTACATGTTGTACTCTGTATGGTGTCCATAGTAAGTTAAAAAAAGTATCAGAATAACATCAAGAAAGTTGTCAAGGCAGTAGACCGGCGAGATGCTACAGTGCAAAGCACACTGTATGCGACAGTGTGGCCTGTCTAATAGTAGAGAGTTATCTATCCTCTTGACGTAGGAATCTCCTGCCGTCCCAATCACACACTTTCCCTATTGGACCTAGTTCTCCTCGTTCAAGTCTTCCTTTCAATTCCAACCAATTGAATTCGTGGTACTCCATACGGAGACCAAAAACTCGACTCAATCCATTTTCCTTTTTCTTCCTCTTCCTCTTCCTCTTCCTCTTCCTTTTCTCTCCTTTTCTTAGTTCTCTCCAACCCCGCAATGCTGAAACAAGCCATCCGTTGGTTCGTTGGTTCATTCCTTCAAATTGGGCGGAGAGGATATCTTCCCGTCTCTTCGGAAATGGACCCTCTTTCCTACCCAATCTAATTGGTTTGGCGTTCTGTGGCTGAAGCCTTGTCTCCACTTGGTGCCCCCCTTTCTGCCCTTTTTGCCCTTTTCTTTCGTTTTTTGCCTTTTTTCTCTATTGAGGTCACTTTCGGTGGCTTAAGGCGTGTCTCCTGATTGGATGGATTGAGATTAGTGTACTATGTAGTATTGCGAATACTGTCAGTGTAAAACATCCTTGTATTATTCCCCTCAACTACAGCACTGACTGAGGTTTTCTCCCCGGTACGCCATCGTACGCCATCATACGCCCATACGCCATTCTTCACTTGACAAGTACTCTGAACAAGCCTAAGCTAGCTCACTAACTTGTCCATCTTCAGGCCTTACCCTTGTAACTTTCTTTTGTGCCAGTCCGTAGTGTACACCAAGTCAAGGCTACAGGGTGTTCAGTAGTCAGATGTGGATCAGCTGATAGTCTAATTTTTCTTTTTCTTCCTAACTATCACTTTCAATTTCTATTCGGTGCCTCGATTAGTAGTAGTTAGTACTCTACTACGTAGGAGATACTTGCTGCATTCCTCCGAGCCCCACGACGGGACTTGGGACGTACGTAGTATACAAATTACAGAGTATGGCGGAAACAGCGGGGAGATTTTGGCAGTGTCAGTGTAGGAATAGTGGAATAGTGGAATAGTGAATAGTGAATGCTGGTCTAGTGTGTTGTCCATGCCCACTATGGCACTATCCCAATCCAGCAACAGACACGGCTGGTAAGGGAGGCTAGCGCGGGCACTGGGACCCTTTGCTTGGTCTCTCCATGGAACATGTTAACTACTAGAGTCTAGTCTAGGAGAAGAGCATGTTAAGTTTTGTTAGCAAGACAGAAGTAGTGGCTCCTTTTGGGCAAGCTCCTCCCAGCCAAGAAAAGCGATCTGCAGCCCGCCCCGAACAAACGTCGTCAGTGGCACAGGCCATTCTTATGTACTCTATCCTTGTAGTATGTACTTACTATTTACCGTGTACCTATGAGTACATAAGATTTACCGTACTAGCGCTGGAGATGATGCTTATTTTCTTTTGCTCCTCTTTCCTCCTTCCTCTCTTTTTAAGCTACGTCGATCCCCAGCCCATCACCGACATTATTTCTTGTCTTGTCTTCATCCATTACTTTGCTCCTCCATTCGCCATCAAACAATTCATCTCCCCTGTCATCTACAACGATCGTCACACATTCCTGTCCCGCCCACATTCCTACCAGCAGTCCTTGTCGACATCCACGCGCCTCGTTGTGCGAGAATTCCTTGGTCTCAGCAATCCGCGAATGCTATTGTCCTGCTTGTTGACTACATCTACTCGTCAACTACCTTCACTCAACCGGGCATCAACCTGAGAACTCTCACTCAACCCCGTCATTATTATCATCACCATCACCACCACCACCAGATACCTACTCAATCAGCCCCATGACGATGGTCATTGAGAATCAGAACCGCCCTTACGGCGGTGTGGGCGCGTTTGATCACGTCTACCAAAACAACATGCATCATAATCCCTCTCCCCAATTTACAGACCCCTGGGCCCATACTTCTTCGCACTCCAACCCGCCCGTCTACGCTACCGCCTCCGTCGCCAGCGGCGACCCCATGGGAATCAAGCACGGCGACGTCTCGCGATCCGCCGCCTTGTCTATGCCTTACTCCAGTATCCCCGTCTCGGCTCCCTCAGTGAGCCACAGCTACGGCACCCCAGCTGCTTATCCAGCTTCCGAGATGCTGAATATGCACCATCATGAGATCCCTCGTTCAACCTTCGACGCCTCGCCGGCCTACACTACCACCGCCGTTGCTCCCATCACCAGCTTCTCTCCCGCCGCCAATTATCCGTCTATGGGATTTGTGCCCCCTCCCACTCATCAACAAGATGCCCGCCGAATGTCGGAAGCGAGGATATCTCAACCGTCAACCGCAGCCGCGTACAGCGACGCCATTGACGCGAGTCGCGGCATGGTTGCACTCAGCCAGGATCTGACTCCACGAGCTATCTATGCTCCTCGAAGCTCTCGCGGCTCAACAGACTCGTACGGGTTTCCCACACACTCGTCCGTCTCGTCCATGTCCTCCGCGGGAAATTACCCATATTACAGCGCCTCGGTAGCCTCGGTCGACTCGTCCGTGACAGACTACAGTTCGACATCAGACCAATACGACGGACTGACTTCTCGAACGCTACCTCGACCAAATGCCCTCATAGGAAACGTTGCGCCTGGTGGTCCGCAGTCGATGATGGGTCAATTCAGCTCGAAATTGCCTTCAAATGCTCAAAAGAAGCATAAATGTAAAGTCTGCGATAAGCGATTTACGCGTCCTTCGTCTTTGCAGACGCACATGTACAGCCATACCGGTGAAAAGCGTGAGTCCTCTTTCCTCTGAAAAGAAAAAAAAATAAAAAATAAAGCGAAAGCGAAAATGCTAATTCTGAAACAGCCTACGCATGCGATGTCGAAGGTTGCGGGCGTCATTTCTCAGTTGTATCAAACTTGCGACGTCACAAGAAAGTTCACAAGGGCGAGAAAGAAACCGGTTCGGGGGAAGACGAAGAATAGATTCTTCCGCCGTTCGACTTCGACTCGAGCAACGTCTCTTTTTTTACGCTTTTTCGGTTTTTGTCAACTCGGCGGTTTGCGTGGTTCCAGAACATGGCGCATTATGATATCCTCCACCATATGGCTCTATTTTTTTTCACATCCCCTTTTTTGTCGGATCTATTACTCTTTTATTACTCCTTCCACTGTACAACAGTCTTATTTTCTCTCGTTTGCATCTGTTAGCTGCGATTTGTGATCGAGCAACAGATTTTTTTTTCTCTCTTTGTTTCCTTTTTGATACCCAATCAGTATTGATTTTGTGATGAGATGGGCCGGACAATTGCTGCTACATAGCCAACACAAAAAAACGGCTAAACTCCAAAACATGGGGGATAGCAATTTGTTGTTTTTTATTTATTCTCTATTTTTCAGATACATGGGCCGGTAGGGCTTGTATAGAGAGCCTGGACAGGAAGCGCAGGTTTATTTTATCTTTGGTTTTGTTTGGGGGGTTTTTTCTGATGTTATATACATAGTACATTTGTGAAAGGTTTTTACATTTGTCATTATTGTTGACGATCATGTTTATCTTTTATGAAAATTAATATCTTGCATTTATACCTGGTACCTAAGTATAGCAGTTCTAATAGCCATGATGTCGTCGTGACATTGAATAATTTGTATAAGTTAAGTCTACCTATGATCTTTAACACAAGATTTATATGTGAATAGGCCATTCTGGTTGGAATCTGATACTGAAACCTAACTAGAAAAACGTACACTGAGAAAAACAAGCATGGGGAAAATACGGAGCAAGAAGCAACATAGGAAACCAGGCCAGCCGGAGCCATATGAATAGACGTCCAGCTAGCCAGCTACGTACGTAAGCTAGCATGCACCGGAGATTCCCAGCAATAAGAAGTAACCTGGAACGAGTAAAAGGGATCAGATGGACATAATGAAACGTTACAAATATCAAGAAGCTTGACGCTGGAGCTTTCCATCAAGTCTGACAAAGACACTGGGCCACATGGCTGTATATAGCGCTGTAGCATGTAGAGCAAGCTGATAGCATCACATACTACAGTAAACTCTGAACTACACATCAAAGATGTAGAACAAGAATGAGGGGGTAAGGATATAAAGAAAGATAATCAAGTTTTATGACATATGATATATATTTATCAGCAATTATGAACAGAGTGACACTCCTGTACTGTTCTCCAAGAGGTGAAACCAAAATCGAGAATGAATCCATGGATTCCAAGGTTTGTTTGTCATTTAGAGTTCCAGTCTTCAAGCTAGAGAGATACATGTTCTCTCTAATTCTTTTTCTGTGATTCATCTCTTCTACCAGTTTCACCTGCCATGCATAGTTGGTAGTAATATCTCTAGGTGGTGTATTAGAGAAGGTGAAAAGCTGTTCTAGTAATTTAGTATCACAGGCTTTATTGAAAGCGCTTAATCAGTCCTCAGTTCAGTCATCAGCATGAAACTTTTGCATGAGGATTTTCTGCATGACTGTGATATTTGGGATATAAAATGTATATTTGCTGTCACCCTATGCATAAGTGTGTAAATAATTGTAGATTCTATGCTGACTAGCAGTTAGAAATGATATATTTGTAGAATTCTCAAGTATATTTGATCGAAGTTGACCCTCCCGAGGTCAGTTGCATTAAATAAAAATTGGATAAGAAAAGAATCGAATGTATAATGGCTTGTGCAGCCTCAACTGTGTGGTCTGAGGCGTGTATCTGAATAAGAGCAGTCGATAGGGTTAGGGTACAGGCCGTTATGGGCTGAGGATTCGGGTTAACTACATGGCGACACTAACCTTATTTAGACACACATCTATATATGACCACATAGAGCACCAGCCGTTTATTTTTTTCTTCTTCTTCCCCTCCTTATGTCAAATATTCTCATATGAGCACGCTATAGAAATCAATTTCTTCATGAGCCAGGCCGTTACAATGGAGAGATGGACTGCGAATTGACAGAAGTTCCCTCTTTTACACCTTCTTCTAGACCATCTTTATGCAGGAGGTCGGAGGAAGATTGAAATGACATTTTCTGGGACTGTTTTCAAGAAGAGATTCTAGGGAGGTGTGATTTTTTGATAGCATATAATTATATTTCTGACAGCATCCGTGCTGCTGTGAATTTTCAACTTGATAAAAGTGGATTTCCGCCTGTTCTTGGATTATTCAAAGGACCGAGACCCAACTCATGTCTTGCATTGTAGTCTATCATTGATCAGGAGTGTTCGAGGGGTAAGCTTACTACCTAGATAACTGCTAAATCTGCTAAGATCCAGCTTCTATGTAACATTTTATAAAGCAATTATTCATTAGCTCCATGCAATTGACTCAACTAACTCGTTCAACATTGAGGTGACCCATGAGTTGCCTTTACTTGAGGCTACTGGATAGATCACGAAGAAAGTAGAGCTGGTCATAAAAATCCGTGACATCACAGTAATACCGAAAGATACTCATCTTCCTGATACCGAGACTGTGGCCTGCAACGCTGTTGCGTGCTCCATGCATTTCGACTTCGAGCAACTCGAGTGTCTGGGAGAGACAGCCAGATTCGTACTCCGCCAGTTCTGTGAGAGCTTGCTTTTTTGCCACAACAGGGGTAGTCAATGTCGTTGGGTTTATAAACTCAGGGAAATGGACTGAATTGATATTGCGTTCTGCGGTGTCACGAGCTATCGACCCGAGGTCGTTATACATGCGGCAAATGGTCGTCAGGTGGCGAGTGGCGGCGGCAGCCAGGTATTTCTGTTTTACCGTGGGAAAGACCTCCGTGCCTGAGCTAAGGGACGAGGATATTAGGCAACATGCAAATGCCCATGAGTATGCGCAAGCCACATGATCCGCTCCAGTTGTGCGAACCCATTGAAAGAATGACCTAGTGGTTGAGGTATAGACATCACTGCTCTGTGGCTCCTGTTTGGCAAAGCGAGAGTTTTCTCCAGTCTGAGTCGCATGCGCATGTAAAAAGGCTCGCAAATCACGACACAAGTTCTCACGGTCCCATGTGCTAGACGACAAGACTGCTTTGTGATTTAAGACGTAGGTCACAAAGCGAGTCAGAGGTGAGCTGACTTCTTGGGGCACGAGCAGACTTCCGTGGCTATTATGGCCATTAGCGATGCTAATGTTGTACAAGCCGTTTACATCATGAGTTTCGTTAACTGTATCTTTGTCCACGTAGTCGATGATGTTATCAATAAGCTTGTGTAGGAATGAAGTTTCGGGGAACGCTGGAGCCACTACACCCTCGAAGAACTCGTCTGTTTGATAGCCAAACAATGACAACAACATCATTTCGTAAAGGAACGCGGTCGATGCAAAAGTGCCACGTCTGTTGTTGCACCCAACCCAGGTAAAGGGGATAATATTAAGATACTTGTCCTCAGTTACCGGAATCTCATCCCTCGCATAAACTTTAAGCCGCTCGGCTTTCAGTAGAGGCACGAAAAGGCTGGACTCAAGAAGAGATGCTCGGATTTGCCATTCTGGAAGTTTAGCGAACAATGGGGTTTTAGACACTAATTGTGCGAATCCATCAAGTTCGGCTAAAGAGGCGCGAGTATCAAAGGAGGATTCGACAATTGCAGGAGCCTTTAAAGATTCCATGACCTTAAGAGCTGCTAATTCATAGGCTTCTGCCACGAAAGAAACCTTGTAAGCCGTTTTAGAAGTCCAATTTCGATCTGCAGATAGAAAACTGCTGGATTTGAGGAATTTAACCCCGCGATGAATAGCGGATTTTAACTGCGGTTGTAGGCCGTCGAAGAAGCAAACATGTTGTGCTTCTGCGAGGGCCAGGATTGCATAACAAGTTTGTTCTGGCATCCCGTTCCAGGACCC
Organism: Talaromyces borbonicus; assembly: GCA_002916415.1. Taxonomy (NCBI): domain Eukaryota; kingdom Fungi; phylum Ascomycota; class Eurotiomycetes; order Eurotiales; family Trichocomaceae; genus Talaromyces; species Talaromyces borbonicus. The sequence goes on along the minus strand of NBSA01000028.1, from coordinate 1,755,214 downwards.
ATCCTCTTGCTGCCCCAACAGAGTGCGAAAACAGGCCTGGAACAAGGAAATGCTCACTTTTCTGTGCAGCTCTTCACCCACTATGTCTAAGAGCGTACGGGTGTCAAAAATCCGAAGGAGCTTTGTAAACGCTTCAGTCAACAGCATGGTTGGGTATAGATGACTCAAATGCTGCAATCGACGTTAGCAGTGCCTAGTTTAGCTTTCAGTCAAGACCCTGACTTACCCATTTGTCCTTGGCGTGGTAGTCACTGTTCCACCAGAACTCGCAAATGAATTTTGTTGTCTTCAGGATCTGCGGATAGTAGCGAGAGAAATCCGGTTGATGGAGAAGTGCCAAAAGAACATGGCAGTTGGATGTCAGACTTGGATCTCTCTCTGAACCAAATGTGGTAAAATGATCTTGCTTTTCGAAAACCTTAATCATCGCATCGGCATCAAGATGTTGATCGAGTAAACTCAGCGCTAGAAGACCTTTCGCCGTGTCATCTACGTCGGCAGCACGTGGCGCTTTTGTTTCGTTAGCGAAAAGTCAATTACCCCAAATAAAATGGAATACTTACCGAACCCAATAATACCGTGCTCATCTTGGAATGCTTGGATGAGTACATTCGCTATTCCTTCTAACTCGGGGCATTCAAGTTCTGATTTCGCAAAGCCACTCTGGAGAAGCGTGGATATGGTCTATTTTTTTCTTTTAGTTTTTGCCGTATTTATGGATATAAGGAATTGCTCACCCAGCTATATTCGAAATACGTAGTCGGGAAGGTACCAGGAATTCCACCGTCTCCATGGCCAGCGCCAGCCTTTACAATGTGCCGCAGGTATTTCTCAGCTTCCTCATCCCAAAGTGATACCTCTATGAGATATGCCGCAGTCGATGAAGGTGACGCCATCATGGAGCCCTGGAAGAGCCGATGAGAGACACGGTCAAAGTCGATCTTGCCCAGGAAAGCCTCCAAGGAGTGAATAGTCGAAGTCGGCTTTTTGCCGTACAAGGACTCAGGTGTGAAATGAGACAATTTCACCTTGTTCATCGAGTCGAGGGTATCTTTGCATGGAAAGGAGAAGGTCAGTTTTTCGTCTTCCTTCTCAAGATATGTAAGCAACGAGGGAACAATCATCTCGACACCAATGTGATTGGTCTCTAGGACGTCGTCCCAGGTTTCGAGCTGATTTCGAAGCGACTGAGAAGCACTCTCAATGCGTTTGTAAACATCGTTTGATGACACGTCGTGGATTTGGAGCGGCTCTTTGTGATGCTTGATTAGAGCAAGTAAAGCGGCGGCAGTATCTAAGATACCTGCAGTTTTAGTTGTTGCGTGTTTGCCCCAACTTCCATCATCTGATTGCGTTCTCAACAAATAGTAAAAGCTTTCTGGGAATAGCCATTCCTTGGTATTCCCTGTTGGTTTTGCAACCATAGCTACCCAAGCCGTATCGTAGACCTGACAGCTTGTTGTGCTAAGGCCATAATAGCTATCATAGCATGCATACAAGCGTTTGATCAGTCCCCTTGCAGCTACAGGAAGTGACTCTGTTCTTTCCATTCTTTCTGTTTCGACTATGTTCACAGTTCACAGTATGCCAAATGGTGAAAAATTATTTCTATCTCATATTTGGTCCGTCACCTCCAACCTTGGAAGTTTGCAGGGATAGCTCGAAGCTAACTGCTGGGCCTTCTGAGTGTATATAAATTGGTATTAATCCGAACCCAGTCAAAAGACTTCATACCCACTTTGCGGAGGAATCCGGATCAGTTGCAGGAAATATGCCCTATAAATCTACAGTGAAACCAGTGAAACCAACGGCTCACTGTTGTAGAGGCTAGTGTCTGTCTACCAATAAGTTTGCAAGAATGTTCAGGCTAGTTGCCTCCTCCTTCAAGTCTTCATGCCGCAGGCATAGTTTGAACCTTATTTGATATTGCTTTGTGGATACATAAGTAGTTCAGCATAGAAAATCACATATACCTAGGTATTGAATCCTACAAGAAAAAGGGTAGGATAATCCAGTTGTTCTTATTTCCGCGGAAACCGGAGGCAGAGGTCGTTTCGACTTCCACATCAATCAAAGAGTCTGAGACTCTTAATCGCTTTTTGCGTTTCACCCTAGTTATCATGACTTGGCAATCAGTCCTAAAGATACAGAGGTTAATCTTACAAGTAATGACTATGTTCTCTTAGAAATCCTTTAATAGTTATCTTTATAATATTGAGAAATCTGAAGTATTAAACAAGTACATAATGTTTTTTCAATCTTGACCATCTCTTCTGTTATATCTATGAAATCTTTTTTCTTATCTATTTAGGATTTCATATCTAGTAATTCTGAGTCTTCCGCACCTAACCTAGCAATGCCCCTCCCACTTTTTTCTAGAGAAAATCAGGCATCAGGTAGCTCAGGATATCAGGCTGTGGAGGATCTGCCCGTGCAACTAGTGGAGGATCTATCCGTGTGGCTGACCCACTTAATAAATCTAATTACTGGATTAGGAATACAGTGTACTGCCAAGTCTCACTATATGCCGTTCTCTAAAACAGATCATCCTTTACATTAAACAATTGAATCTCTTCACTATGAAATGTGTTTCACCCCAATTGGTCAACTAATTAACCGCTATATTATTCACCATTGATCGCTAGCAAATTATTAACTAGTTAGAGACTATAGTCATAGAATAATATAACAGGACGGAAGAAGGACTAAACCTGAAAGAAAAAGAAAAAAAAATATGCACTGAACGCACCTGATCAGTCAGCTGAACTTGAGATTTCAAATTGGACTGGCTTCGAAACAAATTTGACTGATATATTGCAGAATCAACGGAATTGACCTCTCAAAAAAAAGAGTTTTTTCTCACTGTGCTGTACGCTAAGTGGTAACTCATCCACTAGGAGAGTCGATCTTGTCTATATTTTGAGCACTTGTCTGTATCTTCAGTCCTTTTGAAGATCACATAGACCCATAGGCACTAATCCAAGTAACGCATATTCATTACTGTTAGTTGTAAAAATTGTACAGTAGTCTTATTTTTATATTACAAGCCAATCAACGATGAGATTCATTATAATCAGGTTAGAGGGGCTAGCCTTGAAAAATATGAAAGAAATCAAGGCATGACATCTGATCTATATTAAATCTAAACTTGATGTACTTTATGTTTCAGAGCATATTCACATTGTCAATTATAACCAATACATATCAAGATATCTATCACATTCCAGACTAATGTGCATGGTTGGAGTTCTGAGTAGTTCTAATCAATGTCGGTAGGAACTGAGCCCAAATCACTTTCAACCTGAGCTATCATAGTATCTGAAAAGATGGTTCATATATCAAGAACAGATAGTGCTTTGATATGAAGAAAATACACACAGTTCAAGAAGCCTGAAATCTAGAAAGCATTAGACCAATCTTAGAACTTTTGATTAAGGTCCCTATAAATATATTTACTCGTCAACAATGGCTTAGACAAACCTCGATTCAATGAATACTAGCTGAGGGCTATGTTTTCATGATCAGAAGTGTGCTGAAATAAATTTATAAACTAATCAAAGAATACCTGGAGTGCTTGGATTGTGTCTTTATAGTCAAGTGGCAAATCCTCCATGCACAATTGCAGGTTGTACAGGTTATTCTCTCATTTACTGAGCATCTCGGAAAATCCAATCAGCTTTTGTACCTCCGGATCTGCAATATCACGCTTCCTAATCAACAGCCTAGCCCTTGGATCGGGAATCATGTCGCTATCAATAGTGAAGTTCCTTGGTCTGCCACAGTTGTCGGGTAGCTTAATGTCATAACACAGAAGTAGGTGAGCTAGTACTAATTTCATCTCATGTGAGGCATAAAATCGCCCGGGGCAGGCGTATTTGCCGTATCCGAACGCCATATTAGAAGAATCAGTTTTGGTAAATAAGAATTTTTGAAGATTCTCCGGATGCGCTGGGTCCTCTCGTATCCTCGAGTATCGAAATGGGTCGAATTGCGTGGAATTGGTGGGCCCGGGTACATGGGCAGAGTCTTGCAATATGGCATTTGAAGGTACTGCGACGCGGGTTCCTGCTGGAAGAAATGCCCCATTTGATAGTTTCATCGGGTTGTGAAAGATGCGGTTAAAGGTCACTGAGACACTGTTAGCGCTGATACCCTTTTAATCTTTTTATCATGCGGGGAGGCGCACAAAGAAACACCGGGTTGAACCGCTGCGATTCTTTCAGCAAGCTGTCAAGCTTCAAGAAATCATCCAGAACAGTCTTCTGCCATTCGCCATGCTTAAGTAGTACTTCAGTCAACTCTTGCCTAAGAGGCTCAAAGTACTCGGGATTGGCGCATAGGTCATACAATGCCTGCGTCATAGTCAAAGCTGTTGTATGTATTGACGAAAGACTCAAGATCAGTATCCGTTGAGATAGATTCTCGAGTATCTGCTCTTCACCCGTCGCTGCGTCCATCATCCACTGAAGAATATCCTGAGGTTTTTCATACTGTGAGCCAGATTGCACCTCCGCATCTCGACGGGACCGCACGATGCCGCCAATGATGCGCTGGGCTGCTTTGACATTTGAATTCAGTCCATGATATGAGGGCAGCAAGAGAGCGACAAGTGGCCTAATGTATTTGGGAAACACTCTCAGAATAAAGCCAGTAATAAACAAATTTTTAGTATATTCGGTAGTTGTCGTGAGCCATTCCTCCTTCCGACCTTCCTGTGGCCCAAGAAAGACTCGTGCGGTAATTCGGGCGATGACGCAGTCCAAAATATGGTTCATATTGACTGCAACCCATTGATCTAGATATATGTTTTTTTTAGTTCATAATTCAAAGAGGAACGTCCTAGGCATCCCACCTTCGCAGTTGGGAATCTCTTTCTGAAAAGCCAAATCTAGTTCTGTCTTCATAACTGAAGTTAATGAGCTCAGATTCGGCGTCAGTCTCTGTTGGACCACCCGATTTTGCAAATCGCTCTGTAGAAATACCATTCCCTGGGTATAGTCCCCCGTAAAGTCATGCAGAAAGGGCTCCACAGAACGGGTTTTATCCCGGGATAGCTTTCGAATTTCTTCAACATACTTGGGCGAGATGACTACAATGTCTGTCCCGAGGCGGCGCACTTGAAACATGGAATCCTTGAACTTGACTCTATTGTCAGTAATCAGGTACCTAATATCTTCAATGTCTAGTCAGATTTACTTTCTCATATCCGGTTTGTATCATAGCGCGACCGCCTACAAGGAAGCGTAGACGAACTAGCCATGTGGGTTCAAGGAAACTTCTGTAACCGACAAAAGGCGCCTGAACCCTCAAAAAGAGCGAGTCCAAAGCGATTGTAATAACATAACAGGAGACAATTCCTAGTAGAATAAGGGCTGCTGCATTTGATCTAAGCTGGTTCACATAACCGAAGTCGATGGGAAGCCATTCCGGCCAAATCCTGCTAGCCGTGTTCATGATAATACAAGATTTGTTGATTCTTGTTCAACTCGAGAAGCGTAGTTGTTAAGAATCGTTGAAAATTCTCGTTGTGCTTTCAGACATGAGAGCAGCCGTCTGCCTAGCTCCAACTTGAAAGTATGCCAACAGTTGCAGACTTTGGGTTTCTGACTAGTTTTCAAAAGGGTGGGAAAGACTGCCTCCAGGAGGTAGTGAAATAAAATTTATGCACATAGGGAGTGAAGGCGTTGTACTTGTTACCTGCTGATTGGAGTTTGAAGCAAGATATCTTCTTGTCAACAGTGGATTTCACCGTACTGAGTCAGTCCCCCCCAAACGGGACACTGTTTTGGCTCTTTCGAGTACTTTCCTGATTGAAAATTGTTCACGCGGTGCCATATCCCTTAGGAAGTCATCTAGCACAGCTAATTGAACACTGTGTTTCCTCCTCTGATAGGAGACAGCCAATGACAAGAATTTAAATTAACCGATCCGCGGACATCAGATAGACTATCCATAGACTTCAAGTTCGGTTCTTGCATCTATATACACTATCTAGCCATCTAAAATAAGGAATAGGGCTATTCAGACCTCGGGTGACCATTATGCGTTAAACCATACTGTATAAGGAAAGGATGTGCAATGCAGCTTCATCTCCTCAAGAATTGAACCTTCTTTGGTAGGTGTGTCAATATTGAATTTCCCAATATTCAGACCGTTCCAAGGTTTCCACTAACGTCGCTCCGTTTATCTCAGTTGGTTATTTTACTGGATGAAAAACGTTCACATTTCCTAAATGAGTAGGTACCTCAGGCTGTGAGAAGCTATGTATTACCTAGAGTTTGGGAGTACTTCCTATACTCTGAGGCATAGGACATTTGGTGGGCTTGTGGGTCTATTACAAAGTTCGGAGTTATATCTCCCAGATGCAGTTTGGCTGCAAGATACTACCTACCTCTTCAAGCATTCCGTTCAATTGAGCCACCTGGGCACGGAATAAATCATTTGTTGCCGTGCCGTGGTGGGGAGTGCACAACGCACTCGTTCTGTTGGCGTTGGCCCCTCCGCGGAAATTAAAGGCATTGCAACTTGCTGCAGTTTGAAGATGGGGTAGTATATGCTTGTCTCGATACTCGATTTCTTACAGTTCTGGTATTTGTGTCTTCATTCAACTCTAGGTAATGATAAATATATTTTCCTATGACAAATTGTGTCTGTTCGACTTGACCAGTGACTATCAATCGGCACATCAGAGCAAGATGGAGTATACTATCGCTTTAGCAGTTCTTGCAGTCATTTTGACCGCTAATTTTCTTCGATTTCTCAAACCGTCAAATTTCCCATTAGTCAACGGGAAAAGGTTCCTGGAATTGACCAATGTTCGCATAAAGAAGGAGTTTATGCTGAGGGCCAGGGAGCTGATCGCAGAGCGGCTCGAGAAAGTGCCAGAGCTTCCTTTCCGAATGATGGGGGACGTTGGTGAAATTCTGATTCTACCGCCCAAGTACGCTTACGAGATTCGTAATCATGACCAGCTTAGTTTTACGCAAGCAGCCTTCAAAGCACGTTCGCGCCACTTGGTAGCTTTTGAGATGTTACTAACCTAATGATCCAGTGGTTCTATGCGCATCTCCCTGGCTTTGAAGGCTTCAGAGAAGGAACGACAGAAAGCCATATCATGAAACTTGTGGCGAGGCACCAGCTTACGCATCAATTGACCCTTGTCACACAGCCAGTGTCCGAGGAGTGCAGCTCAGCCTTACGAGAAATCTATACTGATTGTCAAGGTAAAACTACTCGGCCACTCTTAGAAGGCAACCAATAATTGAATTGAATAGACTGGCACGATGTCGTCGCTAAAGACGTCAACCTACAAGTCATGGCACGTATTACGTCTCGCGTTTTCTTAGGGACCGAAATGTGCCGCAACCCTGACTGGCTTCGGATTACAACTACCTACGCTGTCATTGCATTTCGAGCAGTCGAGGAGTTACGACTTTGGCCGTCTTGGCTTCGTTCCACAGTGCAGTGGTTTCTCCCCAATTGCTCTGCAGCTCGCGCTCTGGTTCAAGAGGCAAGGGCTCTAATTAATCCTCTCCTTGATAAAAGACGCGCCGAAAAAGATGAGGCTACGCGGCGAGGGGAAAAATGTGAATACAATGACGCCATTGAATGGCTAGAACAGACAGCCAGAGAAAAACAAGTCTTTTACGATCCTGCCTGTGCTCAACTGTCTCTTTCTGTTGCAGCGCTGCACAGCACTACAGACTTTTTCACTCAGGCCATGTTTGACATTGCTAGCCACCCCGAACTCATTGAGCCTCTACGTAAGGAGATAATCTCTGTTTTGGGCCAAGAGGGATGGTCAAAGCATTCGCTGTACAATCTGAAGCTTATGGACAGCGTGCTTAAGGAGAGTCAACGCATGAAACCAATCGCGGTCGGTGCGTCAAGACCCAAAGATTACATATTCATATCCACAGCTAACCGGGAATTTCTATTACTAGCAAGTATGCGACGCTTTACAACTGCGGACATAAAGTTGTCAGACGGCACAATACTACCCAAAAATATGTTGACGCTTGTATCGGCTCATCATCACTGGAACCCTAACATTTATGAGAATCCGGATACTTTTGACGGCTATCGCTTCTATAACATGCGTCAGGAACAAGGAATGCAGAACAAGGCGCAGCTTGTGAGTGTTAGCCCGGATCACATGGGCTTTGGGTTTGGGCTTCATGCCTGCCCAGGGCGGTTCTTCGCTTCCGAAGAGATCAAGCTTGCTATGTGTCACATACTTCTGAAGTATGACTTCAAGGTCGTTCCGGGATCAAATATGAAACCTCGCCATTTCGGACTGAATATGAACGCGAGCCCTACTGCGAAGTTGTCGGTGAGAAGAAGGCAGGAAGAAATTGCCATCTAACACCTTTTTCCCCACAAGGAGAACACGGAGTTGTCGCTTCGTGGAGGATCACGCCTTACAAGTTGAACCGTGGTCTAGTCTGTATGAAGTAACCCGGAAATTTTACTATTCGATGGCTTGTGCTTTGGTGGATGACCGGTCCCATGCTTTTATTACCAGCTTTGGTGTATCTTTTATCATGGCAATCAAAAGTCAATTAGTACACCACGCTAAGCTTAGCTCCCGATGAGATGCCGTTGTTGAGCGGGATCATAAATTAATTTTATCCCGCCAAACCTGGGGGATATCAGTAAAGTTATTTACATGGGATGAGTAGTATCTTCACATTGTGACGAGGATTACTACTTATTGCCGGGATTATTTTACGGCTAGACTAGATGTGGGCATTGTAGCGCATAAATCCGCTCCGGAGTCTCATTGGATATCAACCGATCTTCGATAACGATTTGCAAGGATCCCTCCCCCTTGCTAAATTAGAGCGTACTATTATGTATTATGACCTAGGCCAGAGATTTCATTCCTGATTAATATCAGGCGGGAAGAGGCCCACCACCAGCTCATCTGTATCCTGACCCGTGAGATTTTTATAGTTTTCAGCTTAGTGTTTACTTTTATTATTCTTTTCAGCGCGCTACGAGCGTTTTCTCCACTCCGCTGATCGACGGCCCGCACGGCAACTATGATACGGGGCCACCAATCGGAAACCCAGAGTACCAGATTTCCACCTTACAACCAAAGGGGCTGGCGAAGAGACGATCTGATGCTGCCATTGAAGCGTTACAACGATAGGTGGTTCACTAAAATTCTTGAGTCAATCATGAAGGAATCCGCACTACACTTCCCATGGATATCTACCCCGCTTTCAGTTCAAGTCGGACATCGTGTCGACAGCATCTAGCACCGAGTACCGGAGTGTCCCCGTCATTGGGGGCCTCTAGCCTGGGTTTGTTCAGAAATACACCGTAGTCTCCGAGATGAGTAGTGATACACAAGCTCTCTTTGCAAGCCTTGCTTTTGAGTCGTATAGCAGGTGCTGGATGTTTTAGTTTTCTTTTAACAAAACAACATGTCCTGGCCTCTGCAGTCACCTCCTTCCAGCATTTGGGACCAATTTGCGAAAAGGATGACGGCGCAGCCAATAGTGTACATTACAGCTTTAATTCTGCTTGCAGCCTTCGCAGTGACATGGATATCACCATCACAAAAACGCTTCTCCAAGGAGATTCCACTTGCCAATCCAGGTGGACGCAGCTTCTTCAGCTTCTTCAGCAGCAAAGCCAAGGTCAGACTAGTGACCCGCGTATCTAAATTCTGTTTCTAATCTGACCTGCGAAGTTGGCTTTAATCAAATCCAGCAAGCAGATCTTGGCTAAGGCCAGAAGAGATTATCCCAATGAGCCATTCCGCCTCTTGACAGATTGGGGAGAGGTGCTCATACTGCCACCTACATTCGCGGACGAGATTCGCAACGAACCAAAACTAAGCTTCTCAATAGCCGCTGTGCAGGTAAGGGCCGTTGTGTCACGACTTGTGATTTATAATTGTTGTCAAAGTTCTGATTTGGTCTCAAGGACAACCACGGGCATATACCTGGGTTTGAAACTGTTGGCCTCGTTGGCCGGCCAGACCAGCTTATTCAGACCGTAGCAAGAAAGCAAATAACGAAGCATCTTGGTGAGTGATCAGTCATTCTCCTAGCAGATTAGAGAATCTAAATAATAGACTTCTATCAGCCAAGTCGATAGAGCCTCTTTCCAGGGAGATGACCCTCGCTGTACGCGTCAATTTTGGGGAGTCCGCAGGTGAGAATTTATTCTCTGTTCATTGAGATTCTGATACTTACAATATGTGCAGGTTGGACGAAGTGCCATTTGAAGCCCGCTGTCCTCGATATCATCGCGCGTCTATCGTCACGCATCTACCTTGGAGACCAGCTATGTCGGCATGAAGATTGGCTTCGAATCACCAAGACCTACACAACCACTTTCCTTACCGCTTCAACAAGACTACGGATGTTTCCAAAACACTTACGGTTTCTGGTACATTGGTTTTTGCCTGAATGTAAGAAGCTTCGGACTGCACTCAAAGAAGCAAACCGAATTATCCTTCCCCTCGTCAGGCAACGCCACACACTCAAGCAGGCGGCTCGTGATACTGGTCAAACTATCCCACAATTCAATGATGCTCTTGAATGGGCAGAGCAAGAAGCCACTGAGAGAGGATCAAAATTTGACCCGGCCGTATTCCAGTTGACCTTGTCGCTTCTAGCCATCCACACGACCTATGACTTGCTAGAACAATCGATTCTCGACCTTGCTCGAAATCCCCAGTATATCGAGCCACTTCGCCAAGAAGTCATACGGGTCCTAGGCACCGAAGGTTGGAAAAAGACCTCGCTTTATAATATGAAACTCCTTGATAGCGCTCTCAAAGAAACGCAGCGTCTGAAACCAGGCAGCATAGGTAGGTATAAAACTTAGCTTTGATGGCCATACCCACGATCAGTTGCTAACGCAATGAAAGTGACTATGCGACGCTACGTGATGGAAGATCTGACGCTTTCCAACGGCCTTGTTTTGAGCAAGGGAACCCGAATAAACATTGATAACCGTCGGATGGTCGATCCCGCCATCTATAAAGACCCCGAGACGTACGACCCATATCGATTTTACAATATGCGCCAAGAGCCCGGAAGGGAGAACTTGTCACAATTGGTGTCCACAAGTTCTGACCATCTGGGATTTGGCCATGGACAACACTCATGCCCCGGGCGGTTTTTCGCAGCTAACGAGATAAAAGTGGCACTCTGCCATATCCTAGTAAAGTATGACTGGAAGCTAGCTCCTGAGACAGATATCTCGCCGGATATGAAGGGAATGCTTGCCAAGGCCAGTTCTGAAGCCAGTATATTGATCAGAAAACGAAGGGAAATGGAGATTGACTTGGATTCTATGTCGGCAGGTCAAAGCAGCATAGATGACGGTTTCCATGGGGATGTATTCTAGCAAAGCTTAGTTATGGTATTTCATTTTGTGTCGGTTATTATCTCATCTATATACTAATTTTGTCATGCCCGAAATCTAAGAGGTTGGGAAGTTGGAAGCCATACGTTCAACAGTGCGTTACGTGCTGTCAAGATAGCGCCTTCAAATACGCCTACATTGACAACGGTACCCTGAGCTGTGAGGTAGAATTGTTAGTTAACAAAGAGCGCCTGCGAGCCGACGCAGTCAAAGACAAAGTCAAATGGTCTGTCGCCGTATTGTTGAGCGAGATGGCCAGGCAGAGTGTCATGTTTTTGGTAATCAATGAACTATGCGCAATGTCAGTGATATGCAGGCTACTACCACTATCTGTATCTGTGATGTTAGATTTTTGATGGTCGTGTATAGCTCAATTCCCAACTTAAATTGTACCTAGGTACTCCGTACTTAGATAATCTTAATCTGAAGGAAAAGGCAAATCAACGTAATCATGACAGGTCCGCCACCTGGGCAAAACATCTGAGAATTATTTCTGAACTAAATTTGAGATGATATTTTTGCAAGATTCGATGATCTCTAGTCATAATATATTTATAACAATAGAGGGGAATTAGACATCGACCAGAGGAAAGATACAATGTCTACACCATCATCCAATCGAAGTGGCGAGACCATGCCGAATCATCACCCCAGCGCAACGCAGGGAGGTGCCAGTGCCGTACCTACAGCCGCAAATAATTCAGGTGGAGGAAGTGGTTGGGGAGACCCAGGGTTTATTAAGGGTGGAGGAGGAGAGAAGCGCAGAGAATCGGTATTTTGTCTCGCTTATCTTTCAAGTTGATGAGCATATTCGACGATCTTGATGTCTTTGCTAATTGACTGGCTTGATGGGGATGAGCAGGACGGAAGTTGCGTGTCTAGAAATCACTCCTTTGCGACGCATAAGCCCGAGTGTCCGCGAGGCACGAAGGGGAATATTGCGGAACTGGTCCATACGTGAGTCACTGTCTGCGAAAGTCGAAGACTTGAGAACTAAATCTGGATAGTGTCCATGGACAGGGCAGATAGGTCGTATCAGATTATGTATGTGAATATTGATAGAGACCAAGTGCTGTACATGCATAGACCACTCTGTCCGGGTTTACTGGAAATAGATTCTAATTATACTCCACTCGAATCATCCGACTTGTCTATTTGGACAGGAAACTTGTCCAAACTCTCGTACCACTGGATTGTCGAGCCGATCAAAAACGCCCACGATCCCCAAAAAGTAGCCAGTGTCGTTTGATACAGTACCCCAGACGAGGTTGATGCAGGTCCCAGAGCACCACAAAGCTAGTTAACCGTCAGAACTATTGCAATATGGCTCATGCGAAGAAAAACGTACCGTAAATCCCACTCCGCCAATCGTGTTCCAGACTCCAATGTGCCAGCCCAAAACACCTGGTGCCGGTATATACCACTCCGGTTGCGTTTCGATGGTGAATAGAAGACTGTCAAGAATTAGCTTTGTCTCCATCTCCAACAAAAGCCTTCGAGGAATGACAACTCACCCGCTGATAACGAAACACAATCCACCAACTATCTGTGGCGTCCAATAAACCCCATCAGTCAGATTCGGACTCATCACGTTGGTAATTCCCGGCAAGCCTGTAAAGCCCGCAATCCAGAAAATAGTCGCACCCACAAACTGCACCAGCGAGGCTAGAAATCCGAGTTCATGGATGTAATGATCTTTCAATTCCTCCAACGAGGGAATCCATTCAAACGAGCGCTGCTTTTCGGGCGAAGTTTCCTTCAGGCCATCACGCAAGAACGATCGTTTATTTGCGTGATGATGCGAACATTCACCCTGATTCAGCAGCGGTCGAACTTGAAGTTTCGGTATTGTCGTCGACTCCTCCGAATGCGATTCTAATCTCTTCACAACCGTTTCCACCGCCCATCCAAAACACGCCGTATGATTCTCGTTGACAGCCTCAAGTAAAAGTAAGATACTACCAAACTCAAAAATCGTAGCGCCTAAGAACGCCGTCACTCCACCGCCCGTCAAAACCTCGTCGCTGAATTCTGTCGACGGGTCTTGAAGTGGAAGCCAGACGAAAAACGCGTTGATGCACCATATCACGGAGCCCAGTGTAAACGACGTCGCGACGAGCCAGGATACATCCCATACGGGGAAGAAAGTTACCATACGCAGGATATTGTGGAGAATAACTCGACTGGTTTTCGTACTAGTTGGCAAAGTATGGTCCGGTCCATGTTGGCTGGGAGTATACTGTATGCGGACTGCGTGTCGGCCTTTACGGTTGTCGCGAGATCGCCAGAGATATTCAACTTTGGGCTGCGATGACGGTTGTACTTGTGCCGGTGGTGGTGGTGTCGACGACGACAGTCCCTTTTCTTTTGATCCGTCGACTTGTAATGTCTTTTCGGCAGGCGATTCCGACGCGGACTTCTCGATGGAGTCCTTCTTGCTATCGCCTCGTCCTGGCTTGAGGTGAATGAACGTCGGATTCAGAAACCCAATAGGGCCCGACACATGCGTTGTCGGCAGCGACGCTTGTCGGAGGAAATGCGTCTCGGGAATACGAGACTTTCGACGCGACATTTCAAAGCCGGTCGCTTTGTGTGTATGGATTGTTGTGTCGTGCTGAGCAGAATTTGAGTGTCTTTTCGGCAGTTTAAACGCCATGATATCACCTTAAGCCACGTGGGTCGCAGCCCAGCAAAACAAGCTTCTTCAGACCCGCCAGCTCCATGTCGAGGGTTAGGGTTGTATCGACTGCAGCCTTTTCATGCAACACGATGCATACCTACTTGATCACAACTATGAATTTTATGAAGTTACCGTGAGTACTCTAGAATACTAGCTCTTAGTATTGTGATATTGGGCGAACCCTAAGGCTCTCTGTATGAATCTTTATTCGACCCCTGGGCTTCAGTGTTGTGGTTACTCCGGAGGGGAGGATATGTATCTGATATAGGAGGTATGGATCGTCTGTCTTGCCATAAACGATTCCAAGGTTCCTCAACCTTGGTATTCACTCAGTTAGGCCATCAATGGAATAAATCAGGTGGAAGAAATAGCAGAGCTCGCCTCGAATTAGGGTTTTTTGTAATCACGAGGCGGAGGTCTTGGAAATTACCCGCTTTGGAACCATTACAATCCATTAGCATTTTCTCATTAAATTTAACATCTATGGGGAATTACATGTTGACAAGAATAGCCAAAGAAGGAAGAAGAAGAAGAAGAAGAAGAAGAGAGCAACCGAACTCCTATTCCGCAAAATAAATCCAAAAAAGGGGATAAAAGAAATCGAGAGTTGTGAGTTTGATAAGGACCTGGCCTGAATCAAAGATCTTGAAATGCTCCGCGCGATGCAAAATTTCGCTGATCGATAAAATGCCCTGCTTCAGTAATTGCTAGCTGGATATCTGTGTTATATCATATCATAGCTAGTGCAATCGTGGCCAAGACGGTAACGCGTCGGTCAAAATCTCCCGAGTTGGTAGATTTCCCAGATGACCCCCCTGTGCGTGCCAGATGGACTGAGATCTTGAATCCGTACGTAGATTTTCCCCGCAGCCGGATCCCACGATTCTGTCATATCAAGTAGGGCGTTAGAATATTCTTCCCTTGTCAAACGCGCCGACGCAAGTACGAACACGCTCCCAGTCTCGCGGTCCGGGGTGCACCAATTGATTGCAATAGGAGCATCTGTATCGATGAGACGCCGCCCTTCCGTATCGTTAAGATGTCTCATATGAGCAATGGTCAGATTGAACTTCGATTCCACGTTTGTTTGCCCTTGGTCATCTTTTTTGTGCTCGATCACCAGCCACACAGATGGTTTATCCTCATTCTCCTCAGGAATAACACCGAATCGTATCTCTCTTAGGTGCATATTGGGGTTATTAGTGATGTCCTCCAGATCACTTAAGTTAAGATGCCGCCAGGAACCTTGATGGTTTGCAAAAAGTTCGAGTTTTTTGAGAGATCGAACCGTGTCCATATTCCATAGTCGTCCAAGTTTGTCCCAGGTGGGAGGCAGAATACCTCCCGCGGCGATTATATCAGGAGGCTCCATTGTAGGAGCGGTGGCTTCTGGAGCTGCCATCGTGAAGGTATAATTCTTGTGTGATGTTTTGATAGAAAATTGGTAGGCGATATGAAGGTTTCGAATTGTGGAGTTGATCGAAATGGCAACGTTTGAACTTCGAAGTGGGAATTTGAGCCTTGAAATAACCAAGATGAATACATTTTTGAGTCACTGAATGACACATTTCTACATGATGAGCAATCAGTAAAGTCATCATCCACGCTGTGAGTCGAGCAGTAGAGTCATAAATACAATTAATTCATGAAGTGTTTCCAACTTGATACTATATCTGGGGTGTATGACTGTGTCATCAAGGGACAAGAAATACTATAGTTCAGATGTGAATGTCATTATCATTCTAACATATTGAGGTTTTAAATCATTGCTCATGATAATGCATATTAAATTATGACATTCATCTGGGTAGTCATAGCTTTAGTGTGACCTCTGGGTTGTGAGTACATGATATCGTCAAAACGATGTGGTACACAGTATGACTTGACGCTATAGGTAATTGGCCCATGTCAGACGATTTTAAAACATTGCATAAATTGCCTGCAAGATGTGGCCAAATGACCAGATCTCTCAAATCACTTGGAATCTATGTCCATTTGTCGGTGGATTTTGAAATGTACGTAGGTACTTCAGCTTCGAAATTTCCACTACCTATACTGTACCTAGATACTCTTTCCAGTGCCCTTCCGACATTTTACATTCTATGAAACGCTCCTGAGCAAGATTGATATCCATGAGTTCATCTGATAGCTATGTCTAGATACAGCTCACTCTGGGATTCATCTTAAAAACAATGTGCAAGAAAATAATGAAGAATAGGCATTATTCTAATTGTGACTGACTTACACCAACGATGAACCTGACTGATATCATCTCAGCTAAGCCCATGACAATATTTTCAATGATGGCAATCGAAATCTATTCTTTGAAGTCTTATAGTATGTCAGCTCTTGCAATATTCAATGTCTTACCCATGTCCAAGACCATGAAATATCATAATAACTGAACGTATTTTACAATTTAAACATCTGAAAATTTCTTTGCGAAATTCGCAGTCTCTGAAGACCTGTGAGCCTTGTAAATTCACATCAGAATTTGTTTCAAAAAACTTTTCTAAAATGAATTCTATCAGCAAAGCTCTTCGCTCTTTTTATGACAATTTAAGCCGGTTCTGGTTGCGCAGACATTTGAACTAGGGCTATTGTTGTGTTCTCTCTCAAAAAACACAAAATTACTAAAATAGGCTTAGATCTACAACTGAGGGATTTCATTGGCTGGCTACACGTGACATCAACGCGGAGATCGCCAGCGGAAACCAGCCAGGGACAGTCGCGCGCAAATGAAGCTTTGTCAAAGCCAAAACATCTGCTTGTCTCAACCTTCCATAACCATCATCCTCCAGTTTTTAATCTCGCGACAGACATAATTCTTGAAATATTTTCTCTTATCTTACAGATCAACCTCATATTTTTACCAGTTCGACTCAGTGATACAGATTCGTCCCAGCTCACCAACCAGTCCAGTCGCCCCTTGTGCGCAACTTGAGGCATTTCTACGTTCTACATTCCACAAAACAATTTCAATACAATGGCATCTGAATACGAGAAAAAGACCGTCGCGCAGCTTCAAGAGATACTGAAGGGCCGTGGTTTGACGACCACGGGCAAAAAGGCCGAGCTCATCGCTCGCCTCCAAGAAGCCGACAAAACTTCCAGCGAAACCAAGCAGGCCGATGCATCTGCCACCGAGGATGTAATCGACTGGGACGACGAAGCCATCGCTACAGATGCAGCTATCAAGGATAGCGCGCAGGCTTCGACGGAAGCTGGGGCCGCAACTATTGCTGCTGGTGGTCAAGGTCAAGTGCCCAATCCCGTCGCGGTTCCCAACCAGGTCCTTGGAGAGGATCCCGCGACCACGAACGATTTGCACGTTGAGACGGCCCCGGCAGAACAGAGCGCGACGGAAACTAAGCCCGCTGTCGATTACAGTATCGGTCTTCAGCCTACAGAGGTAGAGGAGGAGCTGAGGAAACGCAAAGCCCGCGCCGAGAAGTTTGGCATCGTCGCAGAGACTGGAAACGAAACGACAGAGGCCGAAAAAATCCTCGAGCGAGCCAAGCGGTTTGGAACAGGCGCGTCGGATGAGTCGAATGTGGGTGTCAATCGTCTAGATCAAGCTCTCCCCAGTGAACGAGCACGAAAGCGCGGCCGTGGTGACGAACATGGTGGTCGCGGAGGCAAACGTCGCAACAATAATGGACGAAACCGTCATCAACACAATGACCGCAAGGGCACTAACCCTTCGGGTCGAAGCAATGCCCCTAAACCAGTGTTCAGTGATAAAGACAGAGCTGCGGCAGAAGCGAGGAAGAATCGATTTGCAACTGCAGCCTAGTCCTCGTCAGTGCTTGTCATTTCTGCTATGAAGACAGGGTGGTGGTCTATTTCGGTCCAGAACCATTTCGAATCACAAAAAAATGCGAAACAGAGACGCTGCTATTTATTTATCTCCCTTATCTTGTACTCTAGTGTATTGGGACCGTTCCGATTGTTCAAATTTCATGGCGTTGATGTCTTGTGGAAGCGACCTTTCTAGGTGATAATGCCAGATACAACTTACGCCAAAGTCTTTCGTACAACCAGAGTCCGTTCGCACGCTAGAACGATCTCCCCGTCCTCATAACTGTTGGTTCATGCACCCTCAAGCCTCGTGTGTGATCTCGAATTCCTGTTTCCTGATGCGCGATTGGGCCACAGCAGATCAGGTGACTTTCATCCTATGCGAAGGGACTTCCACCGTCACATTTCTCGCACACCCTCAGTTTGGAGACATGGGGAGCTTCAATAAATGTTCCGGAGAATATTGCGCCAATGAAAGAAGTGTGGCGGCTTGAGCAACAGGTTGAACCTAAGTTTGTAACTCATTGATCATTGACCTCCGACCTTTTCTGTGCACAGGGCACCCACTTTGGCCCGTGGCGACACCGAATCAATATATAAATGCAACACAGACTATTTGGTCAGCTTTCAAATCTTCCGAGCACTAGTTTTCGTAAGTAGAAGGGATTCTAAATAGCCTCGGACGGCGCTTTCAATTTCGGAGTCGTGCATCGGGGGTTTTTCCAATTCATGTTCATTATTTCTTTTCTTTCTTTTGTTTCTTTTTGCTCGTTGATTTGCTTTTTTTTTCTGGTCCAGTTGAATTTGACCCGTGACGCTGCGTTGCGTACCAAAACACCATAGCCATAGTAGCTTCCAAGGCAAGTCGGCATACCGTTCCAAGTGATCGTGAGATGATTGCAACGTTAGTCAATGACTCGAATCATATTCTAGAGGGTGGATCTAGAACTACATTCTGTGCGAGGCTCAGCCCGTCTCTGCCCACGCTAATGCACGTTGAGGATCAAATCAGATGTGTAGACGCCGCATAAACGATCTGACTGGCCTAGCCCGAGCCAATCGCTGCCCGACGACGCATAACACAAACTTACTAATGTCTTCCCTAATAAAAGATTTTTCTGTTCGCGTATCCAACATCGGTAACATCGGTCAACACTTCGCGGTGTCGAGACAGCTAAGATCCAAGTAAAACAGTATCGTCAGTACATCGCGACGCGAGATCGACACCATCAGGCTCGTATAGGTAGGTATTTGGAACGTTCGTAACATAAATTATTATACTGGGTCGCTGAAGAAGGTTCGGCTCGAGAGTAGTGACACTGCCAGAACCAGAAAACGAAGAGCGAATGAGATTTGGTTTAGGCATCGCATCCGACCAAAAACGGAGCAGTGCTAAGTCCTAAGTGAGCGACGGAAAATGAAGGGACGTGCATGAAAGGTACAGGTTTGCCAGATAACTAGAAGCTAGCAAGATATCGAGGATGGTTGGAGATTGGAACATCGTGATGTTGCGAAGTTGAGTCTAAGTAACTACTGTAGAGTCTCGTGATCGCACATGACTGACATGATCATTCCTTCCTTTCGGAGCACACCGACACCGACTTCGTGGCAGGAGCAAGCATCACCTGACTCTTGATTTTGCTCGTCAAGCCAAACAGAACTTCAACTTCATCTTCTTCTTCCTATCTTCATCTTCCATCTTCCTACATTTTCCTTCTTTGGTCTACCTCCTCCGACATGAGCGCGATCTATCCCCGCCAGTAACATGCTGTTGGGCCTATTCTTAGCACTCCGATATGCAGCTAATCCAAGACTGTCGCAACTCTATGCATTACACTAGTTCCAGAGTCGCTCTGTGGTTTTCTGCTACGACGCTTGATATGTCGCATCGGACTCCACCTACGCCGTGCACGGAGCCTAGTCAACAACGCCTCTTCACATCGCCACTGCTTGCTCTCCTATCATATTCTAGATCCCTGCTTCGGAAAGCCCGATTCGGCTCGTGGGATCCTCGACCGCCCGCTTCAAATGAACTTCGCTGACTGTCCTCCAACAAAAAAGACTTCTTGATTCCTGGACTTCTTAGTCCCACCGTCGGTGGGGCAAGTCCAGTAGACTTCTCTATCGTCTATACTCACTTTCATTCAAAACCTGCAGCCTGTAAAAAAACGGACTTTGTGCTTTAGCCGCCCACTGCTCACGGCCCATCAAGGACGCCGCTGCTTTGAGTGACTACAATGACTCGTCAGCACCGGGGTAAAAGAAGAAAGGCACCTGCTGCCGAACAAATTCTGTTAATTTGATGGAATTCCTCCGTCGTCGATCGCTCAAGTCTCACTTGTTCTTTTTCGCGGCGTGCTGAAAAAGTGCGCTATTTCCGTCTCGCTCGTGTCGTCGGCGCGGACAGAAAAAGACGTCCTACACAAAGCCAATATAACCCCGGCCTGAGTAGCCGATGCGGGTGGAAACATTCTGTTTCCTTATTTTCCCTTCTTTTAATATCGGGCGCATCTCCTTCTTCCTGCCAACTCATAATCTCATGCGGCTTCTAGAAGGAGCAAGATTTTCACCTGCTTAAGCTGAACACGAGTGACGTGGCACTCTCAACGCCCTCATCTGCCACCGGTTCGCCTCACCTGCAAATCCTGCACTAGCCACTATTCACCCATGTGGAGTTTAGGGCAGTCCGAGAGTGTGGCGGAGTCTGCATTAACAAATTTTGTATGCCCTATTCTTGATATGTGCAAGAATTTTGAAAGGTCATACTGATTTTTATAATAGTAGAAGCTTGAGTTCGTCATAGAAGAACGAACAATTCAATAATTAATATTTTTTTGGACCTCTTTCCCTCAGATTTGACATCTGTGACTGTTTTAAATTTCCACAGGCGCATCGGCGACTCAAATGGTTCACGCCCTCCGAACTAAAATCGCCGTGATGAGACGACAAAGATTAAGGTTCCATTTCTAAAACGATACCATTGAATATTTCCAGCTGGCTGACGCCATTCTGGATATTGTCGCACAATGGCCTCACACCAGATTTCTCGCGTCCGAGTAGGGACATTACATGAACCAAGTTCAATTGATGGAGTCGTAAATGTGCCACAGAACAGAACGGGCATGTCGATATCGCAAGCTCCATCAATCGAACGGAATATAGAGTCGCGAAGCATAGTTCGTCAAGAGGACCGGCCAGCAATTCGTCCAATATCAAAAGCGTCAAGATCTCTATCCAGTGACGATGCCGTACGCCCTTCGGGTTTACCGCGGCTCACAGGTAACAACCCCTCATACAGACGCCCTTCTGCGCCTGCAATACCTACAACTCGCCCAAACCCATCTCAGCATGCATCTGTTGCGCTCAAAGCGAAGAATACGGACACAACTCTTCCGTCTCTTGAGAGGTCAAATCGCATCAACGACCGCCCACGAAATGTGCTTCGTAGGAAAGCAAATTTCAAACGACAAGAGCAGAACGATCCGATGGTTTCTGGGGAACAAGTCAAGAATACTGGAACGGAAGCTATTCAGACTACAAAGTCGCCTCTTTCGAGCCACGCTCATCGTGAAGATGAGGCCAACCCTCCGGCTCAGGATGTCACATCTCACAGCAATTCATCCGTCAATGCAACCCAATCACCTAAAAAGACAACCGCATCAACAGCAGAGACTTCGCAGACTCGACAGATCCCAAAAGAGCTGATGGGACTTCGCACGGTCATCAACACAAGCAATCTGCCGCCTCCAACGCCAATTTTCCCATCGGCCAGCACACCTTCCACCCGATATTCTGGCTCCCCTGGTATGTGGAGTAGTCGGGGGTCTACTCCAACATCTCTGTCCTCTTATTCACCGGGTATCACCCAGCCTGCGAACTACAGATTCAAACAGCAAAGCCCCATACAACGACGACAGGCTCTTGGGCTGCAAACGGTAACGACGCCTGTCTCGCAGATTGATCCGGATGAACCGACCATGTTGGGGCCAATTGCTACTGATCATTACGCAAAGAATGTCCGAATTGAGATAAACCACACCCAGAATGCTGAAGAGATTCGTGTCCCAATTGGAAGACCATCGCTCGAACGAACCAACCCTTCTCAAATTTCCACTCAATCCATTGACAATGATTCGCGGACTGGGAAAGCCAATCTGTTAGCATCACCTTACGCAGGTACCAATATTTCTACTAGACCTCGCAGACCGAGTCGCGATGGGACCGAGCAGCTCGAGCAGTCAGTGTCTCCGGTAGTTCGAAGCAATCTACCTGCGTTGCGAGCAAATATCTCTCATGTGCGGCGTAAATCAGCGGACAAAGCGCAATCGCCAGAACTATCGCGTGTGGTCCCTGCTCGATCCGCAGCAACTTCGGTGGAATCTCTTCAGTCCAATCTTTCAGGTCGTGCTCCTACTCGCAATGATGTCGCGACACAGCTTCCTCGAAAAGCTCAACGGACCCTTGTCAAGGCTCCTAAGGAGTCAAAAGTCTCTAACAACACCAGTACATCGAATAAATTCAGCTTGTTTGGCAAGAAGTCGAAGGTTGACCTAGCTCCTGCTCCATCAGACACAGCAGAGTCATCTACTCGCAAGGGGCCAGCTGCTGGCACGGGCCATGAGGGATATGGAAGATACGCCCACCGCGGACGCAAACCTAGCGTTAGTAGTAGTGGTAGCAGGGCTCGATCTACCAGTACTAGTGGTGGGACTTCAGTCAAGAGCACCAAGGGAGTCAAGCA
The DNA here is from genome assembly GCA_002916415.1 of Talaromyces borbonicus. Lineage (NCBI taxonomy): Eukaryota > Fungi > Ascomycota > Eurotiomycetes > Eurotiales > Trichocomaceae > Talaromyces > Talaromyces borbonicus. The sequence continues at coordinate 1,732,604 of NBSA01000028.1, read as the reverse complement.
GGATACAACAATTGACGATTTTCTTCTTGAGAGACTCGAACCCGTCATTATCAATGGAGGTGGCCTTGCTCGCGAAGAGCTCTTCCGAACTCAAAGTGGACAGAGCTTGAGTACATTGAGCGTGACCTCCGTGTCCTCCTCTTCGATGATCGCCAGTGTACGTCCGGCTGGAAATTGGTCTTCGGAATCGCTGAACTCATCGGTCGAGCCAAAGAAACAGACGGGTAAGAAATTTAGTTCAGAAACCAGTCTTCCCTCCCTTGTTTGCAGTGACCAGCGCATTAAGCCAAAGATGATGCGCAATGAAACAGCGCCTGCCCAACTCCCCACTGCTGAGAACAAAAAGAGGTTCTCTACCGGTCCAGCCACGTCGAGAACTAGCGAGGACTCGAGCTTTTCGGCTCTTCCTGTCATCAGCAAGACCACATCCAAATCAGACAGTATCAGCTCAACAAAGGCTTCGAAACCAAAGACAGCACGACGGTGGAACTTTTTCCACAGAAGCCAAAAGAAGGAGAAGGAGGAGACACGTTCGCCAATGAAGCACACGCCCGCAGATACACAACTACATGCAGAAGTCGCCTCGATTCCTAGAGCACGGCCTATCGCACATTATGCTCTGCTCGATGCTGATTCAGATTCGCTGGAAGATATTCTTCATCGGGTGGAGGAGTCCCCGCCAAGTGACAACGAGTCAATTTCGCCAAATCATCAAGACAAATCTGAATCTTCCCTAACTCTGAATGCACGGCATGGCACGAGTGTGCTGCTTCCGTCCCCGCCCGCTATTCTCAAAGAGTTTCAGTCCGAGATGCCCCGTCCTCCACGAAACAGGCCCGCCAGCCCGAAGGTGTACTTTCAGAAGGAAACTGAGAATCCCCGGCCGGAGGGAAGGAGAAAAAGTAGATTGGAACCAGTTGGGAGGATTCCTCGTGTTGTTTCAAGGAGAGAGCGGGATCACAAGCCTTCTCCTCAGTCGTACTCTAGACCGTTTTGCCGAGACGAGGCCCCTTCATTGACAATCACGGCCGGATCTTCCGGTTTGCTCAAGGATCTAGAGTCGGATCAATCCAAACTTTATCTTCAAATGGATCCTTTCCAACAGGGGCCTTTCTACAAAGTCCCGGACGCCTCAGGAGCGTTCAGTGCTCCTGTTCCGAATGACAATGCAAACTTCGCGTCAGCTGCCTATGCGACAAACGAATTCTTGCGTTTCTCGCCTCGGAAGCCTTCTGAGGTCTCCACGTCGACATCCGAAGGAGATTCTATACTTGCTACCGTGGCTGCAATGGGTCTCAAACCTCAAACTGGCCCGGAAGAGGAGGACATATGGGCAGAGTATGATGATCTCTTGGATACTATGCTAGCCTCAAAAACAGCACCAGAACCCAAGACCATAAGTTCATTCGAACTAGCAAAGAAAGCAAGCAAAACGTTACAAGCGGAGATCAGTGCATCAGACCTCACGCAGCGAGTCTCTGCATCCTCAGACGGCCCCAGCCTGCCCGCGACTGATGCTAAATCGCCAGACCGATCAAGTGATGTATCGACACGGTTACGCCGGTCCAAGATCGCAGCGGCGCTACATTCTTCTGTTGCACCTTCTCCACAGGTGTCGTACAGCGAGCTCATCGCAGGATACTCGGAACGCAACAAGAGTCTTTCTGATTTCATTCCACCGGATAGTCCTGCCAAGTCACAGGAGCAAGCTCAAATACAGCAGGAAGAACCTCAGTCTTTGACACCTGCAAATACCCCGGATTTTGAGACGACCCGTCGAAGGAATACAATGCTCTTTGACATGGCTGAGAGAATGCGAGAGGGAGCAGCAGCGCAAACAAACCTTCGATCTGCTTCCTTGATGACCAGTAGATGGCTCTCCTTTGGTCGTGTGCTTTTCAGTCCCGCTCACAACCGCATTCAGAAGAGCGAGTCGGAATGTATCCTAATACTGGACGGTTTAGGTAACGACGATTGGTCTTACTACTGTGCATTGACGTATCCTGGTGCCCATATTTACAATCTAAGCATTCGGTCGGGCTCTTCTTCATCTTCTCCACACCCGGATGCATGGAAACCTCCATCAAACCACCACCATGTCCACCATATTGGAAACAACATTGCGTTCCCATTTCCGAAAGGATTCTTTTCTGTTTGTGTCCTGAGGTTCCCAGCCGCATCGTCCGAGGATAGACAAAGACATATACTTTCTGAATGCAAGAGAGTTTTACGGCCTGGTGGTTATCTCGAAACGAGCATTCTAGATCTGGACCTAGTCAATGTAGGTAGTCGGACACGAAAAGCGGTTCGATCCCTGAAAGAAAAGATCTACCAAGCAGATCCAGACATCAGCCTGAAACCTGCAAGCGACAATATCCAACGGCTATTGGGTATTTGTGGCTACGACAACCTGAATAGATGCATGGTGAGCATCCCAGTGGCCGGAATGATAGGAGGATCAACGGCTTCTTCTAGCTCGAACAACACCTTATCCGATCTGCCCAGTGCGAATACAGGATCATCACCGCAGCCTTCTCTAACGTCAAGCTCATTACGGCCTTATGCACAGACCCCGTCTGATGATACAGAGCCGTCTTTGGGCGACCTGCTCTCCGATCCATCTCCTTCAGCTACCAATGATCAGTCAATCACGAAGGTCGTTGCGAAAGTAGGGCGGTGGTGGTATACACGTTGCTATGAGATTCCTGTTCTCTCGGACCCATCCACAGACAAGAGCATTTGGTCTGAGCAGCGTATACTACGCGAGTGCCAAAAGAGAGGAACAGGATTTAGACTTTTGATCGCTTACGCCCAGAAGCCGAGCGAGAAACGGAGGACGGTCAGCTTCTGATTCTCCTCGGAAAGAAGCATTTCATATTCTCCTTTCCATACACAGACACATATCACGACTCGAACGATACAAACCCATGATTTTTACGACATACGTCCTGGAGACTGTCACAATTAATCTTACGAGTGACAGACTTTAGGATCACGAAACAGTGACGATAATGATTATGAAACTTTCTTTTCTTTTCCATATTACCAATACCGGCGGCGACTACCTTTGGAATTACCATTTGCAGTTTTCAAACCATATAAGACGCATCATGAACCTCGCGGTTCGTTCGATTTCGACATCTTAGCATGAAGATTATCATTCTTATTATTACGAGCGCCTTTCGCAACATTGCACATTCTGATATATGAAATTATTTTTTGATTTATGTTGCACATTTTTATCTCAGATACCAATATTGCATTCCCACCTTTTCGCCTTTTTCAAGCTCATTTTTTGCCACCAATTTGTCTTCACGTCCTGGCGATATCTCTTTTTTTGTTTATATTTTTTTAATCATCTTTTGTTACTTTTTTTTTCTCTCTCTTTTTCTCTACATGTGGGAGATTGGCGTTTAGCTTTTATTGCTGCGATCTTTGTTTTTACGTCAAGAAATCTGTTTAGGCGGGCCTTCGGATGGATAAATTTGCTTTTATAAAGCAGGATGGTCGAGAAACTAGCTAGGAATCTAATTTGATATTGGGTCTAAATTGCCCCTTCCTTGTAAGCTTGTGTATTAGTAAAGCAGCCATTCCCATTAGGAGAAGTTTTTTATATTGTAATGCACAAGGTGGACGTCGTAGTTGCTCAATGATATAAACTAAATTAAATAAACCAAAACCCCAAAGACCTGCTTTTCTGAGAATGAAATAAGTATTTTTCAACTCTGTGGTGCAGATTTGATTCCACATTTGATGGGAATCATTGAAGCTCTAGGAATTCGCAGTGAGAAATATGCCCATCGCTTAAAAAGCGGTGATTTGGCATGGAGTGTTACATACAACTATCCATTGATGTCTGTCTGGTTTCGCGGTAGAATCAGGGAGTTTGATGATGGAATTGATTTCACAAGATCGGGTGGGCCGTCAAAGTCAGAAGAGAAGACTCAATTGAAAAAGTTCTATTTTCCCACTTTCGATTTCTTCTTTGGTCGTTCTTCTTCCACATCGTCGTCTACTTCGTCGTCATCTGCTGCATCGTCATCTTCTGCATCGTCCATCTCGGCATCGCTGTCGCTGCCACTGCTTTCGTGAGCCGAGTCGAATTCTTCTGCGACGTCGGAATCGGAGTCTGCATGGAAGTCCTCGTCGACAGACTCTTCGTCTTCATCGGCAGAGCCACGATCGGCGCGAACGTCGTCTTCGCTGGAGAGATCGTCGTTTTCAAGCGCTGCTTTGATAAGAGCAGATGACTGCAAATGGTTAGATCTTGTTGTGTTTGTTCTCAGCACAAGAAGGGTTGACTTACATCGTCAACCATTTCGTTCTTGATTCGGATATTCTTTGCTTTGAAGAATTCTTCTAAAGGTTGCTGTTCTTCACTGTTTGAGGAGAACGAGATTAGCCAAAAAGTGTCGCTACAGTAGGAAAGTTTCTCCAGGGTGCATACCGATTGATGTTGCTGAATTGATGCTCGCCCAGTCCTCCCTTCAAGCTGACTGTGATATCAAAAGTCCTGCTCGCAGAGATTGCACCACCCACGCGAGACATTGTGACCACGGAGATATTCTCTATTTGGACGTATGTTGCCGGCTTGGGAACAAACATGAGACTCTTATCGAGGAAATACAAAAGGCCTTCATTTGCCTTGATAGAGCACTTGACTCCGCTATGGCCATGATGGCTGACGAAGTCTTTCGAAGGCATGATGACCTTTTTACCGGACAGACCTCTAAAGATCTTTGTGATGACTTGATGTATCGGTTCCTCGTATCGGGGCTCGAGCTTGTCCTTGTAGCGGTCTTGTAAGAGTTCCCTGTAGATGGATTGTGAGACGTCTTATCTCCGGTTTCCGCTTAAATTGGGGAACAACTTACTCTGTCATATTGAGCTCTATACTGACTTCTTCATCCAGCTTCAACTGCATTACCAAGAAAGGATATCTTGTTTGACCCTGTCGAAGAGGTGGATCCAGACCGAGGACGATCAAAGTGTGCATCTCATCATTCTTGGGCAGCAGGAAGAATTTCTTTATTGACGAGTACTGAATCTTATAATCGTATGTTTTGCCGCGCAAACGGAAGGAAGCTTCGTACATGTCGATATCGAATCGGCCTCTGTATAAAAGGACAGGTTAGCGAACAATATCCAGAGCCTCGAATTTTGTAAGTCACTTGCCTGGGAGTAAGATGCAAAACATCCAAAAATGTAGCGAACGTGTCTCCAGCGACGTCTCCAATCTCCGCTTTATCCATCAGAGTCTCGTAAAAGAGATTCGCAGCATTCTGCTCTTCGACTTCTTCTCCTTCCCCGTCCTCTTCAGCATCACTACCTTCTTTTTTCCCTTCACCGTCCGCTTTCTCCTTCTTAAACGCGGTGCCGGGAATGTAAAATCGCATCTCCACCAGCTCATCAGGACCAGCTGCAGCTTTCCTGCCGCGATTCTTCGTGCTTCCTTCGATATGACCATTAGCCTTTTCGTCCGCTGGTAGCGCGAATTCAACAGCGACTTCGTTCTTTCCTGCTAAATTTGTGTTCGAAATTTCAGAGTAGGGGATTTCGAATGCCGGTCGATTTTGGACGTTGAAGGCGAGTTCCGCTTTGGTGAATTCCGCCTTACCCCAGTTCCATCCTCGAATGGCATGTTCTCGTTGTTCGATCGCGACGCCGTACCATACTTTGAAGGCTTTACTTAACCGTTCGAAATCCTGTTGAATAAATGCGTTAGTCCGAAGTAGCTCCCAACATTGAGATGAGAAGTCAGTATGGGTTCATACCTCCTGATCAAACCCATCAAGTTGAATAACACCCGAAGTTCGCGACAGGATCTTAAGTTCAAATCCCTTCGCAGCCCGACTCCATTGTGCGGCGCCGATATTGGTGCTATCCAGCGTGAAAGTATCTCCTCCTCCTGATGGCCGCCATCCCATACCGCTCTCCGCAAGTTTACATTTCCCTGAATGCTTGGACAGGTCGAGATAGATGTTATCAAAGCTCTCCCTGCGTAGAAATTGATTAGTCTTGATGGGCGACAGAATGGTTCACGCGGTGCTGGCTGAACTCACATATCGGAGGTTCGATGAAGCAGAAATTAGCTTCGCAGTGCTGTTTCGAGCTGGGATTTGAATGTTATCTAGAATAGAGGTTGTTGTTTTGCTTGTATCAAGATAGAGAGACTCATCGACAGCATTCAATGTGAGAGTTTTGAAGGTGAAGTCAAGCTCAAAGCAGCAAGCAAAAGCTCTTTTGGTATTTCTTTTTGGCTGGGCGGTTTGCACGCGCCTTCAAGACGCGGAACGGAAACACCACTTTAATTCCAGAAGAGGACTAGCCTGCCAAGCCAACATCTATATCACGTGATAATTACTGTGTCTCTCGTAATACAAATACGCTCAAAACAGACGCCCTTAATGGACAATGGTAATTCTGGTTCAAATTGGCGCGAACGGTCCGTATTATCTTGTATTCACATGACTATTTACAATACTGTACTGGGATTCAGGATCCATGATTTGTTTATGACACTGTCATCCATAGACATATCATTTCTCTCTTTTCTCTCAGCTGCAGTTTGCCTTGCATTCTCCTCGACTCTCTCCTCTAGATGAACGTCGTATTCTCGATTCTCCTGGTTTGAGTTGACTTGCAGTCAGTCAGTCAGATGCTCACGCTGGAGCCATATGTGCCTCAAGGCATCGAACCTTTTGCCTTCCACGGATCGGCCTGCAATATCGGTCGCCTCAAGGAGCGTCCTAATGCCGTTCTCAAATACTACAGAGTAAAGGGGTCTTACACTGCGATCTACGACCGGCAAATTCTTTGCTGGACGAGAACCTTGATCTAGCGCTATGTGATTTTGGAGGATCTCGGTTTGGTGAACTCAGTGGGAGACGCCTTCCAGACTCTGGGTTTTTGACCCAAATGACCAAGGCCCGCCATCAGAAAATATGGACATATTTGGCTTGGGTTCGCTTATGTACGCGATCATGACGGGACATTCACTTCATCAGACTTCAGCCCAAAACACGGCGGATTACGTTGCTGTGGTAAATCAGTTTTTCAGCGAACGCAAGTTCGCAGATGTAGAACACTTCAAGAACGGTCAAACTATTCGAGGTTGTTGGGAGGGGAGATCTCCCACAGCTTCAGATGTGTTGTATTCACTTGAATAGCAGCATGAATCGAGTCATCGCAGTTTGAGGTTCTACTCAGACTCAAATTTGTCTGCCTTGTGAAGCGCTGAGACATTTGTCGACTGAAGGCAAGGATGGGAATGCAAAAACTCGCCCCAATGAATCGGACATCATGTACCTGCCTAACTAGGTAAGTCGTCACCCTCGACTTTTGTACTCCAGTACCTAGTACCTACTGCCTAGGCATACTTCAATCAAGTCCTGAAATCTTCCAGGATTTGGATTTGAAAGTGACTTCGTTGGATTGGACTAAGGTATCCTCGAGTAATCCTCAAGTTCAACCCGACCAAAATTCGCGTGATCACGGCATTCCTTTTCCTGGCTTGCCTCTCGTATCAACCAAATAGCAAAGCTAGTTTCGTGTGGATGTAATATTTCATATCTAGGTGTATCACGGTCTCTTTTCTTCCGTGTTGCAGCATCGAGGATTTTACCTTGTCGTCGGGTTACCGGAACATTCTATAAAGATCGACCGAGGACCCGATATCCTTGTATCATAGCCAAAGGAATTTAAATGTCACACCATCGTTGAATCCATGTTGGGACTAACCAAAATAGACCCTACCATAAGAGATAGACGGATCTACTCGACTGGCCGAGCTGAGAAAGACCCTTCAAACAGTGGCACTTTTTTTTCGTGATTCGTCTGCGGTGTATACCCACTTAGAACTCTTATGTCTCAGTCACGCTGTCTCGGTGATACCCAGTGAAGTAGACTACAGAGGACGAGAAAGTGAACCAGGGCTTCTTTTTGTCACTTTTGGTATTGCTTTGATAAAGTCAAGATTCTAAATACCGAGTTGTTGACCGACCAATATGGATATTGCTTGCATCGTGAATCTTTAAAAAGAAGACCTAGTTATTAGTGTCTGAGCTGCATGTCAATCAGAGCAACGCGTCAGTCTAGAAGATTAAAGATACAATAAGATGTATGAAAAATACGACTAGTAAATGATAGAGGTTTCTGATTGGCAATAAATTCCCGTGTGTGGAGCCACGGGAAGGATAAACCAGCCCGGACAACGTCAGCCGAGCTTTTGATTGGTTGCGATCCAAAGCAAGAGCCTTTCGCAATTTTACTTCAAGCCTGAAACAGGCTGATACAGTATGTATCCGTGTATTAGTGTATTAGTGTATCAGTATCACGTCAGTCAATACTGAGCAGCCAAGGTCACTATTGTAAGTTCCCGCGCCGTGCCGTGCCGTACTGTACCGTACCGTATCATGTAGGTATTCCGCTGCTCAGGAGAGCCCAAAGCCCCCAGTCACCGCTTGCCAATTTCACCATCAACAACTCCTCTGCAAAAGCGCAGATTTCTCTCCAGTGCCAATTCACATCTCAGGCTTCAGGATCTCCAGGCTCTGGCCGGCTTCAATTCCTGTCAAACATGTCATTCGCTTGAAAAATTTACATTCACCAATTTCCACAGCTTGTCTTTCTTTTCTTGTGTCTTTTACTAATTTTGTTTTCTCGAGCGACTGTACCAACTACACCACATTCTCTTTTCCATAATATCGCCACTTTCTTGACCTCGACCAACTTTTAATAATCCACAACACTTTCCTTGGTCCTCTCCTTTGAATTACGACCACTGCTGCAGACTCAAGAACCTCGAACCTCGAATTATTCGCCACGATCCGTGTCCGGCTTATCCGTCATTCCCACAATCCAGAAATCAACACAGCGACTCACATATTTCCCGGTCGCTTTCTCCCATTTGGTCCCACCGGCATTCCACACGCTCTCGCGTTCTGCCATCGAATTCAATTCTCTAGAATAAATTGCGCGCCTCTTCCTGCGGCTCGCTCTGGTGCCTGAAAACCCGCGCTCCCACAGAAGAAATCGAATTAATTCTGGCTGAATTAAGAAATTGACGTCTAACGAGATCGGTCTCGCTCCGACAATGAGGGCTGCCTCACTGTCTAGGCCTGCGACAGCAGTCGCGGTGTCGGCCCTCTGTGCCGTTTGGCAGCTACCACTTGTTGATGCTTTCACAGCGACTCCCGTCTCTCAGCCAAACTTGGATCTATCGCCGTTAGGACGAGTCGCACTCACAGGCAATTTCGACTCGATATCAATATATTCATATCAGGAAGAATCCGAAAGGGCTCCTTTAACCAATGGCTCTCAGTCCTTGCTCACGACACTCCCCAATGGCGATATCACTTCGTTATTGTCAGCTGACGCGGATATTCTATCAATGTGTTCGTGGACGCGACAAAATGGCAAGTTTGAAGGAGTCGTAGTGGGAGGAAATTTTACGAGCTTGGGAGGAGTAAAGGCAGATGGATTGGCGATATACGATCCCTCGTCAAACAATGTGCGGAACATATCAGGATTATCCGGTGTTGTACAGTCTCTGCTCTGTGATCAGGAGTCTGATTCTGTCTATGTCGGGGGCGACTTCACCGTCAACAACTCAACCAACGCTATGATTTGGAATGGTACAAGTGGCTGGCAAGCACTTCCCTTTGGTGGATTCAACGGACCTGTCTACTCCATTGTCAAAAATTCAGAAGGACACATCATTTTCGGCGGACATTTCCAAAGTTTAGGGAACGTCTCTACGTCTAACCCCGTGAATAGCTCGCAAGTTGTCAATCTTTCAACAGCCAATATCACAAGCGACGCTCAAACAAGCTTGACTGGCTTTGAGGACCCTCGAAACATTATTTGTAATGCTGACCATACAGACGGTCCCGGCAACACCTGGCTTCTTGATGACTATTCTCCTGGCTTCTGGCAGGCGCAAATGGGCTTTACTTTTTTCCCGAGCAAGATTCGCTTATACAACACCCATTTCCAGGGAAGAGGCACCCGTTCCTTTCGGTACCAGGCGTTGCCTGACACGGGAATAATGAATTTGACTTATACGGATCCTTCGACTGGCCAGAAAGCATTCTGCGACTTTGAATGCCCGCTGTCTAATAGCACAGAAGAAGCGTTCCGTGATTTCGAACTGGTAAATCCCGTTGGCATGTCTGGTTTCATGATTCAAGTAATCAGTTGGTACGGGCAAGGAGCCGGCTTGGATGGAATAGAAATTTTCCAATCTCAAATTTCCACCTATGCTGTCAACAATTTCAATGAGCCCGCGTGCACGGGTATCGAATTCCCTGCAGTTTCCAATACTACCGGTAGCTGGACGGTATCATCCGCAGGTTCCTCGTCTGATTATTTGGTTGCAAACACCTCTCAATCAGACGTCTCCATCACATTCAAGCCAGATATTACTCAGTCTGGAAACTACTCCGTACTGCTTTACACTCCTGGATGCTCTGTTGCCGGAACCTGCCAATCGCGTGGTATCGTCAACGTTACGGCTACTTTCACGTCCACCGAGCCCCAGCCAAGCCTTGATACCTCCATCATCTATCAAACAAACGATTTCGAGAAATATGACACAATCTATACTGGTTTTATCGAAGCGAATAGCAACAGCTTCCGCCCTACCATTACAGTCACACCAGCTGCTGGTCAGGGCGACATACAAATCGTTGCGGACCGCGTGGGTTTTCAGTTGATCAACTCGACTGGTGCAGGACTGAATGGCCTCTATGATTACGATGTCTCTAATGTGACAAACAGTGACCCGCCGTCCAGCGATATCGACAAGATTGGAATGAGTCTAGACCAAGGGGCTACGTTCTACAGCCTCGTTTCAGCTGGAGATGTGATTTACGCCGCAGGTAACTTTTCGAATGCCTCCGTGCAAAACATCCTCTCCTTCACGTCCAGTGGGAATGCTACGTCCCTCAGCGGTGGTGGCCTCAACTCGCAAGTGGAGTCTATGCTTGTTTTAGAAGACACTTTATATGCAGCAGGAAACTTCACCAATACCGTTCAAGGTGATGCACAAGGCTTGAATTTTGTTGCAGCCTATTCTCAATCCAGCAAAGCTTGGTCACCTCTCGGCGCAGGTGTCAACGGAGAAGTCACTTCAGTTCTGCCATTTCCAATTAATTCAACCAATGGGACGACTGAAACGACTATGGCCGTTAGTGGGTATTTTGATCAGATCCTTGCTTTTGGATCGAATACATCCGTCTCTGCTCCAGGATTTGCCATCTGGGTCCCATCTCAGAAGAATTGGCTGCCGAATTTAGGAAACAACCAAATGGTTTATTTTGGCCAACTTATGTCATCCGCTGCCATAGGGAACAATACTACCATTTTGGCCGGGTCTCTTGTATCTGATGGCACGTCTGCTACTGGTGCCGTTTCTCTTACCAACTCTGACGGTCTAGCAATACAGCCTCTACCTGTCAACATTCAAGATATCCAACCGACCATTGGTAATAAGAAAAGAGACTCGGCCGCGCAAAACGTGTCTGAAGTGCTTGTGGGCTCTTTTGACACCAGCAATGGACGAAACCTGACAATTCTGGGTGGGCAGTTTACAGCTAAAGCAAGCGACGGCTCTACAGTACAGAATCTTCTATTATTGGATGGATCGAAAAACGATACTGTGACCGGACTGCCATCTGGCATCGATAGCAACTCTACATTCATGACTGTTGCAGTTTACAAGGACTCCCTGTTCGCTGGTGGTTCGGTTACGGGCAACGTTGCGTCGTCTTCGCTGAATGGCTTTGTTGTCTACAATCTCTCAACCTCAAGCTTTGCTACAACACAGCCTCCGGCACTTACTGGAAAGAAGGTCGTCGCTCGAAGCATTGCACCCCGTCCAGATTCGACCCAAATCTATTTTGGCGGAGATTTTGACGCAGCCGGTGCTTTACCATGTCCGGCGGTTTGTTCTTGGGATACTTCTACTCAGCAATGGAGCAGGCCTGGTGTGGAAATGCAAGGTTCCGTTACTTCACTCCAATGGGCTAGTGACACTCAATTACTTGCTGCTGGCAACTTAACCATCGGAAATAATCAATCCATGGTTGCAACATACGATACTAGCTCTCAAAAGTGGTCGTCCGTTGATGGCGCGTCATCTTCTGCTGTTCCTGGGCCTATCACTGCTTTTGGAGCTGCTGCTACAGATCTAAGTAAATATTGGGTCGCAGGGCAGGGATCCAACGGTTCAGCATTTTTAATGGAGTACGATGGCTCGAACTTTAACAGCGCCGGCCAACTCTTCGGCCCAGACACTTCCATCCTGGGCCTGCAAGTGGTGGGGTTGAGTACCAATCATGGAAGCTCCAAGCTCTTAAATGACGACCAAGTGCTGCTCGTCACCGGACAGCTTGTCATTCCTAACTTTGGAAATGCCTCCGCGGCTCTATACAATGGAACCGCCTTGACTCCTTTCATTTTGTCGTCGACTGCCGATGGAGGGCCAGGGACAATCCGTGGAATGTTTACCGAAAAGAAAAACACATTCAGCGGTAAAAGTAAGTCGAAACCCAGTACTTAGTTGGATTCAATTGGGAGAAAGCTGCTAACCCACGATACTTAGAATCACCCCGTCTATCGGCAGGACTTGTGGTCCTTGTTTCCTTTTGCATAGCCCTCGGATGCGTGTTTTTGATAATCGCATTGGGCATCATTCTCAATAAAATACAAAGACATCGTCAAGGATATGTACAGGCTCCGACAACATACCAAACTGATCGACCAACAAGCATGCGACGCGTTCCTCCCGAGTATCTATTCGATTCGCTTAGGCAGCGACAATCGGGTGTTCCGACAATATGAAAGTTCCGTTTTTTTCGTCCATTTCTCCCCATTCTCCCCATAATTCTATGCATGGTCCATCGAGTCCAGCAGCGATCTCACTCGGCAGAGGTTCTATGCCTGATCTTATTTTCTTTTTTCTTCATCTAGCGTCCCAAATGTTTCCCTGCTACCATTTTATACCCGACTATTGTTGAGTAATTTTTTTCTCCGCTTCGGCATTGTCAAAGACAGATCCGAGACTTTGAGAGCTTTTCTTGTGAATAAGTGCCTGGCGAGTGCTCTCGGCGGGCTTCTTTCAATTTATTTGTACATATCTAAAGCATCTTTCTGTCCTTTGGTCTAATGATAATAATGCATATCCCGATATCTCAGCGTATCATTCTCACGTAAGTCTGGAGATTCTCCACGACTTCATGTAGCGCACATGCATTATTCGAAGGAGAATTCGTCGCTGTCACTGTGTACATGGACATGGATTGCGTAACGTCAAGCTTCTTAGGTACTTAACGTCGTAAAAATTGAGTATTGTCATTCGTCACGTAAATCTATATAGGCATACCTTCAAAAGTACATCCGTGCACGACACACAGCTCAATGCAATCTTCTCAAAGCCTCAATCATCTTTTGAACCGATTCTAAATCCCCGCTGCCAACAACGCCTAGTATTTCTTCTTGGACGGGTTCATCGCAGTCCAAGAAGCGCTCGATGAGTTCCCCATCTACAAATCTGAAGGGTTCCTCGGCCTCACGTACCGAAGACTTGAATGCGCGGAATTTGTTAAAAGGCATTGATCTGGGAGAATCAACATACGCTGTGATTGCGGTCTGAAGTCGCATTAGAAAGTCCTGATGATCCGGATTGATGAGCGCGAAGAGATAGATTGATCCTTCAACCTACATATACGAAATTCGTCAGCCGGAAAGATCTTCTCAAGTGATTGTAAAGGATTGACAGGAACAACGAGGATTCTTTTTTACCGTTCCCAAGAATGCTTTCGGCGTTACCGTCACAGTCGAAGTTTGAGGGATGTTTACAGGCCGAATGCGATTGACCATTTCACCTAGAAGGAACTCGCTGGTCACTTCTAATCGCCGTCGGTCTTCTTCCGTGATGCCGTCGACGTTTCGATGGAGAACAATTAGGTTGCCTTCTGCGTCGCTGACTAGCCACTGATTGGCACCGATGTCTGCTACGGCTGTGGACCACACAGTCGAGAAATGACGAGCAATTTCCTTTGTTTCGCTCGTTAACGCGTCGATCTGATTGTGCTCGATGATGGAAATACTCTTCATCAAATCAGCGACTGCAATCGTGCTCTTTGTCACGGCAACATCGACAGGCGCTGTGGATGTGCGGTAAGCGGCTAGTTTTCGTAATGAGTATTTACCCGTCTGAGGTGGCCGGGTCACATCAAAGACGACAACCTGTATGAAGAATTAGCGGAGGGAGTAAGAAACAATAGAATAAGCAAAAAGAAGCGCAACGCACGGTTTTCATTAGACCTGCAACGATTTTTTCGTCCATCATGGCCAATGCTCGACATGCTCCTTTGACCGGATGCTCTAGCACCAAGGACAGCTTCCTGTTAGAATCGATTTCAAAGATCAGAATACGTCCGCGTATGGAATCCACAACTTCATCGTCTATATATCCTGTTCCAACGATAAATCGATCTTTATAGAGAGGATTATTCTGCGTGTCTTTGCCGACAGCCATTTGTGCCCGAATGACACTTTCGACCAGCTCGTCGGTCTTCAAGTCGAAAGAGTCCAGCTTGCGAAACATAATCTCATCGGCGAGCTCAAAATGGCTCGTCACAATTTCAGCTCCGTTTTCTAAACGACGCCGAACCGTTCCAAGACCAAACGCTTTCTCGGTAGCAGAATACGCTACTCGTCGCACTGTTGCTTCCATGGGGAGAGTCTGGATCTGCGTGGTACGTTCTTTATCCACTATGGCGATTTTGAGGTCCGTCGACGTCGCCACAGCGATAGCATCGGGATAAGCCTCGGCATTGAAAGGACAAACTCGCGATGCACCTTCCGAGTTCACCGCCGAGTATATAATACGTCCTTCGGAGCCGTAGATCAGACTCGGGTGCTCGCAAGTTGTGAATACATTATACAAGCCATTGCCTCGGGGTAACTTCTTGAATGTCGGCTGTTCAGAGCCAAGAATCAATTTGTTAGCGCCAACTAGAGACTGGCTCTGCGCATCGTGAAGAAAAGTTACGACACTACCGTCTGCCATGGAGACGAAAAGAGTCGAGGGACTGTCTGGTAGTATTTCCGCAAGCAGGACTGCTCGTGGGAATGCCTCTCGAGCAATTCCGAGTGATTGACTGTGAAGTGTCTCGAAGCCCTGTAGCGACAAAATGGCAACCTCGGCATTTTGGGGGAATGCAGCTATGAAAGAGTTCGATGGTGCCGGCGGAATCGTGACGCCAGACACTTGGTGGTCCTTGCCGCAGTCTTTCTCAGCGAGAACTTTCAAGTCCCTGGTGATGTCCAAGACGGTCAATACTTGACCACCAGTCACCACGATCAGTCGTTCGTCGTTGGAAGCCGCCGAAGTGATTGAGTGTGTTTCAGGTGACCATTTTGAGACAACCATTCCGCTATCAGTATCAGCTATGCTCACACTGTTTTCTGTGACGTGCAAGATACGACCACCAGGCAGATTAGCCGAGAGAAGAGTGTTCTCCGCCAACTCTAGCCCAAGAAAGTCGTCCAATTCCTCCACCTCGCCGTCCGCGGTGAATCGAAATACTCTAGTTTCGTTGACAAAAGTAACCACTAAGGTGTCTGAGAAGTCACCCTTGCTTGAAACTTGAAGAGCCCACATATCCGTAATATGGGCCATTTCACCCAGCACGCCCAGTTCTTCCATACCCACACCACTTCGCACACTTCGCAAAGTACCGTCGTTGAAAGCACCCGAGCCTGTGACAATGCGAGCTTGACCGGACGAGAATTCATGTGTGTAGTTCTCCCCTTCACGGGTACCTAGATCCATGATGGTAAAATCTAGTATAGGGGCAATGTTTGAGATTGTTTGAATGATCTCAAAAGAACCATCACTAATGCGAATGACCTGAGAATCGCCCTGATGTGAGCCGATGAAAACCATGCCATCACCAAGATATACCAAAACAGATGCTCTTGATGCGTCTCCAAGATAGTCGATCTTCCAGCCTTCAACTCGATCGGCAGAATCAAGGACAAGCATTAAGAAGAAGAGACGGCCGTAGTCGTCACCAAGAAGCCAGCGCTGACCGTCTACTTGTACCCATGCAACAAAGATGGTGGCTTCATCAAGAGGTTCTGAAAGTAATTCGTTGTTGGCATCGTCGGCGTACTTTATGGAGGTTTCCCCGAGAATCAACAGCCCACCTTTACTCATATTAGTTTAGCTGCGAAAGATCGCCCAAAAGCGATACGGGATCGATATACTCACCCAGCGGTGCTGGAACTGGTATCAAATGCGAAGATCCCAAGTCCAGTTCCTGAGTGAGAACTTCGGTTTCCTGAAAAACCGGTTCGGAAGAAGCCTCAAAATGCAGTTCCCTAACTTTCAACTTGACTTTGCGTTGATTATCCTCATGCAACAACGCCAGTCTTGGGGCTGCTCTGCTTTCTACGTGCAAGAATGCCGACGAGCGGACCATCAGCTCATCGATTCTAACTGTCATGGGAGTCCCCAGTTCACCGATTTGTGGTACCGGTTCGTCCGGGTTACTATAATGGGAAGTAGTCAATACCGGCGGCTTGCCTCTTCCTCGGTGTGGCTGAACAATCGGTAGAACAGTGATGATGCCCTCGAATATTTCCAAAGTCATATATCTCCCACTCGGATCGATTCGACATCGATCGCCGTGCTGGCAGGGCCGCGATGCCTTGTCCGCAAGATCAACATAGCTCCGTTCCGTCCGTACCCTTCTTTTCGTACTGTCCCATCTCAATGTAAAATAGGTATTTTGATCGGTGCCGACAAAGAGGTGGTCTGTCGTTGAGTTTGCAGGTGCAGGTAGTCGTGCCAGCATTGAGATTTTGGCATAAACAGCGCGCGACGTGGCGAGCACAAGACCGTCAGGTGTGATGGAGTAAAATTCGAGACGAGCTCCTTTCCTAGAAGGATTACCAAAAATCAGTTTTTCGGGTCAAGTATCGCGAGTGTATGAAAAGCAGAAAAACCGAATTCTTACGCGACGACAAGACACTCATCTTCCGGTTCGAGAAAGTTGAGCTTCAGCGCGTATCGAATGCTGCTGGCACGATGAATCGGGACGACGTAGGCCATGACTCTTTTGTCAATGCAGCTGGTCCGTTGGAATTAGACACAAATGCTCTTCTCGTATGTGCCCGCGGGGGTGATAAATGCAATAGAATGCCGTATCGAAGAGATCGACGGGACGGACGAGCTCAGTTCTTGGAGTAGTGGGTTGCATGAAACGAAATGCAACACATGCCTCTGTTCAAACAACCATGTACACTGTTCGGAGCTGTTAAAGGGACTGGTTGATAGTTTCGGATATTCCCAGTGCGATAAGAGAAAAGAGTATAATCTGGTGTCCCGAGATCGTTGAGCAGCAATTGAGGCCGATAGTTGAGGTTGTTTGTTATACGGAAGTCTCCCGCTGCGGGCCGCTAACTCAGTTACTGTAAATGATTTATGCAGGTGAATGACATCCCAATGCAGATACTCTTCCCTTCGTTTCCACATAATCTACATCTTTTGCCAATCAACAAAAATTAAGTATCTACAAATGAATTTGAATGCTTGAACTCTCGTTATGCGAAAAAATAAATTGAATTTGTAGCCAATCCTTTCCTGCAAAACGCATCAGGAAAAATCTGTACAGATGGGACATGTGTAAAACTCCGGGTCCAAGATGCACACATTTAAAACAACTTCTAACAAGCCAAAATAAGCCGATGAGAGATGGCAGTACTATCGACGTGAAATGTCGTTCAAATACTTGTAGACAACGGAAAAGTCTTTTCCAGGGTATGATTCCTCTACAGCCTCGTAGAGACCGCGGGCTGTGGCAGCCAATTCCAAGGGTGCGCCTGTTTCCTTGGCAGCATCTATGGCAAGTTTCAAGTCCTTGCGCATCAGAGCAATTCCAAATCCACCTTCGTAATCGCGGCTTGCAGGAGCCTTCTCGACAACGCCAGGAACGGGATTGTTGACTTCACTAGGCCAGCAGCGACCCGTGGAGGCATTGATCATCTCAGCTAAGACCTTGGGATCCAAGCCCCAGCGAATACCGAGGTTCATGGCCTCAGCGACGGCAATATTGTTGATAGCGAGAATGTAGTTGTTAGCTAACTTGCCACTTACCCCGGTACCCTGTTCACCAAGGTGCCAGGCCTTCTTCCCCATCAGCGAGAGAACGGACTGGACGCGCTCAACGAGCGCCCCGGTTTTGGAGGAAGCACCGAACATGAAAGACAAGGTCCCAGCTTCGGCAGCAACAACACCGCCGGACATCGGCGCATCGACGAAACGGCCCTGATTAGGGGCTTGGACGGCATTTGCGACTTCCTTGGACGTGACCGGGTCGATTGTTGAGCAATCAATGAAAAGTCGTTCTTGCGATAGCTCTGGCAGAGGACCGGGCTTGAGAATAGAATGAAAGACATGTCTGACGTGAACAGGCTGGGGGAGACTTGTAATAATATTCAACTTCGGGCATCGCAGTCAGTAAATCGCGATTTCCATGCCAGAATAGTAAGTAATGGTAGCTCTCGAGTCTTACAGATTTCTCTGCGACGGTCCTGGCACTATCTGTGGTTTCGACAGTGCCGGCCCCTGCCGTTTTCATCTCGTCGACAAACTGCTGCATAGCTTGCTCATTGACATCGTGCACAATCAGAGTATCGGATGCTGGTATTTTTGCGCGCAGATTCTTTGCCATTCGATAGCCTTAAATCAACAAGCGCGTTAACAAGACAGCGTCGCAATGCTCGCCGCATGAGCCTAGGAAGATGCAATGCGATTCTCAAGAGGGGATAATGACTTACCCATTTGGCCAAGCCCAATGAACCCCCAATGAGCATCTCGGCGTAAGGATGTCGAGAACAATCGTTGCGTAGGAGGGGCAGTTCTCGCTGAACTGCCCCGAAGTAGAGCGCGTGCGGAGATCATAATGCGAGTAATTGCTACCACTTAAGCAGTGATTAAAGATTATGAAGGCTTCTATCAGGTGGTATGCTTTCAGGATTTGCTCTCATGTAAATTCTGGATGGGAAGAATAGAAGAAGAGCACGACTGGAGGAAGGGAGAAAAGAAGAGAAAAGAGAGAGTGAGAGAGAGATAGAAAAGAGCAGGCGCCCACACGACCTATGTATGTACCGGTACAATCGTTTATAGCGCAGTTTTACATGTGAGAAAGTACCCAAGGTACATCGCCGTGTTTGCGACGCAAAGAACCGGTAATTTCTTCGCGGACCCAATCAGCGTCATTTTAATCTTATACTCCTTGTTCTCCTTACTATGGCACTAGCCATAACTAACTAACTTGTCAACTGAGAAACAAGACTACTACGTAGAGTGCTGCTGGGAGCTGTAAAGATACCTAGGTATTGGCCAGACGACAGTGATGCGGAGACTCTTTGCGGGACAGTCTGCTCCGCGTCAAGATATTGGGTACCGTTACATACCTGGGTATAATACATTATTACTTAGAGGGCCTTCCGATTACTGCCGATGCCGATAATTGTGCTGCTTCTGCCCTCCCAAAATTCGAAAGACCTGCTTAATGTGTTGAAAAAGTCGCATCTTTAAGTTTACAGTATGCGGGGGAGGGAAATATCCCCAAAAGTATGATTGGAATTAGAATCCGGAGAAATCTCAGGGTTTCCGCTTAACCGCGGCTGGAAGCGGTGCGCTGCACATCGGACAAGAGGCCGAGGAGAAAGATCTTCTTCCTCAGTGCATCTTCCACTGCCAAAGATTATTACCACCACAAATAAAATAGAACATAGATTAAAGCCATTCGGATATCGAGAATAAGATTAAGAATTGGAACTCTATCACCTGTTTGTACATATTGTACTGCACCAAACCAGAAATAACAGTAGTGACGCCCGCCCAGCCTTGCGATCCCTACACGAGTCTAACGAGGTCTCGGAGGAAACAGAATAATAAAGAATAAAAATCTATATGGACAAATAATTACAAACAAGAATTCTATCTCCAAAATAAGACCGTGCCGTACGCTCTTGGTATTTCCATATCACGCTCCTCCTGGTGCTGCATTATCCTGTCCTGGAGACGTAGGACTGCTCGTGGGCCCCACGAGATATTCCGCTGGCACCTTGGGAACTCTAGGTGAATTGGCTGTCTGTACGACCGCCCGCTGATGAGCTCGTAGCAGATCTCGTTGTCGATCCTTTTCACGACTAGAGGCCGTGCCGCCTGTAAGACGCCGCATACCGCTGCGAATCATAGACTCCAAGGATGACGTTCCCTCCGACCCCTTGCGCGACAGACTAGTAGTGCTTAAGGCGGTTCGAGACGCTGATCGCTGAAGAATGGGACGCTCGTCAACGTCCGAAAAGTCTTCGTCGACTTCACTGTCGGATAAGAGAGTCGTTTCCATTATTGGATGCGGTGTCAGGCTTGTTGCCGATAGACTCGGGTGGTGATTGACCAGGTAATTCGTAGGGGATGTCACGGATCGATTGTGCATGACGACAGGCCGAAGAGTCCCGCTACCGGGTGCTGAAGTAGGCCCAGAACCGGGACCAAGTGCAGGCGAAGCCAAGGGAAATAAGCCTTCGAGTCGCGTGGGTGGTCTTGACGTCTCTGCAAGCCCATTGTGAAAAGAGGATGTCGATGGTGTCCGCGCAAGAGACTTTTTCAGGATAGGTGCAGTCTGCTGGTCATACAGACTGGCTGAGGAATCGGCAAAACTCCCAGGATAGCTACGGATCTCCGAAAAGGAGCTCATGGACGGCGTTTGGAAGCCAAAGTCATCTTCATCGAAAAAGTCGTCGAGGCTATCCAGCCGCTGCACAATTTCGCCCATGTTTCCGTCAGTTTGGGTATCAATAGATTGCATAGTATCTGTTCGTAGCGACGATGTGCAGAAAGAGTCAGTATAATCTTCGGCACTAAATTCAACCTCGGGAGTGGCTGCTCGCTGTGATTCCATGCGATCAGCTTCTGCGCAGGTATAGAATACGGCGTGTACGTTGTGGCGCGTTGTCGCCGACTGCGCGGCTGGTACGGGGATAGACCATCCTGTAGGTTCTGGGATTCCATAGAGACTTTGTATCCGCTCGTACTGCTTTCGAATTGCCCGCGACGATGACGCCGATGCCATACTCATACGCAGGTGATGCTTTTCCATTGGATTACCAGAGACAGTCATGATGTGGTCCATGACTTTCAGTGCTTGGGGGCACAAATCAGTCTGGAGTAGCCGAAGAAGTGGAGAAATAAGATCAGGACCGTGAGAAGTTATTTCTGATCGACGCATATCCATTTCGGGAATCAAAACGCATAGAATACTCAGTGTCTTGACCCGAAACCACTGAGTCGCATTTGTTAGAAGGCCCATTACGAAGATGAGACTTTGCACTTCTTGAGTTGGGAAATAATACGAGCAGATTTCGGATATAATGTGTTGAAGGAAATCCACTTCGGTTTTCCATTGTGCATTGGCAAACCCAACCAAACACGCCGCCAGTCGCTCAAGGCCCTGTCGGTCAGCTATCTGGCCTAGCAAATTAGCCCTGTCCATGACGTGCGGGTCGTTAGATTCTGCGTCGAATTGGTGTAAAAAGTGTGGTATGTTGGCGAATATTGTGAAGAGAAGACGAGAGCTGTCTCCAACGAGCGCATTATCAGGTAGAGACGTCAGTCTGTGGAGTATTTTCAAAGTTCCACTCAAAGACTCTGAAGATTTCAGGCCCTTATATACCAAGTCCTGAATACCGGTAAATGTGCCTTCCCACCGAGGTGGTCGAGCGCCAATCAGTGCGGCCACCACATCCGGAGCACCCATGTCGATTTTGTCCAGCATCTTGTCAAGCATTCCGATACTCTCCATGAACTCGACCTCGTGGATCGTGTTCAGGCACGCACATGTTGTCCAAAATAGTTGAGGGTACTGCATCAAGTCTGCGGGTGAGAGTGATTTGATGATGACTTTCAGGGTTGTAAGTATTTCCATGGAAAAAGTCTGATAGTCAGTTCCTTCGTCTGCGATTGTGTTGGAAAGACGGGCAAGCATATCCGCTAGCATCTTAGGCTCTAGAGATGTCGATATACACCGGAACAATTGAAAGGAACGGCAAGCAAGATGGCGGACGGGACACGACGTAGCCCAGTGCAAGGCTTCTTTGGACCATAGATCGCTGATATCGTCGTGAACTAGGTTCAGAAACTGCACGATTTGCCGTGTTACCAAAGTCATAGCAGGCGGCACTCGAGTTCCATCGTCTTCATCTTTGTGGTGGTTTTCTTCATACTCCCAGATGACCGACGAATCGCTCTGACGAATTGAGTCGACGAATTTTTCAATAGACTGTCGATCTTCGATGGTATCGTCGTCTTGGAGCTTAGACGAAACGAGCTCATGAATGAGATGAACCAGCATCTCGCGTGCTTGTTCCTGGACCGAAACAGTATAGTGGTCCCAAAGAATGAGAACCACGTGCAGGAGTTTGATGACATCCTGCTCGGTAAGAGTGACAGGACCGATGATAAGATCAACCAGCAAAATCATCGAAAGCTGCCCCATGGAGAAACCAGCCTAAAAAGCTTATCAGTAAAGGAAAAAAATCCATCGCATCTGGTGAAGTCGGAACTAAACTGACCTGTTTATTACCAAGCGGCAAGATATCGTTGATACTGGCAACATAGGGTAGGCCCGGGACGTCTGGCGGTGACTCCACTTCATCTTTTCGCTCTTGGTTCATATACTTGGGAGAGACATGCAGCAAGAAAAATTCAATGACTTTGGATCCAGCTGGTGTAGCCGACAAAAACACGACAATCTGTTTGGCGTACTCCACAAAGTTCTGTTCTTTGCGTTCCAGACAGATACTGATGACAAAATCAAGAATCACTTGAACATTGCCACCATGCAGCGCAGTTGCCAACGATTGCCAAAGTGCTTGCACTTCATTGGGCAGAGTCCTGCACCGCAAAATAGTAATCTCGAGCAAATTCACCAAAAGCATATAGGATCGGGGAGTAGGCTTTTGATTAGAATCCACTTGCAGCTCCATTGCTTGTATCCACGGCAGAATTGCGGTCACGGCATTGCGTTGTTCATCGGTCGACATCGTTCTGGTAAAATGCTTACAGAATTCGGAGAATATGAGAAAGCCCATATCAGAATACTGAGATGCCAGGCGTTTTGATATCTCGAATTGCGCCAGTTTGTAAACGGCTGTAGTCTTGTCGGATAAACTGATATCAAAGTCCTGAAGTCGTGAATTCTTCATCTGACGCTCTTCTAATATTCGAATCAACTTGACTGCCTTCATCCGATTTTCCCTCCTTTCATTGCCCAGCATGAATAGAACCACAGCGACTATTCGCCAAAATGGCACAGCGTATTCGGTTTCCTCTAGAAGGACCTGATTCACAACCTCAAAGTAACTTTCCAGAGCTTTTTCGTCTAGGCGCTTATCACGGTTACTTCCGTAACACAGGTCGATCATCCGTTCGAGAAGGAAGGGGTATTCTTTATTATGCACGATAAGATTCTTCAGAGCTCGACGACCAATGTTGTGCAGCTTGTCGCTGACAGTGTTAAATATACTGCCAATCCAATTCAACATCCGAGTCACGTCGAATTGAAGAACAGATCCCCCTTCTGTCGTCGTGCCTATTGGTCCGGCCTGCACAATTGAGTCAGTCTTGGTTCCTGAATAACACTGTTGAGAGAAAACAAAAATGGAGTAATTGAAGCAGCCCACTTACACATAGCGCTGACATCGCACTTAGCGCCGCAGACTGGAGGTTCTTTTTCTCGATTTCTATCAAAGCTGCTGGGTTCCTCAGATCTCCTCCCGGTTCAGAGGCCTGTACCATGGCGAGTTTTCTCAGGCTTTCTTCCCTTTGATTTATTGGCGCCGGAACTGGTGTGTAACCGCACCAGCCTTCCATCAAAGAAAATGCAGATTTTCGAGATTCAAAAGGCATCCATCGGAGTGGTTCTTTAGTACGATTGATGCCTTCAAATAGTTCTTCCATCAAGCCACAATAGTGGTAGCGTAGACGTTGAAATTCCCAGTCGTTCTGGACCTCCGCATCGCTAAGAAAGAGGCGTAAATCTTTAGCATACGTGACCAGATTGTTGACGATCCAGTCGTCGTTGTAAATTTCAGGTTCTCTTAGGAATGCCGAGGTAAGCTTATAAACGTGGGTGACTTCAGTACGCAATCGATCTGTTTTCCGACTCCGACGAGGGCTGCTTGGACTGCGCGTGTGGTTTGCGATACGCAATTTTGCCTCTTCGTTACAGGTCGTCACTGCGTACTGCAGGGATTCAAGAAGTGTTCTGTACAAAGCCTTATTGATTGACCCCAGTGCAGCAACAATGGCATCTCTTATTGAATCCAAGGATGCAGAGAGTAAAGGTATAACAAACGCAAATAGAGCGCGAGCGGAGCCAATTTTGTCCTGCGCAGTCTGAAAGCTTCTGGAAGTTTTGCGCGCATGCTCTGCATTGGCAAGTTGGCTCTGTGATTGGGCCCCGACATTGCTGAGAGTGGTACAAGCCATCAGAAGGTAAAGTTTCCATTGCTCAATCATGATTTCGGCCGGAGACCGAGCTCGACCTAAATGTCGACCTTGCGCCATATCAAATGTAGCGTATTGTTGATGACGCTGGCTCTCTGCCAATGCAGTTATATTCCGATGCATCTGCACGAGTCTGGCGCATACAATTTCTCGGGCAAGAGTGACTGCAACGGGACATGTATCGAAGCTCACGCGGATGATATTGGGAAATATTTTGACCCATAGGCTTGAATCGTAGGATACATCGCTGCCACATAATTCAATTAAAGTGTTTTGCGTGGTATTCCTTCGCTTGCCCTTTTGAAGTCGACTTCGCTCTGCAATTGTCAAGTGTTCATCGTTAAGGTCCATAATTTCATGTGAATCAGCCTCGAGAATCCGGATGATCCTGGTACTTTGCTTTCCTAGCGCACAATCAAACTCTGTGACAAGCCGAAGCACAGATATGGCAAATCGGCGGACTCTGCGTGACTGGGAGCACAAGAAAAAGATGCCGTGCGCCTCGATTTCTTCGACGTAGGCCAGGACACTCGAAAGGTCAAGTTGCAACGCTCTGGTCCCGGATACAACGCTGTTTTCCCCCTGCTCAATCGCGATATCTTTTGTTTTTTGCCGTATTTCTTCTATCCAGATGCGTATTAATTCGACGTAGAGCGTGAGAGTAGATTCGATATGCCCAGGCCCCAGCATGCCTTCATCAGACATTGTTGAGTATCGAGCATCAAAATTAAAGATAAAACGTGCAAATCCAATAGTGACCTGCTGGGCATGCATTTGTCGTGCTATGGATTTCAGAGACTCTGCGGAGGACCTAGCTATGTTGGGTTGTACATGTGCCGTCCCCGTGCAGAGTAAGTTGATGAGAGAATTAAACGGGATGTGGTCAGAAAGACATCGAGGAAGCACCTGAACCGCCACATGGAGAAGATCGTAAAAGCTCTGTCGTTGATCGATGATACTTGCATGATCGTCGCGTCTTCCAAAACTGAATGCTTCCGCGATAGGTGTCTTGGGTGTCGATCCGCTGAACTTCTCGTCCAAAGCTGCTTGTCCGCCAAAAGTATTGTCACATAGAATTGTGATTTTGCCTAGAGTCTCACAAAATTGGATATAGTAGTCTTTTGCCACATCATTGAGCCTCAAGATGTTGACCGGACATGATGAGGATGAAGAACTAGGAGCAGCGACGCGCGGCTTCGGATCTGCCAATAGTTGAGGTCGGGGCGGGAGAATGAAATTGGGTATATCAACAAAATGTGTAGAGATAGGGCCAGACGGGAAAGGCAGATACAATTGATCGCCCGCTTCAAGATCATCCATGACTGACAGGAAAGATCGAATCCCAACGACCATCTTTTCCGGTTCCATTTGCTCGATTTTGAGCTCTCTGCCAGATAGGAATGTATCTGAATTGATGAGGGGGAAAATAATATTGCGGAAGCATAGATCTGGGAGTTTGAAGCCTATCATTCGGATGAGCTGTATCAAAGGATCGGCAACAGAAGGTTCAGTTGTCAGATATGTTTTCTTTCCCGGGGGCAGGGCCACTCTGATGACTTCATCAACTCGTTTGTAGGTGACGTTAGGGGAATCGGGATAACGAAATAGATAAGTCCAGAGTAGTCGACACAGAGCCTGAAGTGCTAAACCTCGAGTAGGTCGATCCCTAAGACGTGGAGGCAGGCTAAGCGCCAGCGCAAGCCATTGATTGGCGAAAGTCTCCTTTGATGAAACGCAAAGTAACATTGTCTGTAAAGGGAAAACGGTCATCCAATGCCGAGGTTTTGCGATCATCTGCGAGAGTCGCGGAGTTATGATTTCCAGGAACTCCTTCCATAGCGGATGTCCGACATCACATGCAGGATTGGAAGCAACCGAGATCAAGACCTTTTCGATGATATAGCAATAGGCCTGTTTAACTCGCTGACCGTGGGCATTAACAAAAAGCCGTGCTAAAGACCTCATGTATTCACAAGACTTGCTCCACTCCTCCTCGGGGTAGGTCTTGATGCTGAAATATCGCATACCCAAAATCAACAATTCTGCTCTGGCATCGAGTTCGCGAGATTGCCCTCTAATGGCAGCTTCCTTTTGATACCGATCAAGCTCGTTGAGGAATCGCGCCGTGACACTTGGGAAATTTATTTCGCTCATCTTGCCAAGCAACTGCCCGTAAATGCGCCAATTTGCCATGCGCAGAGAAGAAGCAGCGAGCTGTTCCGGATCGACAGCTTTCAACTGTCCAAAGATGATATCTTCAAGCCGTTCAGTCATTTCGGTACCGATAGCTTCGACGCTGCTCTGGTTGAAGATCTCAATCAGAACTCTACACACCAGATACACCGAAACCGTCGCCCGGCGCTCGAGAAGTTGAACGCCATCCTGTTTTGGTAGAGTAGCAGGCAATATATTCTCTGATCCAAGATCCGATTCTGGGCCTGTGGGTTGAACAGGCTCTGTATTCCGGCGAAGAAGGGGTCCGTTTTCAGAATTCTGCAATTTCTGTAGAAAATATGGAGTCAGATGTTGTTTCAAGCTTTTCGGGAACATGGAAACCCAAGAGAATTGGGTGATGGTCTACCTGAGAACTTTTAGCCGCTGATGCAGCTTCTCCTTTGCCTCTCCGCCATAGCATAATAGTGTCAATCAACGGTTTAGGTTTTGCACGAGCGATATGGCCTAGCGCAGAAATGAGCTGGTCAAATCCAGGGTCTACGCCTTCTCCGCAGACTTCCTCCACAGGCGCCTCAACTTCTCCTACTTTGACGATGCTCTGATTGATTTTATTGTCTGCATGAGCCACAAACTAAATATCGAAGATCCTGTGTCAGCAGCATCCCACTTGAACCAAGAACGACAGATTTAAAAGAGGCCTACAGAATTGAAGAGGTGATGGAGGGCATATTCGCCAACGGTTTTCGCCTCATGATGCTTCGAATGCGCGCGACTGTGGGATTGTTCTCTTCGAAGCCTAGTGTTGGATAGCTTCTTCTTATGCACCGAGCTGCTACTTCGTAAAATTTTGGGATTCAACGTCAGCTGTTCCACCCCGTCGTCTTGTATGGTACTCAGGCCGCCGGCGCCGGCGCCGCCGACTGGAGAAAGCGTTTGACCATTATTTCCGTTGTAAGACTTTAGGAAGACTTCGGGATCTTCGCTCAAGTTGGGTAAAGATGACTCCGATCCCAGCAGCATACTGGTCATGCTCCCCGATCCTGCAGACGCAATAATTTCCGGGCTGATGGGACTCGCGGAGGTTGGGGTATAACTGGGGCTGCGAGAGTGCTGCACGCCATGAACAATTGAGGTTTTGCGGTGGTGGCCGTAGGACGACAGCGAAGGTTTGCGTTCAATCAGGGCTTCAGAATGACCAACGGTAGACTCGGGACTTTTCGAATGAGACTGGCCACGACTTCGGGATTGGGGTTGAAGTGTGGTGCTGGAACTGGTACTGGTAGTAGAAGTAGTGGTCGCCAGACCGCGACCCGACGTATCCACTGGCCTGCCTCTAGAACCAGAGACGGAAGGTTCCCTACTGAGAAGACCATTTCCAGCTTGAGAAGACACATTTCTCTGAGCCAAGCGATCCGAAGGGGGTGTCGGGGTATGGTGCGACGACGCTACGGCGAGAGGAGGCTCGTCGGCCCCGAGCGGTTTGACTGTCTGTGGTGGACCCGTTGTCCGGGAGGAGAGGGGTGCTGTTTCAAGATTTCATCATTAGACCAATCTATTTCAGCCAGGGGATAAACAAAAAAAATCTCGTCGCGACGACTGCTGTTGATTGTGGTGTTGTTGTCGCGTTTGAAGGCGCGGGTCCCTCCTACAGGGGAATCGATGGGTAGGTGGTACACACCGTTGGGCTGCTGCATTTCTCAAAATGCCTCGAGCCTGGTAGCAGGTTCGAACATTGCTGGCTATGAATCCTCCTGAGCACTTCATCCAAGGTGAGGCGAGAGTGATCAGCAAAGTCGAGACATTGGATGGAAGTTGTGAGGGCGTCAGTGATATTGTTTCTCTTCCTTTCTTGTTTTCTTTTGTATGAAGAAGCGTGAGAGAAGTTCAAGCAGATGGACTAAAAAAGGTTCCGGCAGTTGACAAAGCTCTTAGTAAGTTGTATCCATACCTCAGGCGCGTAACTTTCCCAGTGTGGTTTAGCGCTGCACGACGGCCGTGGCTGCCAACCCTTACTAATAAGCTTATCTTCTCCCAGCTAAATTTTGCTCGAGGTTATTATTAATATGATAAATTACTGCTCACGGTTTTGTTTTTCATCCACGCGGTGTTGTACTCGGTTTGTTTTACTCTTACGAACCTCCGTTTTTTCAAAGACTGCATATCGATATTAATTTCGACTTGAATATCGACATTACAAGGCAAAAATCGAGCGTTTTAAACAAAGCACTCTATACCCCACAATTCACCTAGGCGCAAGTCCCCGATGCTTCACCGCCACGTGGATTAAACTGCATGCATATCCATGTCCGACCCGGCGAGAAATTCCTATCTCGAGACTCATCTACATACTACTGCGTACCTAAGACTCGAGAAATCTCTCCGGGTATCATTCGTCGAACAACCAAGTATGTTTAATTGAGCAAGATGCCATTATGAGCTCAAATGGGTTTGACGTTCTACTCTTTATTTTCGGGGAATTTGGATGCCAAGGAGAAAAAGAAAAGGTGACGGATATTTATTTCCATTTTTTAGCAATGCAGTCATAATTGATTCGTTGTCTTGACAGTCGTACTTCATGCATGGATGTTTAGCATTCCTATTCAAGGAAGACATTGCGAGTAGTACTGATTCTGTGCTTTGCAGGTCGAACCCGAGGCACAAGCCGTCGGTCCAGTCCATCCACTGCCACCGCATTGTCCGTAAACGGTTTGCGTGGCACCGGGAGCGCTTGAAGTTGACGTCGACGTCGAGGAAGGTTTCGAGGTGCTTGTCGAAGAAGCACCGGGAACAGAGCTGACCGGACTGGTGCCGCCAGTCAATCCCACGGGCGTAACGTCGGTAGCAGTCTGACCGTAGCATACACAAGATTCCCAATCGGAGGTGGCTTGACCAGGACAAGCAACTGGTTCAAAGTCAACAACAACATTGTCCCCAAACACTTCACTTTGCGCCATAATATCGAAGTGGTACTCGTAGCCGTATTCGTTGGTGCTACCGGGGTTCGGACACCACTGTTGATTGCCGTTGTAGGGACAGAGATTGGTAACCATCACGATGATACTTTGGTTGGCGACGCCGCCGAGACCGCAGCCACTGCAAGGTGAACTGCCCGTCGAGGTGAGTTGATAGCATTTCCCGCAGCCAGCACCGCACCAGCTCGCTCCGGCTGTATCGTAGAGCGCCTGAGATCCAGCGGCGGTGTATACACCGCTGCTAATACCCAGCTATGAGATGGATGTCAGATCGAGTGATTGCTATTATTTCTTACATGGAAAATCAGTTATTAAACTCACCTGCCAGGAGTCCAAGCCGGAGCTTGTGCCACAGCCACAGGCGCCTTCCTGCCCGTCATAGTAGTGCTTTGGATCCGTTAGCGATGCTGTGTTGTCAACTTCATGAGATGAAGGAAACCCACTGTTGTGGTAGCTTGGTATGCTAAGACCGGGCCTGCCAGAGCAGGAAGCAATGCGAGGTTACCCAACTTCATTTTGAGATTGAATCCAATTGCGCAGTGGCATCGGAGATAACCAGGTATAACAAAAAGTGGGCAGAAGCAGGGAATTTATACATGGTTGAGAGACTGGGGTCACGATCTCAAAAAGTGGGATTCAATATGTTCTGTTTCAACCTTGTTCGTCCTCAATCGTGGGGCCCCTGAAATCTCATCTTGTTGTTTCATGCCAGAGGTACGACATTCCCCGAGCGCTTTCGTGAATCGAGCGGAACGTCGGGACCCCATGTTTCTTGAGCCACACTGGTAATTCTTCAACAACTTTTTGACTACCATGAGGAAATTCATCGGAGATACCTATGACATATGAATTTCCCCATGGGGACACGGTGTGTATCTTTAGTATTAGTATTATGGTTGTCGCTCAGGGTCCGTGTCTCTTGGAAAAGCCGCGTCAACTCTATCGTTTCAAGACTAAGGACCTCGGGAGATGTGCATTTCGATCATACAGCATACAGTAATTAATTAGTTTATATTGACGCAAAGTTAAATGCCAGCAGTTTCCTCTGCAACCTCCCCTTATAGCCATTTTGAACGCGGGGAAGATGTCCCTCTTTCCAAAAACATCCAGACCCTGGCACAAAACTGCCTGATTACCTAAGTACTCATCGTCCATGTATCTACGACTGTTTGTATAGGAAGCGGGGCTCGTACCTACCTAGGTATGTATTTTATCGATACAGGACAAATGCCGAACCATGAATACAAGGAGCCTTGGAGATCATGTGGTTCGGAAGACCTCAACACGTGAATAGTAGTCCGAGGAAATGGAAACGAGGCAGGTTGGTAGAGCCAGTTCTCGAATATGATTTTATTAGCGACTTAGTGAGACTCTCGTGATCATCAGCTGAAATGTGCTATGTTTGATCCATATACCTAGGTAAATTCAGTGCCATCACTGACTTGACAGGAATTGGGCATCAAATGTATCAGCATTCGCAAGGGATCATAAAAGGCAGGGTCGGATGCGACTCAAAAGCCGCACATGAGAGAGCGCCATGATCGGCAGGAATACTTCGATCTACCTTCTTCAAGCATGATATTGACAGCGTTGAAACTGAATGTGTACATAGATATCGATAGAACTAGACAGATATAAGAAAGGTATGCATGAAGGCATGGTTGTAAAGCGTTCCCACGATGTTCTTGCCGCTAGAAGAATAATCGGAGGCCGGAGAGAAGTTGTTCCCCTCCGAGAATTACCTAATTCAGCTCGGTCAGCGAGTTGGGTCACGTGAGTTTCCGCCCCCAATATTTCCAAAAGAGGAAAGTGGATAATGAAGCTCGGGACACGAGATTATCCGTTCAGCCAACAATCTCAATGAGAGTATTCAAAGCAGTTGTCTTCTGGAATAATTTTAGTTTCTCTAATAATGGGCGTATTCATCATACGATCAATCTAATTTAAGTTAAGAAATAGAGAGAATCTTATAGAAAGCCGTGCCTAACCAACAAATTGGCGTTCTTCACGAAATAGACTAGCCTAAAATTAGGCCCGGCACCCAAGATCCCGTACCAAGGGGCGATCCGGAATTCACAACTCGGGCGTAGTATTGCGTTCCTTCATTGATTCCGCGTATTCCGCTTAGCCTAGGTTTAAAAGCCTGGAGCGGTACGAAATAACTCATCTGTAGTCAATTATGAAACAGCAGTTATGAGACAAAAGCTCTTTTGTGTGCATATTATGTAACTCTGCGGAATGGACTCCGTAAAACTAGGCGACTAAGTTGACGATTCAGTGATCCCGTTCTGACAAGATAATCTTTGAACATAATCAGGCCTCTCGGGTGGCACGTATACCTAGGCACATGGATGATGGGCACTGTCCGGGTGCCGCTCAACCGTGATATATTATTATTACACTTGCCGAACTCCTTCAGCGACAACTGACAAGTTGTCATATTCTCATTCTCCGAGCCTCAGATTGAGTAGCGGCTCGTATTTCTCATTTTCTTTTTTAAATACTCGATTGAAAGCTGATGATAGAAATCTTCGACTAGTTAAGGGCTGAAAAAAACATTAACAACATTAACTTTTGGCCCTCTTTTGGGGCGGGCCGAGCATTTCTGGCACGTGATTGGCTGTACTGCCTTAGACCACCTGGCAGCGAATCTTCCCGTCTCCGATCGCTAGTCCCGAACTGAACGGTTTATCTCCCACTACTTTTCAAGGCCAGAATTGACGTCTATTTTGGAAAATTCCCTTCAGTCTTCATCTGGTGTATTACATAGTTTTCGAGCGTCTTCCTTGGTGAGAGTGACACGAGTGCGAGAGAGTCACCCATAAAAAAAAACACGTGTTTTCGGTACGACAGCTTCGACATTCTCGGCTGCGGTCTGGCCACAATCACCTCTCCTCACCGCAGATTTCTCTTCCATCCGCCAACATCAACATGGCGCAAATCGATACTCTGGACTTGATTGTCCTCATCGTTCTGTTCGTTGGAACGGTCGCATACTTCACCAAGGGGACCTACTGGGCCGTACAGAAAGATCCTTACGCTGCCGCCCCTGGCGCCGTCAACGGCAATCAACCCGGCAAATCCAGGAATATCGTCGAGAAATTGGAAGAAACGGACAAGAATTGTGTGATTTTCTACGGTTCACAGACTGGTACCGCTGAGGACTATGCATCTCGTCTCGCCAAGGAAGGATCCCAACGATTCGGTCTCAAGACCATGGTAGCCGATCTCGAAGAGTATGACCTCGATCTATTGGACACTTTCCCGGAGGACAAGATTGCCTTCTTCGTGCTGGCAACTTATGGAGAGGGTGAGCCGACCGATAATGCCGTTGAATTCTATCAGTTCATCACTGGAGATGAGGTCAATTTTAGCAGTGGTGCTACTTCTGCCGATAAACCCCTTTCGAACTTGAAATATGTTACTTTCGGCCTGGGAAACAACACCTATGAGCACTATAACGCCATGGTCCGTCAAGTTGACGCCGCATTGACCAAGCTGGGTGCTAAGCGAATTGGCACCGCTGGTGAAGGAGACGATGGTGCCGGTACAATGGAAGAAGATTTCTTGGCTTGGAAGGAGCCAATGTGGTCTGCTCTGGCTGCTGAGATGGGCTTAGAGGAGCGAGAGGCAACTTACGAGCCAGTCTTCTCCGTTATCGAACAGGATGATTTGACTCCGGCTGACGCTAATGTCTATTTGGGTGAACCCAATTCGGGTCACTTGGAACATGGTGGAAAGGGACCTTACTCTGCCAACAATCCGTACATTGCTCCGGTCGCCGAGTCCCGTGAATTGTTTACTGTCAAGGATAGGAACTGCTTGCACATGGAAATTGATGTCTCTGGCAGCGGACTCCACTACCAGACCGGTGACCACATCGCCGTTTGGCCAACTAATGCCGGAGCTGAAGTTGACCGCTTCCTGAAGGTCTTCGGTCTGGATGCAAAACGTGACAAGGTCATCAAGATCAAGGGTCTTGATGTGACTGCTAAGGTACCTTTCCCTACTCCGACTACGTACGACGCCGCTGCACGATACTATATGGAAATTTGCGCTCCCGTATCCCGTCAGTACATCAGCACCCTGGCTGCGTTTGCCCCAGACGAGAAGGCGAAAGCCGAGATGACCCGTCTTGGAGACGATAAGGATTACTTCCACGAAAAGATCAGCGGCCAGTGTTTCAATATTGCTCAGGCTCTGGAAAGCATTACCACAACTCCGTTCTCTGCCGTTCCTTTCTCGTGTTTGATAGAGGGTATCAACCGTATCCAGCCTCGCTACTACTCGATCTCTTCGTCCTCCCTTGTCCAACAGGACAAGATCAGTATCACCGCGGTCGTTGAGTCCGTTCGCATTCCTGGCGCCACTCACCTCGTGAAAGGTGTCACCACCAATTATCTGTTGGCGCTTAAGCAGAAGCAGCACGGAGACCCCAACCCCGACCCCCATGGTCTTACCTACTCCATCACTGGCCCGCGAAACAAATACGACGGCATTCATGTCCCTGTCCACGTTCGGCACTCGAACTTCAAGTTGCCCTCCGATCCTTCCAAGCCTGTCATCATGATTGGCCCTGGCACCGGTGTTGCTCCTTTCCGTGGTTTCGTACAAGAGCGTGCTGCCCTGGCCGCTCGTGGCGATACAGTTGGACCTACTGTTCTCTTTTTCGGATGCCGGAAGAGCACTGAGGATTATCTATACAAAGATGAGTGGAAGGTAAGCTCCCCTTTTTTCTTTTTTTTCCCTTCTTATTATCCCATGTGTAATGTCCTGCATACTAATTTGATTTCTTTTCACAGGAATATGGAGAAAAGCTCGGTGATTCCTTCAAATTTTTCACTGCGTTCTCCCGAGAAGGTCCCGAAAAGGTCTATGTACAGCACCGATTGCGCGAGAATGCTGAGTATATAAATAAGCTCCTTGAACAAAAGGCCTACTTCTACGTGTGCGGTGACGCCGCGCACATGGCCCGGGAGGTTAACACCGTCCTCGGCCAAATCATTGCTGAGCAGCGTGGCTTGACACCTGAGAAGGGTGAAGAGATCGTCAAGCACATGCGCAGTAGCGGCATATACCAGGAAGACGTCTGGTCATAAGAGTTTGCTCTTCTCATGAATTGCATTCTGAACTTCTTCTCTCCATTTTTCTTTTCTCGCTTTTCTTCTCATCTTTCAGCTTATAGACTGATACGCGTTTTCGATGATATGTCTGAACAATGACCTAGATAGGATGACCAATTGTTAGCTCAGAAATCAGCGTCTTCTGCAGGGTTCTT
Organism: Talaromyces borbonicus; assembly: GCA_002916415.1. Classification (NCBI taxonomy): domain Eukaryota; kingdom Fungi; phylum Ascomycota; class Eurotiomycetes; order Eurotiales; family Trichocomaceae; genus Talaromyces; species Talaromyces borbonicus. The sequence goes on along the minus strand of NBSA01000028.1, from coordinate 1,697,587 downwards.
ACTCATCATTTTTAATTGAGCTAAATCTCGTGCCTTTTATTTTCTCTCTATCTCCGCGATAAGGGGCTGGCTGGCTGAGGCTAGCGCAAAGAGGAACACCAGTTGGCGTCATGTGTCGTGTTTAAGAGTTTCATGGTGTGTTGTCAAGTTTTCTCTCATTCTTTGGCGATGATCTAGTGTAGGGATTGATGGACACTGCTTCTATAAAATATAGGTTAATTAAAATCTTTCTTTGTTGGATTGAGCGATCCCGAGTGATATCAGCTGAGGCTCCCAATGTTCTTCTACTTCAATAAATCTACCCACTGGGCCAAACAGTGCTGCCTTCATTTGAAGGCAAACAACCACTTTCCAGAGAGACTTACCTGCATGGGCGCCTTCCCTTCCTACGCGGTCACCTTCCCACTTTCCATGTTACGAGAATTGCCAGGATGCCTTCCTTCCAGATCAGAAAAACATGCGTTGTTCCTTCCCTCCTCCTGTCATCCAAGAATTGTCCTATATATTTCCTCTTCCTCCCCAATTTCCCTCTTCTTTTCTTCTCTTCTTCTCTTCTCCTCCTCTCTCGCTCTGTTTTTCACATTCTCCTCTTTTCACGCTCGTTTCTCCTGTTATACCAACACATCTCATCAACTCACATCAACAGCTCCATCAATTTCAAATCACCTGTCCAATTCCCATCACATTTAGTCGCTCGGCAGTTCAAGTAGCACTCTTCCTGTTATAAACATCCTTTCTTATCGACTTGCTCTCAGGACCTTTCAGTTCGCCGTTCTTGGAGCTTTGAGAAGTTTCGATATCTGCGAGTAGAGCTTTCGACTGCATTAAACGTTCTACGAGATTTGGGGTGAGTAAGATTGCGTCGTTTCTTCTGCTCGTCAAACATCGGTTCGATCTCAACTCCTGCAATCTGACACTTCTATGTAGTTCAAAATGACGCCTGTTGTTGCCGGGCCGGAGATCAAGAAAGACATTGTCTATGAACCGGGTACGTGCCTGACCTCACGAGAAGAGAATCAAAAATTTACGCTGTGCAGGCAAGTATGTTCCTCCAACTGCAAAGCTGAACCTCCCGGTTCGTACTCGCCCAAAGGGTCCAGAGGCAAGTAATGGAGCTGTGCATCGTCCAAGCTCCGACTATGCCGGTGTCTCGAGAGATGCTGTGTATAACGCTCCTCCAATCATGGTTGGCAGCATGAATCCAAATGGCCACTTCGGTCAGCGCCAAATAACCCCCCCTGGAGCTCCTATGCCTGGAATGCCTGTTCCTCCGACTATGTATTACCCCGGTTTCGTTGGCGGTGCTCCCATCACTCCTCTGAACTATCCATCCATGCCTTGGGGGCCTCAAGGTTCGGGCTTGCCTCATACTCCGGCCAGCTCGTGGTCTTTCGAAGATAAACATACCATGAGCGATTATTCCGGCGTCAGCAATGGCTTTTCCCCTTATGGCTCGGTAATCGATCAGAGAACCCCGATGGCACCTTACTCAATGTTGCAAGGAATGCAAATGCAGCAGCCATGTTTCCAGTATCAAATGATGAAGACGCCTAATGGCTACGTCGTTCAGGACCTAGAGTTACTCACCCAACAGGATCCTCCCATTCCACGCGCAATTCCTGCCATGTGGACCAATCAATCTGACTTGACCCTCGCTAAATGCCTTGAGAATCGCGAGGGCATCACTAATGTCTACATCCGGGGGTTCCCTCCTGAGACCACCGACGAAATGCTTCATGCCTACGCATCTCGCTTTGGGGAGATTGACCGGTGCAAGGCAATCGTAGATTTGGATACAGGACTTTGTAAGGGGTAAGTTTGGAATCGTGACTTCCATTGGTTTTGAATCTAATTGAATCTAAATCATAAAACAGTTTCGCATTCGTTCAGTACTACAATTTCGAGTCGTGTGAGAATTGTATTCGCGGATTCTACTACCTTGGCTATCAAGCCTCTTTTGCTCAGGTATGTGAGGAGCCCATTCTTCTTCGGGTCCTATAGTAACCTCTTGCAGAAAAGCCGGAATTCCCGTCTCAAGGATCTCGAAGACAAGAGTTCTACCAACATTTATTGCACTAACGTGCCAATTGAGTGGTCTGAAGCTGTAGGTACTCATAGCTTCTTTATGTTGTGCTTGTATACTCATCTCGATCATTCAGGACCTACGTCGCCACTTTGAGCCCTATCGTGTTGTGTCTGAGAAGATTAGTCGCGATGAAAAATCAGGAGTCAGCAAAGAAGTGGGATTCGCACGGTAAAACACCTGCGAGTTTGTAAGAAGAAAAAGAGCTAAACAGTGTTCAGTTTCGAGAGCCGTGAAATAGCTGAGCGCGTTATTGAAGAATTTCATAATGTTGCAGGCAAAGGTGGTGTTAAACTGCTTCTACGTTTTGCAGACACTAAGGCCCAGAAGATTCTGAAGCAGCAATCCAACGAACGTCGCGCTTATCGGGCAGGCGAGTACAATTACTCCGTGGAAGTTGTGCAAGGCTCGACACCGTCTTCGGCAACATCGCGAGCTTTAGGGACTGAACATGCGTCTCCTCTGTCCTTCCAGTCCCCCGTTGGCATTGGCGCGACATGGACTCCGGCGACCACAATTTCTCCTTCGTATGACAGTACCATTGCTTTAGAAATAAGCCTTCAAGCTAACAAAATGAGTAGTATACCCGTGAAGAACTTGGGAGTTCGTCGAGCGCTGAATGGCACTCATGCCTTTGGTGCTCGTCCAGTGTCGAATGGTGAAAATGCCGGATCTTCTTCGCTTGGTCGTGCAGGCGCCAGTGCTCCCAGCGTCTCTCCGGAAAAGACTGCAATCGTATCTCCTACTAAACCGAAAGTCAGCGTGGTTATTGCTACGCCTCACACTCCGACCAAAAAGGCTCCTCCATTGCGGAAGTCCAGCTCTGTCTCCCCGACTTCCTCCCGCAAGATAATTGAGAAGTTATCCCCTAAATCTGCTGCTGTTTAGAAATGCATGCAGCACTATTGTCATTCTCACCCTGCAGCGATATACAGCTCCCGCAAGAGAGCTTTCCGGTATAATTTAAGACTACTCGACCAATTTACACAGCAGGTTTACTCTTTCACAAATCCGACTCGGTTACAACTATCCCTTCCTTTATATCTCTACGTCCAACGACAAAATTAGTCAACATGTTCGCTTACCTGATCGTTCCGGCTGTGTGGAATGAATATATAATGGTCCGAAAACAACTTTTTCAGTGCAGAGACGAGTTTCGTCTTATTGATTCCAAAACAAAGGAAAGGACTGTTCTTGATATTCTAATATGGTATATTGATTTACGCACGGCATACTATTCGAGTTGTTCAATACGGTAGAATTATGGGCCACCCAGTGAGATCTCAAATGTATGAAGTTATCTACATAGTGTGATAATCAATCAAGTGGCATTGACGCAGCAATAGCTAAAGTTTTCTATCAATATCTGATTATGTGCACACGAATATGCTCTCCAGTTGATTACGCGAAGATGGCCTTGAAAGTATGTCTTTATCAATAACCTCGGAAGCCGCTTACTTTATTGGGTCGTTTTTGCTCAAAAACAATATTGTATCGACATGGGTGCGCGAAATGAACACCTAGATCATGCAGGTGGTTTTGAGTCAAGATGAGACATCTAATGCTGTAGACACTACGCTTCAGAAAGAGCCGTGGAGGTCAGAATGTCTATCCGAGAACCTTCATTTTCTTCTTCTTCTTTACACCATCCTTATCCTTCTGCTTGCCCTTTTGCCAATCTCTCCAGCTACCTATCCTTTCATCCCGCGTAGCTTCCCAAGCCTGATCAGCCTCTCTTTTACGTTTCCGTGCCTCCATCTCTTCTTCCTCCTTTTGCTTTTCACGACCTTCTTCTTGCATTCTGGCTTTTAACTGCCTTCTCCTCCGCGCCTCATCTTCTAGTAAGACCTCAACCGTCTTCTTGCGCCATTCAACCTTGAATTCCTCCGTTTTGAGTTCCGGCGAATCGAGCGTATACTTGTGCTCACGTATCAATAGTCGTCGCGCATCTGCGATACACTCGTCGAGCCGTTCGCGGGCTTTCTCGTCCAATAAAGCTGTTTGCGCTTTCTTTAAGCGGTCAAATGCATCTGGCGCAAGAGGATTTTTCGTTTTATCGGGATGGATGAGGAGGGATTTTTTGCGGTATTGGAGTTTGATATCTGATTCTGGGACGCCGGGTTGAAGATCGAGGACGGCGTAGCTAAAGTTTCGAGGGATAGTTAGCTACGTTCTTTTTTCCCCCCAGTACGATACAGAAATGTGCGGCAAGGGAAGATAAGGATGGGGGAGGGGGGGCAACGGATAAGTCGTACGCATCTAATGGAAAAGCCTTTCGTATTCGGTCAATCTCCGCATCCTGATATAGCGCGTTAGTCTTCAGTGTTGAGATTTCGTGGATAGCAAGTAAAAAGTAAAGCCATGCTCGCAACAAGGCAAAACAGGGGAGGGTCACCTTGTTGAATTCTGAGGCTTCCTTCTCCAGCGCATTCAGCGCTTCCAATTCATCGTCGGCCATTATATGTTTTTAATATGCGCTGGAAGTCTTCAAGCAGAAGGCAAGAAGAATGAAATCAAGACAGCGACAATGCTATGGTTTCTTCGGAACTGCGATCGCGCCTCCGTCTCCACAGGGCCTGGGCTGACGGTGTTGGGTTGCACTCTTGTGTTTCCTATAGCTGAATCAGGATGGGAGAAACTCTCAGAGATTCAACTGTCTGTTTGGTCGTCTCGATAGACAGTGATTAATGGGGGGATCGTGCATGAGAGTGTAAAGAATACATCTAATAGATAGTTCCATGTTTCCGTATCAAGTTCATGACTAAGCATCGATAAGAAAAGTCACGTGACTCACTGAATCATTTCGTCCTCGACCAGACGAGCAGAATCACCAGTTACTACAAAATATGAAATGATACAAGAGAAATCGATCAAGTTGAGATGAACCATAGTGTGAATACTGTGGGAATTCTGTCCGCGGTGCTGATTGCATAGACCCGACAGCTATTTCTGAGCTTGCAGATCAATCCTTATCGCGACCCGCTCTAGGATTTTTTTTTTTTTTAAAAAACAACTGACAGCGCAAACTTGACCGGCTTGTGTCATAAACGCTCACGCCATCAATACACCGTCATGGCACCCGCTAAAGATAAGAGACATGCCAAACAATCGCGAAAACCGATTGAGAATCCACGGACACTCAAACGAAAGCGCCACGAGACAGAACTTTCGACGCTGCTGACACAGGTGGAGGAGCTCGACCCAAAAGTTCGACTCCAAAAGTTTTCGGAATTACCGCTCTCAGATCCTACAACTTCAGGCCTCGAAGCGTCGCATTTCAAGACACTGACAGATATTCAATCTCGATCTATTCCATTCGCATTGAAAGGTCGAGATATACTGGGGGCTGCAAAGACGGGGAGCGGGAAGACTTTGGCGTTTTTGATTCCCGTCTTGGAAAATCTGTATCGCAAGAAATGGACGGAATACGATGGACTGGGAGCTCTTATATTGTCTCCGACACGGGAGCTGGCGATTCAGATCTTTGAAGTTTTGAGGAAAGTCGGTCGACACCATACATTCTCTGCTGGGTTGGTGATTGGTGGCAAGAGTTTGAAAGAGGAACAAGAACGATTGGGAAGGATGAACATTCTTGTCTGCACGCCGGGACGAATACTTCAACATTTGGATCAGACGGCAGAACTCGATGTTTACAATCTTCAGATGCTCGTGCTCGACGAAGCAGATCGTATTTTGGATATGGGGTTCCAGCAGACGGTAGATGCCATCGTGGAACATTTGCCCAAGACCCGGCAGACTTTACTTTTCAGTGCGACGCAAACCAAAAAAGTCTCGGATCTGGCCCGGTTGAGTCTCCAGGACCCCGAATACGTTGCAGTCCACGAAGCTGCTGCCAGCGCCACACCGTCGACACTTCAGCAACATTATATCGTCACCCCGCTTCCGGAGAAGATTGATACTCTGTTTAGTTTCATCCGCAGCAATCTCAAAGCCAAAACGATTGTCTTCATGTCCTCCGGAAAGCAGGTCCGATTTGTGTACGAATCGTTGCGACATCTGCAGCCTGGTGTCCCGTTGCTACACCTTCACGGCCGACAGAAGCAAGGCGGACGACTAGATATCACTACTCGATTTGCTCAAGCCAAGCACGCCGTGCTATTCTCGACAGATGTCGCAGCCCGCGGCTTAGACTTCCCGGCTGTCGACTGGGTGATTCAGCTGGACTGTCCGGAAGATGCCGATACATACATTCACCGCGTGGGGAGAACAGCGCGTTTCGAGAGAAACGGTCGAGCTGTTCTGTTCCTGGATCCCAGCGAAGAAGAAGGCATGCTGAAGCGTCTCGAGGCAAAGAAAGTGCCCATTGAGCGCATCAACGTCAAGGCAAGGAAACAGCAAAGCGTTAAAGACCAGTTACAAAATATGTGCTTCAAGGATCCCGAGCTTAAATATCTCGGACAAAAGGCTTTCATATCCTACGTCAAGTCTATTCATGTGCAGAAAGATAAAGAGGTTTTCAAGGTCAAGGAGTTGGCGTTGGATGCCTTTGCGGCGAGTCTCGGTCTACCTGGTACCCCTCGAATCAAATTTATCAAGGGAGAAGATAGCAAATTACAAAAGAACCAACCTCGCGCGTTACGCTATATGTCGAGCGATGATTCTGATAACGAGGACGGTGCTGAGAAGAAAAAGAAGAACAGCAAAGACGGCGTTCGCACCAAATACGATCGAATGTTTGAGCGTCGCAATCAAGACGTACTAGCGGAACATTATTCGAAGTTGATCAACGACGACGGGACCTTGGTTGACCAGGGCAACGAGGTTGAGGGAGACGCAGACGAGGATGACGATTTCTTATCTGTGAAACGACGATTCGCAGCGGGTGATACTGCTCTAGGCGGGGACGAGGACGGAGACAACTCGGACGATTCCAACTCACCAAGCCAGGGTGACGCGGGTCAAGGGACAGGCGTTAAAGTGGTCCGGATTTCGAATGCTGCGGAGCCACTCGTGATTGACTCCAAGCGGCGGGAGAAACTCCTCCAGTCTAAGAAGAAGCTTCTCAAGTACAAGGGCAACAGCACCAAACTGATCTACGACGATGATGGTGTTCCACACGAAGTGTACGAGTTGCAAGATGAAGATAAATTCCGTGCTGCCGGAGACGCGCAGACTCAACGGACTCGATTCTTGGAAGGCGAGGCTGAGCGGAACAGACTGGCGGACCTTGAAGACAAGGAACTCGCGAAACAGAAGAGACGAGAGAAGAAAGAGAAGCGCAAGGCAAAAGAACGTGCACTGGCTGCAGAAGGTGGTGAGGGGGTTGCCGTTCTGGCGGGCGACGAAGAATTCGTTGATCCATTCCAGTCTGATGGAAGTGATAGCGAAGCTGGGTTCAACGACAGACAAAACGAAAAAGCCGAGGAAGAGGTTTCGCGAAAGAGTAAACGATCCAAGCAGTTCCATAGGGTTGAGAAGACTAACGAGCCTCTGGCAGTCAATTCCTTGGAGGATCTGGAGGCATTGGCGTCGGGACTGTTGGGTTGAGGGTTTTGACTGCTTGGATTTGTTGTCGAAGCGTCGCACATGACGTCCTGTAATTATGAATAAACATTTGTGCAGCGTTAATTTGATATGTCGTGATATCTCATATAATTCGTAGCAATGAAGCATAACTAAGATAATTTAGTTAGGGTAAGCTAGCTAATACTTCAGTGGAGAAATTGTCACTACCCTAACCCCGAGTACTTCTTCAGCTTCAGCCAATGAAAACAGCCTAAAATGAGCTTAATTCGAATTAGTACTAGCGCCATTTCACTATGATCTTTTTTATTCAAACTTCTTCCAAGAAAATCTCCCATTCGATCTCGATGCTGAGAATATTGAATATCAAATATAAATATCAGAATATCTGGCCCTGCCCATCGCCGACCCATCCACCCACCGTGACGATCTCCCTAAATGCTACTTCGAAGAGAAAAATTGACGTGAAATAGGATTGCCGCGTGACCCACAGCTGATGCTGGCTCTCAAGCTACCGTAGTAAGCTACCGTTAACTTGAGTGGCAAACCTCTGCCCTGGTTGGCTGGTCACTGCGAGCACGCAATTGTTTTTATTAAAGAGAAATCAGAAAATTTGTGACTCTGTTCGGAGTAGCCGCAATGGGGAAAATGTTTCCTACAGAAAATGAATGCGACGTTCCTGACTCGATGACGTTTTCCCTATCGAGACTAGCTTCAGCATATGTCAAAATGTTCTGTGGATTGTTCTGCGCACTTGGCTTTTCTCCTCTTCTATCGTGACCGTCCGGGGCTATTTGCTGTAAAAATTATTTATTTTTTTGAGGGACCACAAGGAATTTCACAGCAATGGCTGTCGATATTGAGAAACGTCCGCAGCGCCATGAAGCCGGCGCTGATGTGGGCGTTCACCAACGGGATGGATCAGAGGACTACACGCCGCCGATTGTCATTGCTAACAAGCTTAGCCGGAAGCTGTCAGCTCGTCAAGTGCAGATGGTAATTCCTCCCCGTTTTTCTGTTGTTGTGGAATATATCATGGAAGTAAAGTAACTAACATGATCTGAAGATTGCCATTGGTGGTACTATTGGAAGTGGTCTGTTTCTGGGATCTGGAAACTCGCTGGCCAAGGGTGGTCCAGCTTCAATGCTGATTTCATACGCGATTGTCGGCGCAATCGTATTCGTGACCATGCTTGCCCTTGGTGAAATGGCTGCTTTTATACCAGTGGCCGGCTCCTTCTGCACTTTTGCTGGGTAAGTCCAGCTCACGACCGAGAGTCTTGCCCTTTACTCATGATTGTAGTCGTTTTGTCGATGACGCCTTCGGATTCGCCCTGACCTGGAATTACTGGTTCAACGATGCAGTTTCGACTGCCTCTGATCTCGTTGCACTCCAGCTTCTGTTGCAATACTGGACAGATAATTTCCCAGGATGGGCTATCAGCTTGATCTTTTTATTTATTGTGATCGGTCTCAATATAATCTCTGTTCGAGCCTATGGCGAGGTACGTGAGGTTGCATTTGAGGTTGCAGTAAAGGCATGATAAGGGTGAATAGCTTACTGACGAGATCACAGGCTGAATATATATTGAGTATCTTGAAAGTCGTCACGATTGTGGTATGTTTGCCTTCTTTCGAAATTTGCTGTTTCCCGGGATTGACTCTTCAACCAGATCTTCATCATCCTCGGTATCGTAGTCAACTGTGGCGCGAACACTAGCCATCAATATATTGGTGGCCATAATTGGTTCATCGGTGATGCGCCTTTCGTCAATGGCATTGGGGGTTTCGCATCGGTTTTTGTTACGGCCTCGTTTGCATAGTAAGTCTCTGCATAGATATAGGACGACTTCAAACCCAGCGAGCTGACACCCTTTTCAGTGGAGGAACCGAGTCCATTGCGGTCACGGCTGGAGAAACCAAAGACCCAGCAAAGAATCTTCCTCGTGTTGTTCGCAATGTCTTTTGGAGAATCTTGCTCTTTTACATCCTGGCTGTCTTGATCATCGGTCTCGATGTACCCTACAACTATCCAGGCCTCAGCTCCAAAAACAGCCACACCAGTCCATTCACCATTGTCTTTGAGCAAGCTGGAAGCAATGTAGCGGGAAGTTTCGTCAATGCGGTCGTCATGACGAGTGTGATCTCAGCGAGCAATCATGCCCTGTTTGCAGGCTCGCGTATACTCTACACGTTGGCTACCGATGGATATGCACCGTCGTTCTTCGGTCGACTCAATCGACAGAAAGTTCCCTGGATAGCGGTCTTATCGACTTCAGTCATTAGTGGACTTTGTTTCGGAGCAAGTTACATTGGCGCCGGTCAATTATGGACATGGCTACAGAAGTAAGCTCATCTTCCCCTAGATGCCTCGGCACGGGCTTTATTCTTGGATGTCTTAAAGACTAATCATTTCACAGCATCGTTGGAGTCTCGAATCAATTATCTTGGATAGCCATCTGTTTTTCATCTCTCCGGTTCCGAGCCGCCATCAAAAAGCAGGGGCTAGAACATTTGCTTCCTTTTAAAAACTGGACCTACCCTTACGGACCTATTCTAGCTCTGATTCTCAATATCGTGCTTGTCCTGGTTCAAGGATGGTCGTCGTTCAGTCCCAGCTTTGCAGCCGTCGACTTCGTCAGTTACTACATTGAGATTCCAGTTATGATAGTGATGTATCTTGGTTGGAAAGTCATTAAGCGTACGCGGTTTGTGCGCTTAGAGGATATGGACTTGATCTCGGATCGTTTCGATGGTGGTCTGAACAGCGAGGAACGCACGCAAGTTCTGGACATTGCACGGCGCAGTCCCTTTGCGCGTGGTCAGCCCTTGAAAGAGAAAATAAGCGCTGTTGCCACGTATCTGTTTTTTTAGTTGCCAAAAAGAAAAAAAACAAATCTTTTTCTCAATTTTTAATTTCTTTATTTTCAACATTTCTTCGTCATTTCTTTCTATATTTTGCTCATAAACTAGGTTTTTACAGAGTATGCCAGCGGGCCAAGATGCGCCTGAGACTGCGAATTGAGTGCCGACTGCATCAAAGATATCCACAAAATTGACCACTTAGAGAATTCCCGGTACTTACGATCAACACTGTACTCAGAATTCTCAATTACTCGACAGTGTTGATGGTCTGTCTATTCACCGAACACCGCACCAGGACATTTTACAAGTTACACAGCTGATCGGCTATGCTGTGTGGCTTGGTTCTTACGCGTACTTTTGTTATTTTCCTCGACCAGGTCACACCGACCTAAAGTACACCGTAGATTCGATGCAGACCAGACTGGAGGTCGACTGGACGGTGTGAAATCCCTTGACAACGACTATACGCGAGATGATCCGGTAGCACAACACAAACGTTGCTGCCTGCGTATGGGCCTCGAGCCGGGTATTTTCTTTGGTTAGAAACTGGAGTAGGAACTGGAGTCGGTATTTCCGGGCCATTTCTAAGGATGTATTGATGAGGGCAAACATGATTGCTTGGGCTTGCACGTATCTCGTCAATGATTTGTGCCACTATTCCTGCATGCAAATTGCCAATATCTGCGCTGTACAAGATACTGCAATCTCCATGCACCTGTGCGTATGTATTTAAATGATTGGACGGCTTTGATTTGTCAATAAATAGGCAGAGCGATTCCTCAGTGATCCGCTTGTGTCCAGATTGACTGTTGCTGTGGGAACTTTAGCCACTCGTTTGGGAGGCTGCGCTGGGACAGAGCAGGCAAACCAAGATGCAGCTTGGAAAGCACGCCAGGAAAACGCTCCAACTGGCCCTTGATTCGTGGCGAGTAACGATGAAGAATGGTATCCGAATCAAACAGAAAAGTACCAAGTAGAACTTCGCGCCATCAGATAATTGTTTGCAACCAGCTCGAGGTCGCTCATGGACGCGCGAAGTAAACACCGCATGTAGTAATGCTAGTCGCGCAAGCATCAAGAAAGCGTCATGAGCTGCCGGGTAGCACTTCGGTTTCTTCATTCGTGTTCCATCGATCCCCAAAACTGAATTTCCGACAACATCGCGAAAGGTAATCACGACGAAGCAAAAAGTCGAAGTACGCGCGAATAGACACAGCACAAGGCTTCCTCGCACGCACTGCTGGTTGCTTCCCTTCTCAAACTAGCAGCCTAACAACATGACGGCTGGCCGGACGACGATGCACCATTAATGAAACCGACCCGGGCTCGACGCAAGGTTTTCCGGGACGTCCTCTTACGCTCTCACCGTCTCGAGAGTCGCATCAAGCAGCACTCGTATGCATTGTGCCGTTGCCCTCCCGATCAAACTTCATCGTGCATGTCGTCCCTCGAGATGTGATTGTGCTGACTGGTCGCACCTGTTGCTGGGGTCGATTGGCACGAAAGGAAGCTTCCGAAACAAGCACCCATCTAGACCAGTCATATTCGTCGTGGATTTCGAATGCTTGAAACAAATAGTCTGGTGGATGAGGCAAATAGAGCTTCGTATAGAACAGAAGTTGAGGTAAGGAAGAGAAGAATCGCTTAAGCCGGCAGTGGCTTTCCTGACCATGTCCTTTCCTTTCCCGTGACTTCCACTTCCTCGTCTCTTTTGTCTCTCTCTCTCTCTCACCAACACTTTTCCCCTACAAAGCATCTCTCAAAATGGTTCAACCCCTTTTCCCCTCATCTCTTGCTCATTCGCTCAATTCCCGTGTTCATTGGCGTACACAAAAGCGCCTTCGTGATGCTACCAGGTACCAGTGTCCAGGACTGACAGTGGATCTTACTCCTTCAGGGCAGCGCCCAAAACGATGTCAGCCACGAATGAAGCTGACAAAAAAACGTTATGGCCAATGCGCGACATGGGGGAGATGGACAGAAAGCCTCACTTGTCTCACTCGCCAGTGGCTAGAACGCTCCGACTCGGTTTAGCTTCTCACTGCGAAATAAATCGCCGACTCGCCGTTCTCGCACGCACCCGCCACAGTCGAGTTTGATCAGTTGGATTTGGATGCCCGTTTCTCGCTCAGCCTCGATGTTGCGTCTCTCACCCCTTGCAAGGTGGCTTTGCGTGGTCCACATGTATCTAAGTATCTAACGGGCCGCAGAGACATGCCATATCGTACCTATTACATAGTACATACGTAAGTACTAGTTACTTCTCTGCACCGTGCGCGCCATAATCAGCGCAGACTACGCAGATTCCTTGAGGATTCCTCTATCTTGCACCTGGAAAGCGATCAGCGAGATAGCATGCCATAATCGGAGCGAGACTAATCAAAGTACAATCTACGAAATTTTCCATTTTTCAGAATATGCAACCTCGAAAATTAGAGTCTCAGCCCAATTTCCGAGTCATGCTGGTCCTCGGGCCACAGTGGGCAGTACTCGGAAAATTTGTCAAAGTTTGTTCTGTCTCCAGTGTCAAGTGTCAACCCTGCACTTTTAGGGAGCAATCAAAATTTCCCCTATTCTCCAGCGTGGTTAGATTTTGTGGTAGTACCCTTCTCGACATACTGCGAAAAATAGTTCAGCAAATATTCGAGGCTGGGATCCACTCAAGTCATACGGAAGCCAATGATTGATATTGTTTGTGCATTAGTTCACAATACTGAGTGCGAATGGAATTGATGGGTCCAGAGAAATTCCGAAATTTTACCACCATTTCTTGCTGTAGATTGGCGCATCCCTTGCGAAAATGACAGAACGTGGCGGTGATCAGAGCATTATGCTTGGGCTCTTTGGGCGGATACCAAGGTAAATACCGAATCCGGCAAGTCCACCTTTTGAATCCTTTTGTATCGAAGTTTCAGCCGAGGTCCCAGGTCCTCAAAGAATTTAATTTTGTCTAATTTAGTGCGAAACGAGTAATGTTGCTAGGCCACCTCTTGGGTACGCTGTGTGGAGTCCGGAGACTAGAGCACTGATGCAAAGGAAATCCTCTAGCCTAGGGGGCCGCGCACCGACGACAAGTCGACTGCATTAAGAGTGCAGCAACTGCAATTGACCATTTGACTCAGTATCTTGACCAATTGCTTGACGAGATTGTGACTCCGCCTCACTAGTTGACTCTAATTGACTGTTCAGCATCCACGGTTTAAGTTAATGCAGAAAGTCACTCTGCCAGTGACAAGTCGAATCACATTGGGCTTGGACAAAAATCCGCCGCTCCGAATGCACCCTATCTACTGCCGATCCGCCGATCATTAAGCCAAGATTTAATCAGTCTAAGAATCCTATGCGCACATTATTACTACTGGTACAGTACGGAGTAGTTAAGTACTAGCTATTTCGTACTTGTTGAATGAACCTCGGAAGGCTTGACAGCTAGCCTTGAAGTGGAGAAGCGTTTATGGAACGCAGAAATGAGAAGTCATTTGACCTCCCCCCCGGCCGCACGAACGGTTTTTTGGGGTTGGACTGACAAAGTATGGCTGGTGCGTCGTCCAAGATACAAGCATTGACCCTGTCGCCGTTCCATAATGACATTGGATTGAGTTTAAAGGAGAATAGGGCTCTGTCAACGCGAGGGACAGTGCGTTTTGAAGCGAAAAGGGGGAAGACGTTGTTCCAAATTGACTAGCCTTCGTTCAACAATCATCCTTTGAAGACGATACAGGAAATTTTCCGGAGTCCAGTCAACAAGTTCAGCCATGGTTGTCACTATTGGCGAAAGATACTCGCCGTGAAGATATCGTTATTTGAATCTCTGATCGTGCGAAAGGTCTTGGCCATCTGCGATTAAAGAGGCTCGCGACATGCGACGTATGATGTCGGAAACAAAAATACTTGGTAAGCAGCGCACCAACTAACGTTAACCAACTACTCGTAGTTCGTCCCAAGAAAGAAATCTTGTAGTCGGGGAAAAAAATTGGGATGCTCGGCTCGATCAACCTAATTCTATTCACAATGACCCCTCCCAAACAAACTATTACTCCGTGGCCCAAACTCTTTTCGCTCCAGAGCCTTGATTGGCCAGGCAGTCGTTAATTCAGATGGATCTCAAAAACGGCTATTTGTTCATTGCGCTGTATCTCTTGTTTCCCGTATCGCTGGAACAGTGGGAAGGATTTACTCCTAAACAGGACGCTGCTTGATCGATTGTCCGATGTCTGCTGTCCAGAAATCCGGGAATCCGGGACAGTCCGTAGAATTTCATCAGTTGCCGATTCACAGCATGGTATTGTAGTTCGTAAAGTAACTTAGTTGATTAACCAACTAACTTAGTTAGTCAACTTAACTAGTTGAATTCGGACGTGGTGACAAATATGATATCCACAGCTCATACCAGAGTCGACCAACTAGGTAATTATTGATCTTGAAATTGAACGATCACAAGGCTACAAGTTACAACACCATCCAAGAATGCCGGGTCCAATAGTGTACCTAGTACCTACCCAGACAGTCTAGGTTTAGTTAGCGCATCGTCCGGGATTTTTATTTTCTTACGTTGGTTCGTCGGGACTTTTTTTTCTTCTTAATCTTTGTGGCATCCATGAATGGCATGGCATTCTTTGGCTCTGGCTTGAGAGGAGAAAATACCTACCTAATGTGTGGGTGAGATTCTGATCAGCATTCCTGAGCTCTCTACCCGTAGTCAGCATTCGACATTGACAAACGGCCCATCTCGATAGTCCCGAGGTCGATTTTCAATTTCCTGCGTTATGCATGCAGAACTATCGAGGAGCTTGTGCAATCATAATAACTATTTCGCCCGTCACGGACTCACAGGCGTGTATTTAATTTCCGGCCAACGTTGAGCAGGCTCCGATTGGATCGGTGACTTGTAAATGTCGTCGTTCGCCGTTCACGTTAGCTTACCTTAGCCCTTCTACGAGTAAGTTAAGTGTGCCCTATCCATGTCTAGTACGAACTTGTAGCTCCCCGGGGCCCTCGTACGGTACTTATTCGCCTCGTCGACGCCACCGGATATCTATCTAGTGTGTAGTAATAGTTCTTATCTCATCACATCCTGGAAGTATCGACTTGTACGTCTCAAGGCCAAGACACGTTCTTTGTTATAGAGAAGGGAAAGGACTAAGTTAGTTAGCCAAGTGCATTGTCAAGACGCAACTACCACCGCGATCTAGAGCAGAATTGGGGAGATTTTAGCACGGGTTCTCGCTGGCCTAAGTACCTATGCACTCGTAAGTTACTTGGGACGTCGAGTCTCCGCTTCATCCGGATACAGACGATCTAACAGACTAATCGGGAAATACGTACAACAAATTGAACAAATTCATGAAAAATAACAAAGCCAACTCTGCACCTAATTGGCCTCGGTTTAGTTTTCTTTTCTTTTCTTTTTCTGCCTTTTTTTGCCTAAGTGTTTACTCTGTACTAATTAGCGCATCGTTCACATCCCAAAAAGAAGCCCTTGCCCATTCGGGGTGTTGTCTGCAGGTGCAGTAGCTCAGTGCTCAGTGCTCAGTGCTCAGTGCCCACTACGCCCACCATTTGAGATTGACAGATTCGACGGTTTAACCAAAATTTTAGACAGAACTCAAACGTTTAACCAGTTCTGGGTAGTTATCGTATTTACGTAGTAATTTAATAACTAACTAACTAATTCATGTGTTATATAGTCATCCTGGTTAATTCAATGTACTAACCCGGGCAGCTGAGTCTGACGGTTCCATGGATCGTACCGTAAGTCATGATCGATCTTAAAGGGCGTTCTATTAATCTAATTTCCTACGGAACTTTTCTTTTCCTTTTTTCCCCTTATAAGATTCTTTATAAGATTCCTCGGCATCTAGGGAGGTACTATACGAAAATAGCATATACCTAGGTTGTACTCCGTAGTAAATCAAAGGCGCAGGGACCATTCTTCGCGACTTTTGTTTGTGAATGTGTGCCGTAACTCCGGGAGTACCGAAAATCCAGAATAACTTACAAGTTCATAGCTTCTACATAGTGGGTCATTTTTGGGCCTGACAGGGAAAATACGCAATACTCCGTAGTCGGTACAGCAGAGAATTAAATTCCAAGGCAAAGAAAAAAAAAAATAAATCAAAATACGCATTCCGTAAAATAAGAATAAAAAGCAGAATAATCCGAACATGTGATGGACAGATTTTCGACCAATAGTCGAATCTTTGGCTGCTCCTGGAAGACTCTTGATCCCTGAATCTCCGTCAAAACTTACCACCAACGTAGGTAGTTTTTAGTTAGGTCTGCAGGGCGAACAAAAAGACCAAAAAAAGGAAAGAAGACAAAAAGAAAAAGAAAAAAAAGAGAGAAAATTCAATAGCCTCTAAAACCTGAATTGGTAAATGTGGAGGGGCTTGTCATTCCCTTTCCGGAATACCCAGACTTTTTACCTAGGTAGTAGATAGTAGTAAAAAGCTCCTGAAGCTAAACAGTCTAAACAGTCTAGACTTTGCTACTGTCCAGTGTCTAGGTAAATGAGCAGATGGAATTATTACTAGTATTAAGTACTATCAAGATTTTGTCTTACTTGAGGAATCTTGAGCTCTCCACGACCAGTAATTGTCACGAACATGACCTGCAGTATAAGGGGGGGATCACTGACGCTATAGCAGTGATCATCAAGCGCGTTCTTCCTAGGTAAGCTCTGCAGATCCCTGCCCCCCTCTCACCGCACATAACTTCGGATAAGGCTTAAGAATTAGGAATGATGAAAGAGCTTGAGGCTTAAGAGCGAGTCACATAATAACGAGAGAAAACGAGAAGAGAAGAAAAGAGGGAGATAGAAAACAAGAGAGAGGGAGAAGATTATTAGATGCCAGCAGTGCCCCCGGCGATCCACATGTCTTTCCTGTTCAGGACGTGCAGCATCAGTCTTCACTTATGTAAGAGTGTACGTACCACCGACATACCTCAGTGACGAACACCTTCCTATCTTTCTATCTGTCTGCCTTACCTATCTTACCTGCGAATCGACCACTTCATCAGGATTCAAAGTCGACAGTTTGCGTGTTCGCGCTACATTCGAGTTTGTTTAGACCTCAATAATCATCGTAGAGGTTCTAAACACCTAGGTAACCAGTTGCCTGCACATTTTTATACATCTATCCGTCATTTCATTCGTTTCCGCGGTCTCCAGATCCGTTGCCTCTTCTACCACCTCCTTGGTTCGCGTCTGCGACGTGTCATTCATTAGATACACCACCCTACTGGCAATACTGAGAGACGTCTTGCCGATCGATCTGACAGCATTACTGATTATATGTACGCGGCCTCGTTCTGGAAGGTCCACCTCAAAACAGAGTGACAACCTGCAAAGCCTACCTACGAAGGGTCGGAGAGAAAGAAAAGGAATTCCAGACAGCCACATATCACGTAGCAGACCAAGGAATTGCCCGACTGCAGCTGGTGCATATTTTGTTCCGGTCGACTAGAAGAAGCAGTGAAGTTTACCCCTCGCCGAGTCTCGCTTTGGTTGAAGGGACAACACCTCGATATTGGGCGGGGGTGGAGCTTCTTTTCTCTCAGCGTCCTTTTTTCCTGCAGTCCCGAAAGATTGTGCGCGCTCTTGCTGGATAATCCTGAAAGGGCCCACCAGCAAAGATCTGCTGGCTGTTCAAAGCGGTAGAGCCTTTAACCAGCATAGTCTTGGAAGGGAAATCCGAGAAGAAGAAAAAAGAAAAGAAAAAGAAATTGGCACCAGTACTCGAATTGATATTGGTTAGCGTTCGAGTTTGGAACCACTCTGGGACAATGCTAGTTGGGGGAACCTAGCGAAAAGCCCTAACCATCATACATATCGGTCAAGACCGCTGAATCTCTACACTTTCATGTCACCGACATTGCTTTCATGTTGTCTTGCAAATCGTCTCAGCGGTGATTACAACTGAATTGTCTACAACGCTGCCATCGACTAATCGTCCTCTTCAACCTCAATCCATCCCAATCTAACCGGGACATCGACGTTGGTCCTCATCATCGTCGACATCTAGAGCAACTGGAACCCTCGAATTCACACAGCATCATTCCAATGCAATCTCTACTCCTTCCCGCTCCCTGCTTGAACAAGACGCTCTTCGGGCTGCACTCATTTGATATCGACCCTGCCCGTATCTCGGTTCATTTGCGGCAGCCGTCGTCTCTCACGACGCCAAAGGCTAGGCTGAGTGACTCAGTTTCAACTCTCCCTATGTCCGGTATTGTTCCGACTGGCTCTCAGGCGCCGTACAATGCAGGCACAAGTTATTCACCGACGCAAGCAGGACAGCAACCAGAGACCGAGGAAAGACTAAGAAACCGAAATCTACCGGACTCGCAAACTCGAACACATCACTTACCACCGGGCCTGTCAGCTTTGGTGCCTGCCGAAAGCACAGCCGTTGTGCCAGCCCAGATCCCCCGGTTTTTATCAGCAGGAAATCTCCCGGCTGCAACAACTAGCACTTCAACGGCGAGCATCGCTTCGAGCGGTGTCTCGTCACTGATTACGTCTGGGTCGTTGCAATTAGGGCTTCAAGGTTTACCGTCTATGACTAGCTCTGTGCGAACTTTACCGCCCCGATCTACAAGACGTGCCAAGGCACATGTAGCATCTGCTTGTGTCAATTGTAAAAAGAAACACCTGGGTTGTGACTCTGCGAGACCCTGCAGACGATGCGTATTGTCAGGGAAAGCTGTAAGTCCGCGTGATGAAACGAATCCGAAAAGTATTCACTAACGACAGGATGCAGTCAACTTGTGTCGATGTCACACATAAGAAAAGAGGTAGACCCCCTTTGAAAGCAGAAGATACTTCCCTAAGAACTGCGTCCACTCTGGGAGGTACGACAGCGTCTCGTGAACATTATCAAGCGTCAGCGGACGCACGATTACCTGCCAGCGGTCATTCCAGGACAGCTTCACGAGAGATTCGGCCTATAACCGATTTACACTATTCCCGAGCACTGGAACATGGATCGGGCTCGTTCGCAAGCACCACTGGGCCATTGAGCGTATCTACAGGGAGATGGCAGCCATTCACATCGCCCCAAACCCTTCCAATGAGCCATCCTCAGCATCCTGGTACAACTTCGGGACCAACTTCCGTTCCGATTGTCAATTATGGGTATGGTAATCTGCCACCACCAGCCCCCCATCATCGACAATCTTTTTCTTCTGCTCAGGTGTCTGCGTTTCCACCACAAGCAGGAGGGTCTGAAATACCTCCGATTTCAAATTACATGGATCGCCAACGTCCTCCGACTTCTCCATCGCGAGTCTCACCACAGCAGCAGCATGCACCACAATATCCCCCAGCCCTACAGTCGCGCATCAGTCCTCACGCGCCCAGCGGCAGTTCGGACGTTCCTTTTGGAGCAGTGTCGCGAGAATCGTATCTTGAATCAAGTGTCCGCCTACCCCCTATTTTACCATCTCCACCCACATTTTCGGCTCATTCGCACCCGGCGCCTTATTCACATCAACGCAGTGACTCGTATTCCAGCATATTCACATACCCGGGCCTGGGAAACAGTCCTCCGCAGCAGTATCAGCAGCATGAGCTACCTCCATCGGCCGTGGACGTGGCGACGCAGCAGGCTCATCGTCCTCAGGAATCCCCTCGCTCCATGTACGAGCTTCCGTCACCGTATCCGGCAGTTGCTGGAGCTGCATCTCGAGTGCCTGAGAGGAGTCCTTCAAATGTTGGCCATCAGCAGATCCTACAGCCTCATAGCGCCATCATGCGTAGACCTACACCCGAATCACCAGTACGGACCGAGCAGCGACGAAGGAGCTCGGTCAGCGAGGCGGAAGAAAATCCGCAGCCCACGAAAAGACGACGGATGGCACTGGACGATATTGTCAATGACTAAAACGGGCCTCGACGGGCCTCGACGGGCCTCGACACAATCACGCTTTCAATTCGAATCAGACCTTTCCTTCTATACGAAATAATTTTAATATCTATACATAGTTTAATAGCTGTCGACCACTCTCAGCATTGGAGCCGGAACTCCACGTTTGAATTTGAAACCTGCAGCCCTCGAGGGGCTCGTCACTCGAAGCATTTCCAATCTGTGCCCGAGCTTGTTTCGGAGCTATTCGACTCTCTTTTGATTTTCTCATCCTGATTTTTAAACATCCTTCATCTTGAGATTCAGTTTGCAGTTGAGTTTATCTGACGGATAGATTCCTGATTCAGATGCTACTTTTGGTTCTTGCAAGCTGTTCATCAGAATAAACTTGTCGTCTCTTAATACATGGTTATTGTGTCTATCATACATGATCTTGTTGATTCTTTCTTTTCTTTTCTTTTCTTGATATTTGTTGAAGTGCGGCTTTTTTCAAGTTGTCATCACCCTGCATAGAGATTCCCATGATTTTGTTGCGAGTTTGGTTGTTTGCTTTTATGAAATAGCTACGGAGGTGGCCTCTGTGTTTACTTATACGCTACATAGAGATATAATTAATTTTACAATACCAATGTTTCAAAATAGACTCAGACGCCTGTCACGAAAGCACAGATAAGAAATCCCAAAGTAAAATAGAGACTACCAATTGAACGCAGAAATCGGTATTAATATCATTGCCTTCTCGACTGCGACTGCGACCGCGTAACCAGGAACAAAATACAACATCCGACAATCACCGTAGACATAATCACAAACATGACCTGCGTCTTCCATCCGCTCTGAACCAAGGCGGCACGCCGACTATACTTCTTTACAGTATTCAAATATAGCGCAAAGCCATTGGCCAAACAACCCAAACTCATACACCAAAAGACAATCCCCAGGGGAAGCGCAATCACGCGTTCCGTATGCGTGGGCGTGGAGGATAAATGGAACGAAATCAAAATGGCCGAGGAGACGACGGCCAAGTAGATTGATAAGCGGACCCAAGAGAGGAACGTCCGTTCATTGGCAAGGTGATCGCGGGCGTCGGACGCTGTGTTCTCGAAGAGGAGAGGTCCTAGCAATGGTCGAGCAAGAAAGATATGTTTCGTGAAGGGAGATTCACTGTTTCAGCCGAGAAAAAAACCATCGAAGGAATTTTGCGGCTATGGTCAGCAAGGGATGTCCTCTTTTTACCCCCCCGTTTCTCCCTGCGTGACGTGCATGGAATCACAGTTGTAGGAGGAATCTTAGCACAGGACAATTCGCAGAGTAAAACACATCTGAATTGCCTTGCATTGTACATGATCTGTTGCGAACTACCTACTGTTGATAGTGCAGAGAGCGGTAAGAGAATAGACGTACTTTTCGACAATTACTGGTCTAGCATTCACCGGATTGATGATCGGGTTGTATGTGCGTGATAGGAGGGTCGCCATATTATTATTTCCCCATTTCTTGAATTCTTCTCACTTGGTATTGATTTGTCCGGTCGACATTGAAGTGATTCAAAGCAGTAGAATTGAAAGTGTTGACTTGCAACTGACCATCACGGAACGTGGAGAAAAGAGAGGCCGTCACCGACACCGGCGAGCTAGTCCTAATGCGGCTGGGCTGTAATTGCACTCTACTTGTTCTCACGAACGTATTCAATGCGCAGCTACAGCTAATTATCGGCAAGTAACTAACTATTTACTCTCTAAAATCACAGACAATGATTCCATTTATGACTTGAATCTTTTTTCTCGTTTTGTAGATTTCCTCTCGCTGTTCTTCTTTGGAGTTTGGAATTTGAAGTCTGGAGAACTATGTATCACGTGGCTGATATACTTCTGGCCAATCAGATCAAACTAAGTGCCGAAATTCAAGCCGTGATTGGCTATACGCAAGGACCTTCCTTTTTGAGAGTCGCGGGGCCAGCCTCTTTTTCTGCTGGAAAAGAATAAAATGGAAGAATTTCCTCTTCAATTTAAACAATTGACTGTCTTTTCTTGTCATCTGCTGATCTTGTCCTCCTCATAATTGCAGAGACGCAGAGAGGAAGCAAAATGAGCTGGCTGTCAGGCCGTCCGTGAGCTTATGAATTCACTCGGATCTATCCCATCAATCTGTTGCGAGAACGGCATCCTTGTATCGACCCTATCTCCGCTAAATTAGTGGCTAATAAACTCAGTCGTGGAACTGACTCACAAGTCTGATACCATCTTGATTAAAAATCTCAGAGTTGTCCACTTCAGGTTTCTCTCATCTGAAAGCGGGACATCACAGGTCACGTCTTCAGCCGATTCCTGCTGCAAAAGCGGAATGTATATCAGCCGTGTTCATCCCAGTATTTACGCTACCTGGACTATATTAGTTCATTTCAGAGACAGTTCAACATGGCGCTGAACAATTCTGCGCCTTTGGCAATCGCGCGCACAGAACCGGATGGTCAAACTCCGGCATCTGTGGCTTCAACAGTACAAACAGTGATTGCTCGCGATATCGAATCATCCCGCAATTACGCATCTCACGACGACGACGATGATGATGATGAAGACGACGAAGAAGATTTTTCAAATAGATTAGTGCGGTCATCGAGCAATGTTCTGGGAACAACACCGCATTCATTGGCCGGGTCGTATCGCCGTCCAGGTCATTTCACCGCTGGGCCGCGTGGGACCGTGGTGCCGCATCAGGACCCAAATCAATATTTGACCACCGAGGAATTAGAGCGTGTCTACACAGAGGAACGCGACTTGCTGAGCGACAACAATGTCATATCACCCAGCACGGCGAGAAAGAGCTCCATTAGTAATCTCACGCAGCAGCTAGGCGCAAGAGTGCTACGCTCTGGTCAGAGTCGCGAATGTATCCAGCAAGAACCATCGGCTACAGCACCAACAGAAACCTCTGCTCTTCTGGGTGAACAGCCGCCCCTAGATATCGACGAATTAGACCGCAAGTGGGAAGAGGCTGTCGCCGCCGGCTTGATTCAATCTAGCTGGAAACGGGAAGCTCGTGTCATAGGGCAATACTCCCTACCGCTCATCGTCACTTTCCTCCTCCAGTACTCCTTGACCGTAGCGTCTATCTTCACTGTGGGACATCTGGGAACCGTCGAACTGGGTGCAGTCAGCCTAGCAAGTATGACGGTCAGTATTACGGGATCCGCTGTCTATCAGGGCCTGGCTACGAGTCTAGACACCCTTTGCGCTCAAGCGTACGGTTCCGGGAGAAAGAAGCTCGTCGGACTGCAGATGCAGCGAATGGTCTTCTTTTTATGGGTCATCACCATACCGATTGCCATCATCTGGCTCCTTGCCGACAAGATCCTAGTGGCAATCATCCCGGAGACCGAAGTAGCTTTGCTTGCCGGGCAATACCTTAAAGTACTCATCTTTGGAGCTCCCGGATACGCTTTATTTGAAAGTGGTAAGCGGTTTGTACAGGCGCAGGGTATATTCACTGCGTCGCTGTACGTGCTCCTGATTTGTGCGCCGCTGAATGCTTTCATGAATTGGTTTTTTGTCTGGAAGCTCGAAATGGGATTCATTGGGGCCCCAATCGCCGTGGCCATTACAGAAAACCTCCTCCCCTTGTTTTTATTTTTATACGTGTATTTCTTCGCTGGCCGCGAATGCTGGAATGGATTTACATGGAGGGCATTTCAAAATTGGGGTCCTATGATCCGCCTGGCGCTGCCAGGTTTGATCATGGTCGAGGCCGAGTGTCTGGCCTTTGAGGTTCTTACTCTCGTCTCTTCTTATCTCGGCACCGAAGCTCTTGCTGCGCAATCTGTGCTCAGTACCCTTAGCAGCATCACGTTTCAGGTGCCGTTCCCCGTGGCAATCGCTGGTAGTACCCGTGTTGCCAATCTCATTGGCGCTACATTGGTCGATGCAGCAAGGACGGCTGCAAAAGTTGCCCTCACTGGTGCAGTGATCGTTGGACTTTTGAACATGATACTTCTATCCTCACTACGATATTCACTCGCCGGACTTTTCACCTCAGACGAGGAGGTTATCGAGATAGTCGCAGCCATCTTGCCTCTATGTGCTGCGTTCCAACTATTTGATGCTCTCGCCGCTAGTTGCAACGGTATCTTGCGTGGACTGGGTCGGCAGGAAATAGGTGGATACGTCCAAGTATTCTGCTACTACGTGGTGGCCATGCCTATCAGTATGGGAACGGCTTTTGGTCTGGGGTGGGGGATTGCCGGTCTGTGGACGGGCGTGGCGATCGCGTTGGGTCTGGTATTCTTTATCGAAATCATCTTTCTTAGTAGAACGAGCTGGGAGAGAAGCGTGGAAGAAGCCCGAAAACGAAACGACGTTGCCTAATCTGGCTTACTTGGCTTTCGTCGGGGAGATTTTCCCAGAGATGCCCGTCAGATAGTCACCAACTTGTACAGATGTATTTTAAGCCATGCGCTTCATTTCATTGTACAAAGCAATTGCTGCAAATGCACATATTCATCATAGCAGACAGGCCATACGAATTGAATCTTGGAAGTTTTATCTCATTACACGATCGTAGCAAGAAATAGATATTACAAGTCGAGGACGGTGTGTTTTCTTTCTAAAATTCGAGAATCGCCCAAGTGAGTTCGTCCATGGTCGAAAAGATCAATCCTGCAGATAATAACTCATCACCAGCCTTCATGACCTCTGTCGAAGGCAAACCTAGTTTTGCAGATATATTCTGCATGTGAAGACCTTCGTTGCTCTGTGGTTCGCTCCGCAGCAAATTATACACTCGTCGAGCCGAAGCGGACATGGGAGGAAGCGGCCGTCCCCCATTGTAATCGTCGCCGGCGCCTTTGATACCGTTATTGACGGCGGCACCGGCACCGGCATCTCCGCCTTTTGCTTGAGGAGGTCCATGTTTGAAGAACAAGTGCACGGCCGTGGCCTCGAGGAAATGGACATGTAACTCATTCACGTTGGAGACAGGCCGTACGTTGTGGGCTCCAAGGAACCTCTTATTGCCAAAGACTTTGGGTTTACCAAACACCTTGACAAACCCATTTAATTCCGGCTTCTTGTGTGTGCTATTTTTGGCCCCTTGCTCGTCCACGTCCATATCGTCCTCGATGCGCGCAGTGCTCGAGTCGACCCATTGCTTCGCTTCGATTTCTCCCGTGCCGTCGTCTAGTTTGTAGGTTATGTTTGTGCTCTGTGTGGAAATATTTCGGACCTGTCCGATACAGTACACAGAGCCAATATCTGCGCCGTCGATCTGAAAATTGGCTTCGGGATGTGCCTGTGTAGCGTCGAGGATTTGTTTGATAGTCACAGGTCGGAGAGTAGGATTGTCGCCTTGCTGTAGAGAACCCAGTCAGTTAAATATTCTTTTGTAATAGTCGAAAATGCTGTCAAGAACAGCAGCGCACGTACTCGTCCAGCAGCAGGACTGTTTGTCTCGCCAGACATAAAACCTCCTCCGCCCATACCACCTTGCCCGCCGTACGAGGTGGTTGAATAGTTTCCGTAGCCTCCCTCTGTGTAAAGTCAGCTTAACTAATGCAATTTCCAGAGATTGACTATTAGAAAATGCACTTATCCATACCCATATTTTGACTCGGAATTATCTGTTCAGTGTAAATGACCACAACACTAGAATCAAAGCTAAGTTGAGTGTTTTCCCATATGACTGTTTTGGGCTACATTCGCGGGGTGAAGGAAAAGAGGGAAAGAAAGACGTGTCGCGCGTCGCAGGGCGGAGTTGAGTGGCAGTACTAATCTTTTTCTCTCACCGCCTTCGGATAGCAGTATCAACCAATTTTGATTTTTTTTGATGCCTTCCTGGAGAGAGGAAGAAAAAAAAAAAGTCTCACTATTGCAAGCACGACTGTTCTTGTCATGCTTGAGGCTTACGAACAGCCACAATTCAAATAAAAATGCCTCATAGAGCGGCCTCACCGGCCTTATCAGAGAATGAATATGATATTTCAAATTCTCTATTCAAAGCTGGCACAAGTTCCGAGTCCGAGGATGATTGGGATGCCAAGCCCAACAACAAGAAACAAAAGAAGAAGCTGAACTCGATACCTACTGCAAGCCTGAATGTCCTAGACGAGACCAACGACGATGTCACCGCAGAAGACGATGAAGCGTTTATTGCTGCAACACAGGCCGCCGCAAATCGAAAAGCTTCGAATCTCAAAGGTCGCACTGTCAAGAAAGGCGGTGGGTTTCAAGCAATGGGACTCAATGCGCAATTACTCAAGGCTATCGCCCGTAAAGGATTTTCAGTACCTACCCCCATCCAGCGGAAAACGATTCCCGTCATTCTAGACGATCAGGATGTTGTCGGGATGGCGCGCACGGGTTCCGGAAAGACGGCGGCGTTCGTCATCCCGATGATTGAGAAGTTGAAGAGTCATAGTGGAAAGGTCGGCGTCCGTGGCTTGGTTCTATCGCCCTCTCGTGAATTGGCGCTGCAGACTTTGAAAGTTGTGAAGGAGCTAGGTCGAGGCACAGATCTGAAGGCGGTGTTATTGGTCGGTGGGGATAGTCTTGAAGAGCAGTTCGGCTTAATGGTCGGCAACCCAGATATTGTCATTGCAACACCAGGGCGATTTCTCCATTTGAAAGTTGAGATGAAGCTGGACCTGTCCAGCATCAAATACGTCGTCTTTGATGAGGCGGATAGACTGTTCGAGATGGGATTCGCAGCCCAATTGACTGAAATTCTGCACGGGCTACCAGCCACGCGCCAAACTCTACTATTTTCAGCAACACTTCCAAAGTCATTGGTAGAATTCGCAAGAGCTGGTCTCCAGGATCCTAGCCTTATTCGACTGGACACTGAAGGCAAGATATCGCCCGACTTGCAAAACGCTTTCTTTACTGTCAAAACTGCCGACAAAGAAGGAGCACTTCTTTGCCTTCTCCACGACGTGATTAAAATTCCCACTGGTCCCACGGGTGTGTCTCTGCGTACAGACGAGGACGATGACGACGATGAAACATCTTCAAGACCCAAAAAACGCAAACGATACAATGCGCCCAGGGGAGGGAAGAATACCGAATCCCCTACCAAGCACTCCACTATCATCTTCACTGCAACTAAACATCACGTCGATTATATAGTTGGCATCCTGCGCGAAGCTGGGTTTGCAGTTTCTTATGCCTACGGCTCACTCGATCAAACAGCTAGAAACATCCAAGTTCAGCGCTTCCGAAACGGAGCAACCCATATTTTAGTCGTTACGGACGTGGCTGCTCGTGGTATCGATATCCCGATTCTTGCCAACGTCATCAACTACGATTTCCCTTCCCAGCCGAAAGTCTTTGTCCATCGTGTTGGCCGTACCGCACGCGCTGGGCAGAAAGGTTGGAGTTATAGCCTCGTTCGGGACGCAGATGCCCCTTACCTATTAGATCTCCAATTGTTCTTGGGACGAAAACTCGTGCTTGGGCGACCGGATACCGAAGTCAATTATGCCGAGGAAGTAGTGGTTGGGGGTTTCCCGCGAGATACTCTCTCTAGTCATTGTGAATGGATTACCAAGACCTTGGACAACAACAGCGACATTCAGGCCCAAAAGGGCGTCGCGAATCGTGGAGAAAAACTCTACATGCGAACCAGGAATGCGGCATCTTTGGAGAGTGCGAAACGCGCAAAAGAAGTCGTTTCCTCGGATAAGTGGACGACATTGCATGCCTTGTTCAGCGAAGAGAATGATGATATGGAAGTTGAGCGCGAAAAAATGCTTGCTCGCCTTGGTGGCTATCGGCCGCAGGAGACTATCTTTGAGATTGGAGGCCGTCGAAACGGTAAAAAGGGCAACGACGAGGCCTTTGAGACGATCAAGCGGGTACGATCGGCTCTGGATAAGAAGAAGAAACCGTCGTCAACGACCGCCAACGCTCTGGACGTCGGGGAAGAAGCAGACAATGGAGCAACGAACGCATTTTCTGACGACGACAAGGACGATGATGACGACAACGACGAAACCGCTCAGGACAATTTGGATAATATGTCCATGGCTTCTGAGTCTGATCTAGAAGTCACATTCTCTCAATACTCACAGTCCGGCAAAGGGAAATCTAAGAAGAATAATCCCACCGATGCCAGTACCTTTCATAATCCAGATTACTTCATGTCGTATACACCCGCCGACACCTCACTTGTCGACGACCGCGCCTATGGCGTTCACTCAGGATCTAGCTCCAACTTCGCACTAGCCTCTCGCGACGCAACAATGGATCTAACTGCAGATGAGAAGGCCGGGTTCGGAGAAGCTCAATCATCCATGCGTTGGGATAAACGGCACAAGAAATACGTATCGCGGCGCAACGACGAGGACGGATCTCGAGGAGGATCTGCGCTCATTCGAGGCGAAAGCGGAACCAAGATAGCTGCCAGTTTCCGTAGCGGTCGATTCGATGCTTGGAAAAGAGGGAAACGCATGGGCCGTATGCCTCGCGTTGGTGATATGGAGAATTCCACCTTGACTGCAGATCTGAATGCTTCTATTTCGGGAGGTCGAAAGTACAAGCATAACAAGCAGCAAGCGCCAAAGCAGCTCGATAAACTACGGGGTGATTACGAGAAGAAAAAGAAGAAATTCGATGCGGCGAAGAATGCTGCTGCTGCTGCCGCTGCCGCAGGGACCGAGGGCGGCGGTGGTAGAAAAGCGAAGAACGAGATTCGCAATAATGAAGATATTCGAAAAGCGAGGACGCTGAAAGAGAAAAGACGGGAAAAGAATGCTCGCCCGTCGAAAAAAGGGAAGGGCGGCTTTAAAGGCAGACGGTAGAATTAGGCATTTTCAGCACGTATATAAAAATTTGCACAAGCAATTTCTACTGTTACTCTACTGTATATCTCACACAGCGGGGCCATTAAGTACTGAAAGAATTTGCTTGGAATTTCACTTTACCGGTAATTTAAATATTCAAATAAACATATTATGGCACGTCTCTGGCCGCGCTGGACGTTGTCCGGAAGAACAATGGTATCATGAGGAACAACCCAGTCAAAAAGGATGTGAGCTTCACATCCGGCGAATCTCCGACTCTAGCAGATACTTGTTAAAAGTTTCGGTACCAAAGTGACTCCACCATTCAAACAGCATAGTATTGCAAATCAATTTGAACCACGGCGTGAACTTGAGAGCCGGATCCTCGAACATGCTTTTCAGTTC
Organism: Talaromyces borbonicus; assembly: GCA_002916415.1. Classification (NCBI taxonomy): domain Eukaryota; kingdom Fungi; phylum Ascomycota; class Eurotiomycetes; order Eurotiales; family Trichocomaceae; genus Talaromyces; species Talaromyces borbonicus. The sequence goes on along the minus strand of NBSA01000028.1, from coordinate 1,668,114 downwards.
ATCCGCTGTAACGTATTTGGCGTCTTTGACTTCGTTGGGGTTGGGCTTGAAATCAACATCGGCTTGAATAAAGAGGATATAGTCAACTGTCAATCGAGATGGATATTTGTTAGTAAAGGTGTGGAGATAAGCCGGGATGAAGGGAGGGTTTCATCGAAATTGCTGCTCACTTTCGTGCTCTCCCCATTTGCCATCGCTGGGCGCAAGGTAGTGGATACGAGTCAAAAATTTGAATTTGTCGAGAGGCACTTGCTCGGCCTTAATTCCTAGTTCTTGGTCCAGCTTGCGGACAGCGGCTCGCTTGACTCCCTCGACGGCGGCAGATAGCTCGGAGCCGGTCTCTCCGGCGATACCAAGAGGATGCTAAAAATGGCTTGTGTCAGAGATTGTCATTCAAGTCGCCAGCGGTAAAGTTGACGGAGCTCACCGAGCAGCAAGTGTTGGTCCATAGATCGGGGAAAGTGATTTTCTCCTCGGCGCGTTGTTGAAGTAGTAGGCGATTCTGCGAATCGAAGAGAAATACGGAGAAAGCACGATGCAGAAGACCTCGATTGATGTTGGTCATTAAATGGCCTAGACGGGTCAGCGTCGCGCGGTCGTATAGAATAGACAAGAGTAGTGATAGTAATAGGATCAAAATCACGTACAAGTCTTCTTGCTTGCGCTACCAATTGGTTTATCATCGTTGTCTGTCACGATACAGACTTCCTCCATTAATCGTACCTGCTCCTCATCGTACCCTTCAAGATCACCGCCGGCGCGCACTGACGGATCGTGCGAAGCGGGGAGAATGGATCTGGCGAGGGATGTGTCAACGTCGGGGAAGAGAGTAGACACATTTTCCGCCGTGATAGCGACGGGTTCGACGACGGTGGTGGTTGTGGTCGTGCTCATTTTGATCCGGGGGGGCTGTATTTCGATATAGCAGGATTCGCTTCGCTTGCTGGTTTTGGAAGAGTTCACGAGTGCAAGTATTACTATCAATTGAAGAAGATGAGGTTGTAAATCCGACTCGGTGAAGTTCTTTGTTTTATTAAGAAACTGGAAAATTAGGCCCCTCCGCGCCACATCAGGCCGGCCCCCACGCTGGAAGTGTGGCTAGATCGGCTTTGTTCACGTGAATCAGAATCCTTCTTTGTTCTTTTCTCTCTCTCTTCATCTTCTTTTCTTTTAATTCTCTCGACCGAGAAGAAAAGACGGCAATCATGGCAACACATTTTTAATTTTGTCAAGTGTCAGGATATCATGAACGACAGCGGTCGGAAGCAAAACTTTCGAACTTTTGGGACTCTCCACATGCTGCGAGAAAGAAAACATTTCAACGGATTCGAAGCTGTCTCTGATTCGGAATTTTGGTACTTTTGCTAAATCCTGTACTCGCAATCTCTGATGCGTATAGTGGAACTATTTGGGCTTTCTAAAGAGGGATATCTTTAACTGGAGCTCGAACCTGGGACTCAAGATCGATTCAAGCGCCGTGCCTAGGTACGGGTGGTACTAAATATGTACATACAACGTATATAAGTATCTTATTGTTCCCCGCTGCTCAATTCTTGAACCCCTGAGTATATCGGCGACTGCCGAGTCCGACATGCCGTCTGGCAGCTATTTACGGCGCATACTAAGAAACTAGCACCGGATGCTTTATCGGCAAGTCTGTGGAGGCAAGCGAGCTATGAGTATACTTGCCGCCTCAAGTGGACGAATATTTAGAGAAATCGGGGTTGACCTTTCCATCAAATTCATCCTGGACTGTCTATACGGTCATTCCAGATTTTTCTTCCTTTCACGAGACCTGTGGACGCGTCCGCTGACGTCAAGCTTCAACCAGCCTGGTGATTTCTCTCATGGAGGGCACAACGAGGGTCTGGATCGACGACTGTAGCTGTTGGTGGCGCGACTCTAATCTACGGCACGCCAGGGATCATGAACATCATGCCGTTGGGGGTCTTAAATCGGTAGTCGTTGCGCAGGAGAATCCCGAGTATGGAGTTCTTGTCCACAAGTTCAACCATACTTCTGCCACTCGAACAGTACAGGGAATTAAAAAGGAATAGAATTAGTTGCTGCTCCCAACCCGAAGAGCGCTCCGTTGATAGGTAATCCATATATGATTGAAGCCTAGAGTATCTAGGTAGAAATTGATCTACGAATAATCACCGCGTCGTTTAGCCGAGAATAAGCCTTACTATCCATGCCAGACCCTAAGAGCAAATTCCATCATTTCAACTAACTGGCAACAGCCAGACCCGAAGAGCTTGCTTAATCTAGACTTCATCCAATGAGGCTCGAATCGAAACCTCCAAGGAGAGTAGAATCCTGAAAAAGTAACCTAGCGGGGCACGATGTCACGTCGGAGGCAGATGAAGTGCATGTAGAAAAAGCCTCGACATGCAGCTGCTATCACACTCTGCACTGGATCTTAGTGAACACTATGTTAGGGGCCGTGGAAAGACCCGTGGACGTTTCCAAGGTTCTAAATGCATCTTCAAGCACATGCCAGACCACCATCAAGTACTTTCCAAGACTGCCTATAAAACTTAGCAAGAATTACAAAGTCAAGTGACAATGGAGAAGACGGAAATGAATAATCCAAGACATGGCGGCTGCCCTGACGCTTCTTAATTTTTGTGTAACCATTCGGCAGCCAATGTGCGCGTACCCGTGAAGATGGCGAGTCATGTCCAGGTCGATTAATTTCGGTTGAAATGGAGTACTCGTTGCTTTTTTCTCATCTTCCAAGGTTCCATAGGTAGATACTGATCGATTATTTGTTTTTGGCATCCATGGATGTTTTGACTCTTGAATCTGCCATGGCCAGTCGGCTCTTGAGTCTCGAGTAGGGTAGTAGTCTCGCGGATATAAACAGCAAGATTGAAATTTTTAGCACGACGCGCGCATAACTTGACTTTTTCGATGCCCCGCCAACTTAACTTTTACCGTAACTTCAACTTACGGTAACTACGGCACGGAAGTGACGGTACTTTCCGTTACTGGTACCAGTACCTTCTTGAGCACCTGAGCAGTATGGTGAAAAAAGTATTGTTTGGTCTTCATTTTGGGGTCAATCGATCTGCTTGCTCATCACAGCTACGAGGAAATGTTCCATCTCTCGTGCTCTGTCTTCGATCAGTCTGTTGTCAGATGTGTGCCAGATGAATGCGGGGCTTCGGAATTACCTTGGAACCTGTACCGGTACCACTACTGAACTGGCATGGCGCTTAATGGAGAAAATACTTACGGTCTTTTTTACTCGAAATCGTCAATCAGTCTTTTAGCGTTCCCGCCTTGCCGCTTTGAGTTCTTACTGTATCGGTGACAAGTCAGGTATCGCCCTGGCCTGGACCAGCTTCGATGCCCGAGTAGAGAATAACTTGGTAGACTGGAAACACTCAGAAAATGAGGGGCTTGACAAGAGAAAAAAAGAAGAAAAAAACATATGTTTTAAATTGGTGGTGTAACATGCAAATACCACGTGATATCTATCTATAATGTGCAAAAATCGGACAGAATCCGATTACAGAAGTCCAGCTTCTCGTCTTTGAATGCCTTCGCGAATAATTTGTACAGTTTGGGTGTATACACTGCGAGAGAAGAAGAAAGAGAGAGAAAATAATTGGGGTGACTCCAAACCATAATGTCAAACAAATTGTCCACACTAAACGATACCAGCTCGTCCATGAGATGTAGAATGATCTGAAAAAATGCGTCTCCGTATTGGAAATGTTGATTGTCTTTCAAGTGGTCGTTGTTGGGTGTGCTACTCTCGCAAGAAGTCTATTCAGTATCCTGATCCAAGAATACTGAACTTAACTATTTTTTGCCTTTGCTTGATGTTTTCGACGTTGACATCCGTCCTTTTGATGTCTATATGCAGGTTAGCAGTCATTATTTCAAAAATACAATCAGAATACCTACCTGTGCATCGTATCAAGCCTGCTGTAATACCGCCCACATAGATTGCATTCGAACCTCTTCACGCCGTCGTGAGCTTTCTATCAAATCCCAATTAGTATAATGACCCTCGGTAGTGATACTCAAACCAAAGATGGACTTACCGTCAAGTAATGCCGTTTCAAATCCGTCTTCCTACCAAAAGACTTCCCGCACTCATGGCAGGTATGTGCTTGCCGAGTGACCGGATCGTGACGCTTGAAATGCTCCCGGCAGTTTGAACGCCGTGTAAAAACTTTGTCGCAGATCGGGCAACAAAGTTGAGGATCTACCCATGGGCTTCTCATTTTGCTTGTGCCCTCACTCCTTTCGTCCATGTATGAACCAGAGGGCGAAAGTGATCCACTATAATATTCATCGCGACCAGACTCAGATCCCGAAAAGGACTTGGTATCGTAAGAGGCTGACCGATCCGCGGGTATGAGATCCATGAGCCTCGAGACCATCGCTTTGTTCTCATGACTGGTCTCCCTCTTGCTTGGCGGCGTGTCAATAGACAGAATCGGCGAGGGCCACGAGTTCTCTGACGGGCTAGGTCGGTGTGCAATTCTGGGTGTACTGCTGTGGGACTGCGGAGTTAATGGCCATTTCCTCGACGACATTGGTGCATAACTCAAGGAGCCATTTTGATGAGAGGTATAGCTGGTGTCGTAAAAGAGGCCTTGCATCTGTGTTTGATCACTGGTCACGAAATTTGGGTATTGCATTAAACTTGTATCGACAACGGGAGGGTTCGTATATTGTTGATAGTACGGCAGACTCGTATATTCCGAAGCATTTTGCGCCATATTGTAGCAATTTGTTGCGCACGATACAGACTGGTCGTGCCAGCTGTGCCCAGAGACAGAGGGTGTGAGAGGGAGGCCGTGAGCCGTATCATAAGAGAACGACAGCGATTGCTGATATGTATTATGGTCCTGGGGTTCTGGTTTTACCTGTACCAAATTACAGGCTACCATGTAGGTATCGTCGATGTTGGGCATGGTCTCTGATGAACCCTGCCATTGCCGACTCGCCTCGACCGATCGCTTTGCACAGTTCTGCATCATGGCAGATATTCCGGGTAGACTGAATAATTTCGGGTTCTGTCGAGTGCGTCCCAAGTGCAAAAGCAAAGGTGAAGAAAGCTATACGAGAGTGAGATTCAATGTTCGGTTCCGGCTAACAATCTGCTCAAGAGGAATAAACTTTGCTGCAATATCAATTTGTCGAAGGGCAAGTAGTGTTATCCGAGAATCGAATAATGTTGTACAAGATTCTGATATGTTAAACGGCCAGCGATGGAAGCACACGATGCGAGTCGGGGGTAATTATATTAGAATACGGCACATGCGGCGGTATTCGAGGGGTGATGACGCCGTCTTATTCAACAGGCAAGCAACAGGTACAAGTGGTGTTGCCCATTCCCCAGAGCTAGTGGTGAGTCAAACAGTGCAGCGTGATAGCATACACACAAGGCAGACTCTGCATGGAGAGAGATATTGCTGAAAATGGGCGTTACAGTTGGTGCCATGCATGATGAAATGGAGTAATGCGATGGTCTGCAGTGTGGCAGCCGTACATGCCGGAACCTCCAGCAAAGAGACTAGAAAACTGCAGCGGGTCCCCAAGAAGAGGGGGACAGGGCTAAACAGAGGAACGACCGTCAATGGATGCGCAGTCGCAACTAGACGGCATGGTTAAGTTCCCAAAAACATGTGCGGTGGAAAAAAGCACCCTCAGGTCGAGGGATATTCCCAAGGGGGGTTGTTAAGGTCGGCGGGAGCCAACGGATTTTTTTTCTCGAGTTGCGCCAGGATCCACGTCGCTCACAGGCAAAGACAGGAAAGATTTGCTCTGTAGCTCGCAGCAGCTCGCGGCGGGCCGGAGACAGCCTGTCTGACGGAGTGTGACTCTCATTTTGCGAGTGATCCTATAAGCAGTTTAGTCCGGACCCGACAGTCTGGATAGACTAGTTAAACGAGGCGGCTGTGTGTCTGAATGGCAGAGATTCGTCTTGCTGCTTGGCCAGCAGACTGCTCGCATGCATAACTAGCCCGTGTACGCGGAGGAATCACCGCAGTGCAGCCCCGTGTATCTTCTGGTTCATGTACGCACTGATAGGTTGAGCTGATGGAGAGGAACCCAAGGAGGTGTGTGACTTTCCCAAGCTAGCTAGCTTTGGCTCGCAGTTCTTAATTAGACGCTAGAAGGAATTGGACTATGGAGGGGAGAAGTGGAATGGATTTCAGATGATACAGAAAGAAGGGATAGAAGAAAAAGAGAGCATTTGTGAAGCGCAAGTGGAATGATATCCAGAGAAGAAAAGGAAGGATGAGGAGGAGGAGAGAAGAGGTTCCTGGATTAGTTAGGGTTAATCTTGGTAGAAGAAAGCAGGAACAATGGGGGATTGACCCTAACCCTGATTAGATTTCGCGTTACGTACTGTAACCCTTGTAATAAATTTAATTACCTGAACCTGCACCTTCCCTGTCGATAATAGTGCCATAAAATATATTAAACTAGTTAATAATACTTAACTAATCACGTTACTATTAGCTAAGCTCTTGGTTCCTGCCGCGTCTGAAATGAAATTACGGTAAAAAAAAGAGAGTAAAAAGAAAGTAAAAGCAGAAGAAGGAAAGAACGACCGAGTGCCTCTGTTGCCCTCTGGATCGCTTCAATTGTAACTCTTCTCTCTCTTCTTCTTCTTTTCTTCTTCTTCTCTTCCTCCTCTTCTCCGGTCATCACCAAAGATTGAAAAAAATCCATCATAGCAATGACAACCGATCTAGTAATCAACTACTTACTGACTACGAACAGTCTCGGTCATCATGCCTTCGTTGTTACAGTGGCTTGGTTGAGGATACCCACGCACTAAAAAAGACGCCAGTCAATCGCTCAAGATGAGACTCGTCAATCATGATTGATCAATGTTCAGTGCAATCCCCGCAACTTCTGCATTAGGCTGTTTATCCTAGGGTCTGTTTCTCTCCCATCCCTTGGCTGGACAACACACGCACATCGTCAATCGGCATGAACATGGGTGTTTGCGAATGTTGTTTTTGTCTAGACTCGAAAACACAGTCGAGACTCACGGTATCTTTTCGCGCAAGATCGAGCGAAGAAAGCCGACTGCACAAGGATTGTTGCGCTTCTACGGAGTACAACCCGGCAAGACGCTAAGAGCTCAGTTATCCATGCAATTGTGTGTGCGATCACAGGTATTTTGTCGATCTTTCAGTGGCCTTACCTTACATTGATTCAATCGAAGCGCCGCTCACGAACGCATCCACTGGCCAAACACCGATTGACAAACCCACGCGGTCCGGAGCGAACGGTTTCCAAGGTGCCCGATCTCAGTGAAGTTTATTTGTGTTCCTTGCGGTTAGTTAGTAGTTAGTTAGCCTTCATCGTTACAAGACCACATTGGCTTGATGGCTACTAGTACTATCCAATAGGCGTTCTTTCGGGACCCCGGAGCTTGCTCCCGGCTACTGTCAGGAGTTGAAGGCATTGAATGGAACAGTGAGACCGTGAAACTGAAGCGGATTGGTCACTGGCCTACCGAGAAAAGAGCTCTCTTCACTGTCTCTGCACAAGCTGGTCCCGAAATAGAGGGACTCTAAACAACCATCGCGACAAGTCTCAAAGAGGCATGACATTACGTATAGCCGAGGGCTGAAGCATTGAAGATAAAAATTATCAGGCCGGGCAATGGGCAATAGCGGCGACCCAAATAGGTATGGATTGATCTTGACGGGATCCAGAGCGTAATTTTCAAGTGGTTACGAAGGATTCAACTAAACCGCAACCGATACGCCCAAGGCTCATAGCTAAAAGCACGTTCCTCACATTGCCAGTCTGTGAAAATCAAGGGTCTCATAATCTCGATACAGCGGCTACGCCCGCCGTATTACCGCCAATCACCGGAGACATAAGTCACTGACGCGATGAGTGTTTTGACTTGAGACTCAGGGTTTGATGATTCGACACGAGCAGATATTCAACAAGAAATGTCTACAACAAGCGCTTAACTGCTGGTTGTGCCAGGCCATACCTTGGATCGACGACGCTTCTTACAATACTCGAAGCAAAAATTTCGCAAGCGACGCGAGGCTAATCCTCATAAAACTACTCCGTAAAAGAACACGCTATGAGAGACACCGCAGAGAAGGTAATTTGATCACCGATCCAATTCCCCCCCTAAATGTTAGCGCCAGTACTCCAAAAGTCGCTGCGGCTCAGCAGAACAGGTTTTGAACAAAGAAGGAAGAGATTAAGTGAGTCTGAATATTTGTCAGAGTTCCTTCTGATAAACGTGACTTGAAAGCCATGCGACTTTCGGATGGTTCCATGTTTTTTCAAAGCAAAAGGTTATGTGCTATCGTGGTTGATGCGGCTAGTCGCTCCAAGACCACACCTTAAATTACAGCGAGCTACTTAAACTATTTTAGCTCGTTGGAAAAAACTTGCATCGACAGCCAATCAATTCCGGAAAAGTCTCACAGACTTGGCACCAAACATCCTACAGCCACCTTCAATTTTCAAAAATATTCCTTGAGAGCCAATCATTTCAGCCACAGAAGAATATATCAGGATGCTGCCTCAGACTTCTTCAAAAGGCAGTGCCACACAATGCAACTAGAAATCCCATCGGAATGACCGTCGTGATGGGAAGTTACTGAAATTCAATTAAGGCTTTTCTAGAATCTTTCCCACTGCCTTCGAGGATCCGATAAATGAGAGCCCGGTTTTGGTTTGACGAAAAGCCACCGGACAAAGAAGAACGCCCTGCATTTAGGGTGCTTTAATTACTTCGAGCTGAGCCTTATTTGACAGTCTAGCTTCACATCGAGGCCCAAATCCGGCCACCATGCACGTGAAAGTCTTCTATAAATGGCTCATTTTGTCAGATAATGAGATCAAAGTGGCTGTGTCAGATGAAGGCAGGAATATGAGGATCCATGAATCAGGCACAAGATGACTGACGAGCAACTGCGTTTCATTCAATACGCTGTGTTTCATGCAGTCATCGATGCAGAAACAATTGAACGACTCGACGCTCACAAGTATCTTCTGTACCTTTCGAGAAAGCGGCGTTGACCGTTGAACGGTTCTGACGGCTAGACCGTCTGGGTGAAGCTTATTCAAGGGACATGCTCAGGTCTACGCCTCCATAGGCATACGCCATGAGGTCTGATCATCAATCCACGCTATTGGCCTGCACATACCGAGCAAGGCAGACTCTCAATTCATCTTCATTCAATGATGAAATTGCCTGGATTGGTTCAAAGAAGTAGGAGAGCACATGGGGGTTTTCTCTCTTGATTTGTCGGGCTGGAAAGCGTATGCTCCTTGTCAGGATGGTGACTACTGGCACGTTGAACTTTGAAATTAAAGTGCCTTTGGCTTTTTATCACTGGAGGATTCTCAGAAGCCATTTTGAATGTTGTGAACGCCACGGTCCATGCTGCTTCCTTCGGATTTCACCTGTCAGGTGCGTTCTTCGCAAAAATCCAAGAAGGCAATTCAGGGGCTGAAGAGCAGATAATCACAGATTCCACTCATCCCGTTCATGGCACTGTGGAATCTGCTTGTCTGTGTGATGGCGAGGCTCTGCTTCGGCGACCCCGGACGTGATGATGAAAATTATCAGGAGTCTACTATCTCTGATGGATCTTCCTCGTGACGACCTGTCAATAAAGATACAGAATTCTGGCCACTGAGATAATTCAACTTGACCAAATCAAATAAGCTTGGTGTTTACTGGCTCTGTTATCGTCAGGCAATCTTGTGTATATGATTAATGATACTCAGGATTATCGAATTCATGTGACTCGCCGCGGCGACCTTGCTTTTAGCTGTGCTAAAGTGAGTCAATAAAGAGTACTTCCTTAGCTACTACCTGGCGCGAGGCTCAAGTCACAGTTACTACGTGAAGCCGGTGGGCTGCCAAACTGGCTGGAAATGACACTGATTGGGGCTGATCCTTGAATTTTTGACCGTGTTTGGAGAAGAATGGTTAATCAATACTACCTGTATTCTGCATCTGTTCTGGGCTAAATATTATCCATAAAATTAATCCATAGATGGTTCTGTGCTATTGAGTTATGACGTATCTACCTGATAAGGGAACCGTGGAGTTGCAACCGCAAGAAAGGTTTTCCCGCGAAACACCAGAATCTCAAGAATTTTCTTATTTCTGTCTGAAACAGCCGGCAATTAATAATAAATTAGATGCAAAGTCGTACTCTTTCCAAGATGTTGAAGTTGTGAAAAGACGGAGGTCGCAAGTATTCATAAACCGCGCTAGGCGGTGAAGCTAAGCAAAATAACCAATCACGACGGGGTCAGTGCTGACAAAGGCACGCAGCTGACGTGACTTGCGCGAGCCAAAATAATATCAGAGACGTCGACATCAACAAGCTACATCTCCAAAGATCCGAACCGATTTTCTTCGCCCAGCTTTGGTGGAATATGTGAAATATCGTGCAGCTTAGAGAATAGTGATTCATGGCAGATTTTCATTCTACCTCATCATTAGGTTGAAAAAAAATCAGAAGCAACCATGATCCAGACTGGGATATCCACCTACCTCTTCTACTTTCTCGGAAGATAGTTCATTTCCTCGAAACAGAAGGATAAGTCAAAATGGGTCAAGCTTATTCCTTGACGACATTATCGGCCGGCTCGGCCGGCATCGACGTGCCTGAACTCGCTGATATGGTGTACGAGAAGTCCCTGGGTTCCGCACGGTTCATGAAAAGTATTAGAGCTCGGCAGCGGAACGGCCTAGCATTCGTCAAGGTGATCATGAAGCCATATCCAAGCATGCAATTAGAATCTTATGTCAGAGAAATTACCCGTAAGTGCTCAACTGTTCGTACAATGCGCATCAAATCCTGACACATCCCTGCGCAGGCGAACGGGAGTTGCTGGCTGGCGTGCCCAACGCGCTTGCATTTCAAAGAATCATCGAAACTGGAATCAGCGGATATTTAGTTCGCCAATATATCCACAGCTCTCTGTACGATAGATTGAGGTGAGTACTGACTCGTTGAAACGTTTTTATTCTTGCCACTTCTAATCTACTCCAGTACGCGACCTTTTCTGGAAGACATCGAGAAGAAATGGATAGCCTTCCAATTGCTGTGTGCGCTGCGAGACTGCCATGCGCAAGAAGTATTTCACGGAGACATTAAAACCGAAAATGTTCTCGTCACATCCTGGAACTGGCTGTACCTGTCAGATTTCTCTTCTTCTTTCAAACCGACATTTCTCCCAGAAGATAACCCGGCCGACTTTTCTTTCTATTTTGACACATCTGGTCGACGCACCTGCTATCTTGCTCCAGAGAGGTTTTTGGAAGCTGGAGAAGAGCCAGGCGACCGACAAGTCAATTGGGCAATGGACATATTCAGCGCCGGATGTGTCATTGCCGAACTCTTTCTCGAGGCTCCCATTTTCACATTAAGTCAACTCTACAAATACAGGAAAGGAGAATATAGTCCTGAGCATAGTCAACTTTCAAAAATCGACGATCCCGAGGTCAGAGAATTGATCCTTCACATGATTCAAATTCACCCCGAGTCGCGGTATTCTGCAGAAGAATATCTGAATTTCTGGCGTCACAAGGTTTTCCCGGACTATTTCTACAGTTTTCTTCATCAATACATGTCTCTCATTACCGAACCTGCATCGGGAAGAGGCCCTGTAGATGCGGAGAGTGGCAACTATGGAGAACCTGACGATCGCATCGACCGAATTTATATGGACTTCGATAAAATATCTTACTTCCTTGGATCTACCTCGGTGCCTTCAAAGAACGGCTCGGAGCTGACATCTGCAAATCTCATCAACCAACCCTTACCCGTACAGTTGGATTTGCCCAATTTACAGCACGAAACGTCCAGGTTAGATAGCAAGGAAGGCGCTCTGATCTTCCTGACCGTCGTTGTATCCAACCTGCGAAGCACGTCCAAAGCATCTGCCAAAATCAAGGCCTGCGACTTGCTTTTGGCTCTTGCTGAACGACTACCAGACGAGTCAAAGCTGGATCGTATCCTCCCTTACGTGATGACTATGCTTAATGATCGATCTGACGTGGTCAAAGTGGCTGCAATTCGGACCCTGGCCCAACTGCTATCTCTAGTTCAAGTTGTTTCGCCTGTCAATGCGTATATCTTTCCCGAGTATATCTTCCCGCGGTTACAGCCATTCGTGTCCGATACCTCGTCAAGTCCAAGCCCTATCGTCCGCGCGGCTTACGCCTCTTGCATCTCATCCTTGGCGCAATCATCACTGAGGTTTTTGGACATGATCCAGACTCTCCGGACGGATGCGCGCCTGCGGTCAATTATTCCGGCAGGATCGGAAGCTGATTGGACCGAGGAGGCAACTTACCATAACCTCTACGACGTGGCGCGGGCGGATCTTCTTGAATACTTTGAGAATCACACAAAAGCGCTTCTGGAAGATAGCGATCCCGCGGTTCGACGAGCCTTTCTAGGCTCTGTTCCAAGTCTGTGCGTGTTCTTCGGTAGCACACGTGTAAATGAAGTCATTTTGAGTCATTTGAATACCTATCTCAATGACAGAGATTGGATTTTGAAATGCGCATTTTTTGAAGTTGTAGTTGGCGTTGCAGCTTACGTCGGCAGTACAACACTCGAAGAATTCATACTGCCCTTGATGGTTCCGTCGTTAACTGACCCAGAAGACTTTGTGGTCGAACGAGTCATTCGTTCTATGGCGGCTATGGCGGACCTGGGGCTGTTTCAGCGTTCAACCACCTGGGAATTACTTAGTATTGTGGTACGCTTCTTTGCACATCCAAGCGTCTGGATCCGCGAGGCCGCCGTACACTTTGTTGTTACGTGTTCCAAGTATCTCTCATTTGCAGACAAACATTCAATTCTAACGCCGCTTGTGCGACCTTTTCTGAAAACCAACATCATTGCTGTCGACAAATGTGAAGTTTTGGACGCGCTGAGGCGTCCACTCCCTCGAGCAATATACGACATGGCTATAATGTGGGCATCCAAGACAGAAAAGGGGACATTTTGGAAGGCAGCGAGTAGGGAGAGTACTTTCAGTCTGACTGGTAGCGAGGCCGTTATTGGGAAAGCGTTTCCTAAAGTTACATCGCTTTCTGCAATGTCCAAGCACGAAGAAGATGCGCAGTGGATGACGAGAATGAGAAATATGGGTATGGCGCAAGAGGATGAGTTCAAAGTATTTGTGCTGCGAGAATATCTTTGGCGAGTTGCCATGAAATCACGCAAGTCCTCAGATGCAGCAGAATCTGTTCCCTCGAACGGTATCTTGGCCCTGACGCAGTATGGAATTACGCCACAAACAGTATTCTTTGATAAAAGCCAGGATCATAAACGGCGAAGAACCTCACTAGATCAGACACATGGCTTGGAAACACCAGAACAGAAACCGCACACTATCACTGACGCACTGCTCGATGCTTCTACAAGCGTAGATCCACAGGCTGTGGCTCGTCGAAAGCAGCCGCGATCGACAGCGGTGACTCCGAAAGACAGCAATCCAGCACGCAGGAGTATCGCTATTTCGGGAGGCATGCAGGCCGAGACTGAAGCATCATCCATATCGTCTTCACCAGCCACCCAGCCGGCGTCACAGTACTCGTCGACACCCAATTCAGATCCGGAGAGGACTACTATAAAGACATCTGTGGACGGAGACAAATCGTCTGATCGTAGTAGCGTACTGACTGAGACTGGTCCGCTCTCCCGAATCAACTCTCAAAACAAGATCGAAAAGAAGTCAAGTGCCATCAACCTTTTGAATCGCAAGGACACGACTAAAGCTTATGCCGAAACCAGTATGAATTCAATCAATGCTTTCGGCAAAGTTGACGTTCGCTCGCAGCAGCAGAACAAAGCCTCAGGTTCACCTTTGGCAATGGCGAAGGAGAACGACGCAACTCAGCAAGCGGTCCAGCCACGGTATCGCGCGGGACATTCATATCAAGGCCGTGATCCTAGAATTCTCAAATTACTTGACGATGCCTTTACAGAGAACTATCCTACTGATCTATTCGATTTTGGTCCGTACATCAAAGAGATCGATCCAAGACGACCAATCAGGAGAGCAAGTGGAGAAGATAGCGATAAACCCTGGCGACCGGAAGGGGTGCTTGTGGCTTTATTTGGGGAACATACGGGACCGATCAATCGGGTCGTGGCTGCTCCTGATCATTCGTTCTTTGTCACGGCTTCAGATGATGGTAGTGTAAAAGTCTGGGACACCACTCGTCTGGAAAAGAACTTGACTCCGAGATCGCGTCAAACCCATCGCCATGCGTCCGGTAGTAAAGTCAAATGCTTAACGTTTGTGGAGAACACGTATACATTTATCAGCGCCGCAACGGACGGAAGCATCCACGTGGTCAAGGTTGACTATCAGAATGTCAACGAGACAGTGCGATACGGGAAGTTACAGGTGGTTAGACAGTATCAGCTGCCTGTAAGCGACGACGGCACAGTCGAATACGCAATGTGGATTGAACACTACCGGTCCGAAGCTCAGTCAACGATGCTGGTTGCCACGAATACGTGCCGTTTGATAGCACTCGACATGAAAACCATGCTACCGGTATATGTATTGCAAAACCCAGTTCACCACGGAACGCCAAAGGTGTTTTGTACGGACCGCAAGCATAGCTGGGTTGTGATTGGCACGTCCCACGGAATTCTGGACCTATGGGATCTGCGATTCAAAGTCAGATTAAAGGCATGGGGCCTCCCCGGAGGAACGGCAATACATCGACTGCAAATACACCCGACGAAAGGGCGTGGTCGATGGGTGTGCGTGGCTGGAGGCAGTACGCACGGCAGTGAAGTTACTGTTTGGGACGTGGAAAAGGCACAGTGTCGAGAAGTCTACGGAGTAGCGTCTTCGTCGACAACCTCTATAGGGAGTGGTGGGCCATCGACTCCCCACGGCAACTCCAATAACCATCGCATGTCCGCTGCGAATAATTTGGCTACGATGAACACGATAAGTAAAAGCTACGAACCGTGGCGTGTGGATGAGGATCGACCTGAAGGAATGCTCAGCCGATTCGGCAATATGTCTGCAGCGGGTATTGAGCCGAGTTCCACAAACCCGACGTCTCCCAACGCGACGACTATGGGTGATCCCAATGGTATTTGTGCATTGCAAGTAGGGTACGATACGCCAGCGGACGGGAAGGAGAGCACCAAATGCGGATTTATCCTCACTGCAGGGTCAGATCGTAAGCTCCGATTCTGGGATCTGGTGCGTCCGGAGTTGTCGAGTATTGTGAGCGGGTTGGAGACTGTAGCTGAGGCTGGCGCTGCTATCAAACCACGTTACGAGACGGTGCAGCCCACGACAAGTCTTACTATTACCACTGAGAATTTACCTCATCTCTCCGGAGGCAGCGGCAGCGGCAGCAATGGTCGAGGCTCCAGCTCCCCGTCTTCAGCTAAGAAGGGACACGGAACGAGTGGCTCGCGACCCCCTCGAAGCACGGTTATTAGTCTTCAGCAGCAACAGCTATTGAAGAGTCATCTAGACTCGATCCTGGACGTGACGATTCTCAGAGAACCGTACGGAATGACAGTCAGTGTTGATCGGGCAGGAATGGTGTATGTTTTTCAATGATTCGTGGGATCAGTCGATACATTTGACAATTTTAGAGCTACCAGGGAATAGACAGGAGATACGTGTACTAGTGGAGTTGCAGCGAAGGATTTAACTCTTAGTATAAACTTAGGAAATTGAGGCCATATTTTGAAGCACTCACCAATGACCCCGGATGCATAAATCTGTTTCTATCTTCCCAAGAACGTTTCAGCTCGCGGGCTTCAAACACAGGCAATTGGAATTGTTATATTAGTAGGAAGTAGATGACTGGCAATACCTAGGTACAAGAAGTCTTCTAATTTGCGTCCAATCCAAGTAGTACATGCTACATAGTAAATGATTTTGCCACCTTGACTTGCGCAACTTGTTCCACATTTCGAACGCAATTTAGTAATTGGACATTATTTGTTCAAGATTATCATGATTCGTTCGTACTTAGGTACCTAGATAGTGTGACGAGGGAGTCCCTGGGTATCCACCTTGATTTGTAGCAGTCCAGACCAGCAAAATTAGGGATGTATGGACTTTCGGAAGATCACTACTAGGTAGTAGGTACGGAGTACAGAGTAGTAAGTATGGTAATAACCCAATCCAAATCTAATAAGAAATCTGACCTAGAGGCTTGATAGATTTGGGTCAGCATCCGATCATCTACCTCGCACTTTGTCCAGAATCGGATACCTAGGTACTTGGGAACGACATTTTGAGAAAGACCCGGGCCTAGGGCTTGAAATAACCCGGACTGTTTGGTCGTCAGGCAACGAAACATAATTGATGTCTCATAAATATTGAGAACGTAGCCGGCGATTATTGGTCGGCCCTTTTTTTTTTCTCTTTCTCTTTTCTTTTTCGAGAGAGTGATTACTACTGAGTCGACTGTTGAGTCGACTGGTTGATTTCACTGTGCTGCATTTAATGGCATTCTCCAGGTTTCACACCAATGACGACGCGCGGATACGAGAGAATCACAAAAACCCGAATCCGGATAAATTCCGAATCTGGAGGGGAAAAAATGTGATAATTCAATCGGTCGGAAGTGTAGAGATAAGACAGGTTGGATTTGACAGGTCGCATGTAGCATCCATGGATGGATGGATATTATGCGGAGGCGTCGTTTCGGGTGGCATGAATCGAGGATAAAGGGTACGTAGACTCATGGACCGTGCATTCGATTGGCTGGCTAGACCAGTCAATGTAGCGATACAAAGATTATTTTCCATCTGCATGAGTGCATGAGGTGCAGCAATGAATTACTGGAGTACAGACTGCAGAGTGCGTAAGTAAGCTGGTTATTGATGTGATGTGTAGCCTCTCGGAGGAATAATTCATGAAATAATTCATGCTGTTATTAGTTAGTCAATTACTGCGTACTGCAAGAACTTCTCCCACTGAAGTGACTGAACGAACCAACTCCATGAAATCACTAACTAATTTAATATGAACTTAGCTAGTCAGTAGTTCATCAACTAGTAATACGAAATAGAACGAAAGATAGGATAAGATAGGACAGGGTGAAGGGGTTAATTTGGTAGTGTGGTAGCTGAAACACGTCGTCGGTAAGGGGAGCGATCTGCGGCAGTGTTTCTAGCCTCGGTCTTTTTTGTTTCTGTATGTGTATTGTACTGTACTTTTGCGTTAGAACGGCGTCGACTATTACGAGTAATATACGTAATAGCCCGTACAGGCCAATAAATACAGGATTCATCCGTGCAGTAGAAAGATAATTCCTGGCAAAGATATAGACAGTATCTCGAAAGATGGAATGAGTAGAAGTACTCTGCAGTAAGTAAAAAAGAAGTCAAAGAGCTGGTAAAGAAGTGGGGCTATCCCGTGCGGGTCTAACCACACTAGTCCTGCTAGTCCTGATTGAGACTAGTTCAACAGCCCGTCGGCCGCACTAAAGGTTACATAAAGTGGAGATGCCGAGTTCTGTCCAATAAGCGTTCCGTTACCCCTGAGCAGCTCCCTCTTTCCTGCGAGAGGCCAGACTGCGCTCTCTCTATTATTACCGTACTTACTATGTAGTATGTACTACGTACACTTGCTAGTAAATTAGTGCTTGCTTGTGAGAGTACTTACTGCTTAGTAGTAACTACTGCCAATTGCTAAGTAGTTAAGCACTGCTTAATTACCAATGAGTCCCTGCTTCGGTTCCGCCGTCCCGCTCCTTCCCTCGTAGCTAAGCTAAGCTCAGTTACCCGTTCTTTCCCCCTTTCGCTTCTCCATAATCTTCTCTTTCTCTTCTCTTTGTCTCTCTCTCTTTTTCTTCCTCTTTTCTTCCCTCTTCCTCTCCCTCTCCCTCTCCCACACTCTGTCCCTCTTTCATCTTTCATTCTGTACTAAAAGTACAGGGTATCGTCTTCATCATCGTCGAAAAGAGGTACTCTGCTTTGCTTCAATTGGGTTAATCGACTCGTTTCTCCTATCTGTCTGTCTATCTGTCTGTGTGCTGTACGTGTACGTGCTGGGTATCCCGGTGCATCACATTATACCCCCCGCCACTCTCGCTTTCGTCGTGCGGTGCCTACTGCTCTGGAAGCTGTCTTGGAGATGACCTTCTAGCCATTCGTCCATCGTGAACCAGCGTCGACCCCGACAACCCGTATTCGACAACCCCAATTGTGCTTTCCATATCAAGTGCTAGCGACAACCGTTCTTTTCTTCCATATAAATATCAATTGACATCGCAAAAATGGCTCCCTCACTCAGGGACCACTCGTCCTTCGTTCGTCCCTCGACAAGAGACCGACCTGTGACTAGAGACCAGGTCGACAGTTCTCTGGTGATTCCGAGTCGCACGTCGTCGTTGCATTCCCGCATCACCCAGCCGATTCCATCCACCCTCAACTTGAAGCCCGCCCAGCGCACTCCAAAGACCCTAACCCATGCCTACATGGTATGCGGTGTCGGCCGGGAGCCGTCACAATGGGTCAAGGCACCAACTCCCGTGCAAGGAAAGATCCAGCATATGAAAGGTGCAGTCGGGCAATTCTGGTTGCCCGAAATCTTGGGGAGCAGTCCGCGCCTGGAACAGGATAACGAGATTGCTCGCTCACTACATGCCGCCATGAGGGTGAGGATATCTTTTCTTGCTCTGTGGTATTTGACATCGCTAACTCGATAACAGGCCTGCTTTCCCCACGACGTCGAAATCTGCACCGGAAAATCGCAGCCACACTGCATCCATCACTCCTTTGTCCTGCAACAAGACTCATCCCATACTTTGTACGGTATCGCACTGCGCGTCTGGTCGCGCGCTGATGAAAAGCGAGCCGAAACTATTCGTGATCTGCGCAAAAAGACCGAGCCCGACTATTACGACAATCCGGATGAGACGTTTTGGATTCCCTATTGTCTCAGTTTCCTGTCTCGTTACCCGCTCTACGATCTTCTTGGAGACTACCTCCGTGGGATGTGGATTCACTGGAACAAGGCTACCAATCTTTTCCACGCCGAAGAGGTCTCTCGTATCTTGAGTTTCCCCGCCCCGCGCCTCAACGACCTGGTTCGCATCGATATGAAGGACTATGCGCTCTGCTACCAGTTTCCTTCATCACCCACTGGATTCCAGAACTTCTCCATGTGGCCTCTGTTCAACTGTCTCTCCATTCCTAATATCGTTGGCGTCATTGAGGCTGCTGTATCCCCCACCCGTCGTATCATCTTCGTGAGCCATTACCCTGCTATGCTCACGATTGCCGCTGAAACAATCCGATTCTGCGTCCGTGTTTACGAGTGGAGCGGTCTGTACGTCCCCGTAGTCCACGCTCGCCATGTGAAGGAATTGGTCGAAGAGCCTGGCCCTTATATTTTGGGTATTTCGCCCGAGTGCCGTTCTCTTTTCACCGCACCCTCCGACGCCCTGGTTGTGGATTTGGACCGCAACTTTGTCCTGACCTCCAGTCCTCCCAATGTTCTCACTCCCGGCCAACGAACCAAATTCGTGACTCGGCTGACTCAGGCCCTGAACGGTGAGGTGACTCCATCGGGCGTTCCTCAGCATTTGCGTTCTGCATATGGCGGCGGCAAGTTAATCCCTGCGGGCCAAATCATTGTGATGAAGGGAGAAGTGGAGAGTGTCCAAGATCCAGTATGGTGGAACCAGGATGCTGTCATGAATGTGACCGATCACGTTTGCGAAAAACTGGTGAGTTTGACTGTCTCTGCATAAAATGGCGAGCCTTGTACTGACTATAATAGGGTCGTAACACTGGAATGAAGGCCATCTTCGGCGGGTCTGTGAAGAAGCCCCTCATGACCAAGGTGTCAATGCGACACTTGAACGAGATTGTTCGCGAGCGTAACCAGTACTCTCGCGATACAGTCGAGGCCTGGCAGGATTTCATTAATCTCAAGGGTCGCATGGACACTGAACTGTCCAAGGTCACTAAGCGCAACAACTTCCTCGTAGAGGAATTGGAGACATGGAAGCAGCAGGTAATGATCACTCACATTGTTGCCTCTGATCTTCAAATACTGACGTGTTCCTAGTTCTTGAAATTCCAAGCCTTTGCTGAGCAACTCACCAAGGAAACTTCTGAACTCAAGGTTAAGATCGAGGGACACAAACGTGAAAATCGCCGTCTCAGCGGCCTTATTGATACTCAAAAGGATGATATTACTCGCCTCACTCTTCGCCTCTCTGGAACCGAGAAACAGCGTGATGATGCTTTGGAAGCATTGGTTCTGCAGCAAGAAATTGCCGAAGAACTCGAGCGTGAACGCAAGCGCAACCAGAAGGAGCTCGCTTCATTGGAACATCGCAGCTCGAGTCTTGCTCGTCAGCGCGATGAGGCGCAGAGAATCGTCGTTCATTTGCGCAGCTTGATCGACGGTCAAACCCACCACATGGAGCACATTATTCGCAATCTCGCCAGCTCCACTGATCTTGGCGAGTACATCGACCAAGCTCTTGAGGCCTCAGGTCAAGAAGCAACTTCCCCCGTGCGATCGACAGTCGACAGTCCCAAGTCTGTCAAGCGGTTGTCCCGTCCTGGGTCTCGTGTTCGTCTATCTAGCGCATACAACAGTCGCTCCAGCAGTGCGAGCGATAACGTGGCATCAGACGTAGAGACTCACATGGCGAGCGCAGACAAATCGCAACGGCGTCTCTCTACGATGAGCATGCCTGATGTGGCTGATCGTTATCTGAAAGATAAGACGGATGCCATTGCTGCCATTATCCGCAATATCAGCGAACAATGTGCCGCTGCCGTCGAGGGTTTGCATCTTGCACAAGATGCCGAGAACGAAGATGGCAGTGTTGCTAAAGCAGATACACGCACCGAAGTTAGCAATCGCGACGACGCTAGCGAGGCTGGCGAGAGCGAGAGCGGATTCCTTAACGCAGACAGCCGCATCTCTAGTATCCCACCGACTCCCGACCTGGTTCACAATCGGTCCAGCACATCCATGTCAATGGTTAGCACATCAACTATTGCGGAGCGATCCAGCCAACAATACAATCCCGGCGAGATTCCAACCAAGATTGTCGAGGACGAGGATGAGCACCTTCACGAAACTGCGAGTTTGGTCGATTCGAACGAGACCGCCACAGTCTCCAAGAAACCCAGTCACAGTGCCATCAACGTGCCCACGTCGCGAGTGATTTCGTGAACTCGAGGCTAGTTGCATATCGTCTCGACAGACACTTCTACGAAAGGCAGCCATCTAGCAGCTCATTGTCTCTTTTTAGGCGCAAAAAGGTTGTTCATATTTCACTTTTCATATCTGACTGTCAATATTTTCGTTATTTCATGCTACATTTTTGTGTTCTCTTCTTTGAATTTAGTCTATTCCCCGCAGGAAGCTCCGACGGTGAGCTTCCTAGGTTTTCTCTTGTGAAATCTCTTTTGACTCGCGACTTGAACTTGTGTCACGCAATCAAGCTGAGACTTATGGTGAACGTTTTGCCGTTAACCAGCTAACATTTCTTTCCTTCCTACACACGTCGTGTACATGTGCCACCGTCTTCTTTGTACAAAGGCTACCCTCTAAGGAGCCAAACCCTGACGTTTTGAATTCGTTTCGGTAGCGCAGTAACAAGTTATTGAAAATGCCATTCTGAACTAAGCAGTCCAACCTTAGACTGAAATTGTAATCCGTATTGAATTTAATGTTGAAAATTGTTTCTAAGTATATCGTGAGGCTCAAACAACCTTCTCGACGTACTTTGGCTGTCTTGATGCTTGAAGCTTAGAAGTCAGAGCTTTACAGCGGCCCCGTCTAGCTGGATCCGCAACCGTGGTACTGCCCAGTTTAAACTCCGTAGTCCGTAGGTAGTCTGACCGAACAATGCCTCGGCTCTCCGCAAGACTTGACCCGCCGTGCCGTCTACAGTCTGGGGTTTCCTTCTCTCAAGTTACATTCGACGATTCGAGTCTGTCTAACTCTCTCATCCCCATCCATAGTTACACGGAGTATATGCAGTCTCGAAGTTGTCTCGTTGTATAAGGATAATTATCCTTATAACAAATAAGACACCGAGCCCGGGGTGGAAGACGGGGAATCACAAATTCGTACGGCACTACACAGACATACGATGACATCCTCCGCCAAACGGCGCTTGCAGGCGCTCAGCCAGCAACTCGTCGAGGGTATTCCTGACGCTGGCACATTCGAAGATATTCCTCGAATCCGTACTGTGGCACCTGATTCAGTTGGACAGTGAGTCTGGTTCTCTTCTTCTTTTTATGACTGGGTGTTGCTTTAAGAATGAGAGAGAAAAGTTGCTGAGGCTGGCGGTCTCTAGACGGGTCAAGGACAAGGTTGTGATTGTGACAGGTAGGTAACCCCTTCTATTCCAATTATTTCTTTGTCTACGATATTACAATTACTTCAAGAGAGGAAGTATTAATGACTCGTGTCACTATTAGGAGCTAATTCGCCGATTGGAATCGGACGCGCAAGCGCTCACCAATTTGCGCACAATGGAGCCAAAGCTGTGTATCTGTGCGACTACGACGATACGTATCTAGCGACACACAAACGCGAGATTGAATCGTTGTATCCGGGTGTTGAAGTGCAGATCCGCCAGTTTGATGCGGGCGATGCTCCGTCCGTGAAAGCTGTTGTCGATGATGCGATTGCGCGCTACGGTCGATTGGATATTATGTTTGCCAATGCTGGGATTGTCGGGTCAACTAAGATCTTTACAGAGATTGAATCCGATGAGTTTATGAAGACTTTGAGGACGAATACGCTAGGGTGTGTAGCAGATTTCATTTCCATTTCTCGTTTTTGATTCTGCTGTTCCCCGCTCTTTACCCTTCATTTTCTCTTTTCTCATTTTTCTCATTTTTCTCATTTCTTGTTTTGGATTTGCGTTTCAAAGTGACCATCTCTAACACAATCGTCAAATGAAACACAGAGTATTCCTTGCCGTAAAATACGCAGCGCCAGCCATGCAAATTACATCTGCGACAAAAGCGTTTCCTTCCGGATCCATTATTTGTACGGCTTCCGTGGCCGGACTCCGCTCCAATGCCGGCGGGACGGATTACTCTGCTTCCAAAGCGGCGGTAGTAAACATAGCGCAAACCACATGTTACCAGCTGGCGGGTACGGGCGTACGAGTTAATGCCATCTGTCCCGGAGTGATTGAGACCGGCATGACCAAAATCATGTACGATGCTGCACGGGCGCGTGGCACCGAGAGGAAAATAGGGCAACTCAATCCCTTGCGCCGCGGAGCGGTGGCGGATGAAGTGGCTCGTGTTGCTCTTTTCCTAGGAAGTGATGAGAGTAGTTATATGAACGGTCAGGCTGTGACGGTCTGTGGTGGTTTGAGTGCTGGCCATCCTTTCGTGCCGGGTAAGTTGGGTTAGCTTCATAGTCGAATGTCTATCTTGTTACCTAGTTACCTGGCCACCTAGTCCATAGAAACATAGCAACATCTACTGTTCTCGAGATTTCAAGACACATCGAGTCGATGGAATATGCCGGGCCAATCCAAATGATCCCCACGCTGTGCTACCCGACTGCAAATTCAAGGCAGCAAATAAGAGACGCGGTAGAAGCAGTAATGTTGTGTCGTAGGCCAGTAGTAACCAGCAGCTAGCAACCTCACTTGCATATTCTCTCCCAAGGCCGCAGATATGCAGCTAAAATTGACGAATGATAGAACTGGTTAATTAGATGTCAAAATAACTGACTTACTAAGAGATTAAGTTGTTAGTTAAGTTAATAAAGCAGACTGACTAAGAATCTGACTAAGTAAGCGGGGAAACATGTGACCTGCACGCCGGCACGTCATTTTTCAGTGTGGAAAGAGGAAAGAGCGGCCAGACCCTTTTGGAGCTGCTTATTTTATCTGGATTTTGGGCATAACATGAACAACACACAACACACAATATACAACACAGCATAACACAACACAACTACACCGCACTCACTTTGCTTGTTATTTGTCAACTGGATGTCTCTCATTATACTGAACTGAGCTCTGATAATCACATATCCAAAGGACAAATCCACAAAGAACACTGTTGCAAGGTCAACTCTCTGGAGCCTCCCAACCGGATCCACCCCTTCACATCACATTCTTCAGTCGCCGCCATCAAAGAGACCTCGCACTTCCATCAAACAAATTCTGCCCCAAACCGTGTCCTTGGATTCAAGAGCTAGCTTCTCAGCAGTCTTTATTCATCTCCAGCAGTCTCGATGCACATGCACATTCATCGATTCTATGATTGCTCTCGCCTGCACGTATCTCTTCGTCATCTTGACCCCGAGTTGAGTCATGGCGGATCCCATCTCTCCGATACAACAGCAACCGCAACAGCAACAGCCACAGCAACCACCACAGCAACCTCGTCGTTCATCCTCGCAGACCTCTTCCTCTTCTCATAGAAGCCAAAAGGCCCCGACCGCCAGTAACAACAACAAGGTCTCGGCTCGCCCAAAACATGCAGGTAAACGGCTGTCGGCCGTGTCCACGGTATCCTCAAATACCGCTGCGTCGGGAACCCCCGCGGATTTGACTTCGTTCCCTTCGTTGTCACCGGATAGTTCTCCGAGTGAACTGCGAGCCCAGTCCGAGATAGACGGCGCCTCAGGCCAGGCACCTCAGCCTAGCGAGGATGATGGTCATAGTCGAGCCGTGAAGCGCGGTCGACAGGCAGCCCTAGACAGACTCACATCGTCGTTGTCTCTAGGATCTGGGCGTCCTGCGCTCTTTGACGATTCTTTCTCCACATCAGAAGTTCCGGGAGCATTACATTTGGCCAACAACGATCACATCGAACATCTGGTGGAGCGGAGCGGAGCCGTGAAGCTTGTCAGACAGTTTGCGCGCGATCTTGCCGTCAGAGATGCCGAGATCTCTAAATTGCGGAGAAGGGCCGATGCCAGGGAACGAGAATTGAAGCGTATGCTCCGAGACGTCGGGGTTTCCAGCCAGGATATCGAACGGCGTTTGTACGAAATGGAGAACCCGTCACCGCCAGAAGGCTCTCCGAAGGATGTTGAGAATGGCGCCGCCCATAAATTGAGAAATAAATCGAGCATTGGGTGTCTTGTCGGCGAGGCTATGCTGGACCCCGTTGGCGAATTCGATTCGGACGATACAGATCTGCAAGCGACCCTTCGCCCCCATCGAAACGACAGCGACGCGAGATCTGGAACCTCCAGTATCGAATCCGGTACCCAGCGTCGACAGGGCACAGTACGTGTATGGCAGGACTACATCTTTGGAACCACCAATGCCAGCCGGAGAACGAGCGGCAGCAGTAGCGTGCTTACCGACACAGACGATATCGACGAGATTTCTGGAGCTCCTCGCGTTGGAGCTAGCAGCACTTCCAACCGTCGCAAAGTTTTGGATGAGGCGCTATTCAAACCACCTCATAGCCGTGGCATTTCTCCTGCCAGCTTCAGGCCCGCCAATACTGCAGACGTTTCCAGTGTTCATTCGCGTAAATCCTCAAATTCCGTCTCTTCGTGGACCGTCAAATTATTTGCAGGCAAATCTCAGAACAAAGACCCTGAGCCTGCATCCAATGGAGATCGCAGTCGAGCTTCTTCGCTTGGGGAATCTAAACTGAAAGCTAACCCCAGGGGTCCGTCCAATTTGTCAGGGAAGAACGGGCTTTCTGCAGTGGCGGCTTTGAAGCGTATAAACAGTTACAGTGCAGTGAACGGTCTTCCGAATAGCTCTACCAGCCAGGGTCCCAGTCGTTTGGGTCTTCAGAGGCGTGTAACAGGATCAAATGTGGCTCAACCTGCCAGTTCTGATCGTGCCAACGGTGCTGCGGCTACAAACCTAGGCCCAGTCGAAATGGACGCCATTCTGCCCCTGGACTCTCAACCACCTGCTTTGAGCGAGTACAACTTGAATTACCAATCGAATGACTTATTGACTGATCGCTTTGGCTTCATATACGATCAGCGACGGAAAAAGAGGCAGAAAGAAGCAGTCTATTTGAAAAAGATTGCTAATAGAAACAGTCTCACCGAGACCATCAATAGCCACCGCAGCGGAGATATGACTGAAGAAGGTGACGAGGACATGGTCCAGGAGACGGCAGATCCTGGCGCAGACCGATCGGAATCCCAGACACTCGTTGAAGAAGGCGGTGATCAAGACGCTACTACTAATTCTACCACAACACGACGGTGGCAGGATTACCTTCGTATTGCAACACGGCCTACAGAGCTATTGTCTCATACACCTTCTAGCGCTCCTATCGTTGGTGTTGCCACTGCCGGCGAAACTCCCAAGAGGGTAGCATCCACAGTTGCGCTTGACAAGGCCGGAGCTCCATCAGTCAATCCGAATTCGCAGCCAACGGCATCCACGTCGAGTATTGTAGCAGATACTCCTGAATTTGCGAATGTTGCGAGTTTTTCTCAGCCGACTGCTTCATCCAGCTTGCCTAATGAGCAAGAGCCTGTGAAAATATTATTGGAGCAACTGACAGAGCTCCACGACGTTCTTCAGCGCGAACGAACGACCCGATGGAATGAATTCCTACGCAAAGTACGAGCAGAGCGCCGCCGCGAAGGCGAGGCGGCGGCAGCTCTGGATCCCGAACGCGCAAATATAGCGCTGAATATGCCCGAATCTACCCTGGCGGACGGCGAAGTTGTTGGTATCGCTGGTCTAGGTAATAAGGGTAAAGTCGGGCGGAATAAGTGGCGAGAATTCCGGTCCCTGGTGCTTGGTGGCATTCCCGTGGCCCATCGCCCAAAGATCTGGGCTGAATGCAGCGGTGCCTCAGCAATGCGTGTCCCAGGCTACTACGACGATATGGTCAACATGGTCAATGTTGTAGATGTTGATCCCGCCATCGTCGCCCAGATCGACATGGATATCTATCGTACGTTGACTGATAATGTCTTTTTCAGAAACGGACCCGGCGTTGCCAAGCTGCGTGATGTCTTGCTTGCATATTCTCGCCGCAATCCGGAGGTTGGATACTGCCAAGGAATGAATCTCATTGCTGGTTCTTTGTTACTGACAACCCCAACGGCGGAAGATGCATTCTGGATCATGGCATCTATGATTGAGAATATTCTCCCTCAACATTACTATGATCATGGCCTATTGGCCTCTAGAGCAGACCAGCAGGTTTTGCGCCAGTACATCACAGAAGTGCTTCCACGCTTGTCTGCGCATTTGGACGAGCTTGGTGTCGAATTAGAAGCTGTGACGTTCCAGTGGTTTCTGTCCATATTCACGGACTGTCTATCTGCCGAGGCTTTGTACCGAGTGTGGGATGTAGTGCTGTGTTTGAACGTTACTAGCACGACTCGCGAAAGAGCGACTTCATCTGCTACTGCGAACGGAGCGAGGAACAATGTCCAAGACGATGCCGCCGCGGCTAGCGGGGGTGGCAGCACTTTTCTATTCCAAGTTGCGCTGGCCTTGTTGAAGTTGAACGAGCATCAACTTCTAACAACATGTCAGACTCCTGCTGCTGTCTACACCTACGTGAATCATCAAATGACCAATCACGCCATCAGCATCGACGGCTTGATTCAAGCAAGCGAGGCTCTCAAGAATGTGGTCCGGAAAGAAGACGTCGTTGCCAGACGAGCCGCCGCGTTGCGATCTATGGAGCACGAGAGACTTCATTAGCTCGAATGACCAATCCGTCTATTCTTGCCTCAAGAGCGAGCTTACAAACACACTCCCTATCCTGTCTTTCTTAAAGTGATTTCTTTTGTGCTTACAGCAATTTGGACGTCAGCCCAGCTCAGTCCTGAGTTACTTGGATATCGCTAGATCACTCTTTATTCTAGCGGCTTTTTCTCTCTCTGCATTTTGGCCTGGTGGTTTTCTTTCCTTTTTTTCAAATTACCCAAACATGGACAACAAGTGCGTGGCATACATATGATACCCTGCTCTGTTCGAGTTTAGAAAGATCTTGTTTGTCTTCTTTTCTATTTTCGTGCATTTTGCGGACTGTCTGTTGGGAGCATTGGAGTGATAAAATGGGCTGCATCATTGGAGAAATTTTTGTATTTCAATTATAGACTGACTGCTGAATTTGAACGCTTACCTAGGCACTATTTCCTGAATTCGAATATGGTGTAGAGAAAAATTTGGTTAAATACTGATTTATCTCATTTAGGCCGTGCAGTAGTAGCCTATTAAAGCTGTCCTTTCTTTGTCTTTGGACGAATGTTGGTTGATCCTCACTGGCATCCATGTCGTGTGATTGGCTCTAGTATTTGAGCAATTTGTAGATCATGCATGAGCATTTTAGTAGGCAGCAACATTTACCTAAGTACCTGGGTTCAGTAAATTTACCTATATAAAGCAAAAGTGGATTTTTAACCCAAAGTGGCCTATGGGCAATATCGATAATTTCATTGTGGATATATTTCAAATACAATGCCTTCGATGGATAGACTTCACCTCTCAGATGAAGAGGCTGTTGCAATTACAGCGTCACCAGATGCACTGTGGAGTTATAGCCAGCAACATTTTCTGACCCCTCCAAAAACCTCTCTTCAGGTCACAGGTTGCCATTTTATAAAAGAGGGATCCGAAAAGAAGTCGATAATAGATTTTGATATCTGGATCGATTGCTCAGAGAACAGCGAACTGGAGTGGATACAGATCAAAGATAGCACTGGTACTTCCACAATCTACAATAGATTGTCTGCTATAGCCTCAGAACTTGATAGTCCGCTTGGGCAATGGTGTCAACAGTATACCAATAACTTATCACAACAAAATGGGTAAATCATCTCCCATCTTCAGATGGAAGTATCAGTACTAATATATGGAAATATATAGCTTCATATTTATTAAAGAAGTTTCACAAACCCTCGATAAAGCAGCTATATCAACTCATATACAACTGCATGCAAATCGAGTTAATTACGGCGGCACTCTGACAACCAAATTTCACGATCTTGGAATCCAGATCGATGTACCACCACCAACACCACCACCATCTATAAAGTCGTCTTCAATCATTGACCAAGAAAAACCCGAACTGAAAAGTTACTGGAGTTGTAAATGGCCGTTTACTGAATATAATCAGAATGTGTCGGAAGAATTATTATTGCAAACCGCAATGATCAATCAGGTAAAATGTTGGATTACGCTTAGAGATCCTCCTCCAGGACCTCTACAGATGGGAGGAATGTCTCCGTTCCGCAGGGGTATGAGAATGGGGAATCGCGAAATTGTTTCTTCTGATGTCGTGCCCACAGAGACTGGAAATTTTACACGGTCAATTGTAAGGTCTAGCAAATGGGGCTGCGATGAGGTCGGTATTTAAGTCATTTAATAGTGAGTAGTCACTCTCAGGTACTTCAAGAAGGGTCGTTTTTAAAATACAAGCAGATTTGATAGATGAAATGGGAGGGCCTTTTTGTTAAGGCTCCAATTTCGAATATATGCCACGTGACCTGACGAGATTCTTAGCGACGTCACTGGCACCGGATTCGATCTTCATACACTTCTCAATTTAACGACGGCGAGCATTGTAAAAATATCAATATTGGAGGAGAAATCTGAGAAATCCGAGGAATTCGAAAAGGGCTCGTTCTATCCTACAGTCAAGAATATATTCAAGTGATCACGATGGCAGCCTCGTCGTCTGCACCACCTAGCAGCCTGCTCTAGTATGTTCTGCCAGAGAGAAGATGAAGTTATGTGCAATCAACTGACAAAATTTCGTATAGCTCTTGCATAGCGCATGGAACAACGATATTAGCCGAGCACTCGTCACCGGGGGCCTCATCCACATCCGCCTCGTCATTGGCATCCATTATACTGCCCAAAATCTCACACGATAGACCCCAGAAATTGACTTATACTCACGACCGGCTCTTTGTACATTACATCGCGGACTCTCCCTCGAGATCAGCTGAGTACGAGAGCGACAGTACAGATTCACACTCATCGCTTAGCTATCTTGTGGTCGCCAGCGCCGAGCAAGGTCGACGAATCCCTTTTGCCTTTCTACTCGAAGCCAAACGCAAATTCTTAGCTGCCTACCCGCCTTCAACCACCGATTTCTCTGCTCTACCAGCTTATGGATGCGCGGGTTTTAATACCGAGCTTCGGGCCATGTTGCAACAATATAATGTCTCGCCGCCTTCGGATTCTCTAGCGTCAGCGCGCCGGGAGATTGACCATGTGCGAGATATCATGACGGAAAATATTGAGCGCGTCCTGGAGCGAGGAGAGCGGATTGATTTGTTGATTGATAAAACCGATCGCTTGGGAGGTAGTGCACATGATTTTCGTATGCGCTCAAGAGGATTGAGGAGAAGGATGTGGTGGAAGAATGTAAAAGTCATGGTTCTCCTCGGCATTGTGGTGATTTTTCTGATTTACTTATTCGTCGGTATGGGATGTGGTCTCCCGGGATGGGGAAGGTGTATTGGTGGTAAATAGGCTTGGTTATATCTCTATGAAGTAATATTCCTTGAAGATATATGTATATTAATGTGATAGATGATTTCGAACTTGGCCTTCACTTGGATTTACCTACGTTCATTACTGTGGCATGTCCCTCACCATCAAACCCGAGAATGTCATTGGCTTAAGTCTCAAATCGAGTCTGCAGATGAGCCAGCAACTTTTGTGATTCATATAGTTTGTTACTGGGGTTTCAATCTACGCCAGCCGTATACCTCATAAACCATGAAAACAATAGGTTAATGCGGAGATATTCTGGCGTTTCCCACAGGGCAATTATGAAGAGGAACTCATAAGCAGTTGAAGTAAATTTTTCATTTCTCTTCAGCGGTATCAACTCCGTGACTGCCAAACACCTGTGAACAGGCAGGAGAATCCAACACGACAGACATTCGGAGTTTCTGTCATTTGTTGATTCATTCCTTAGCCAATTAAAGTCACCGAAACAACTAATTGAGCCGCTCCGACACTGCAAAAGCATCCTGGTTTCTTTTTGTCGTGTGAAGACTGGGCTCCACCCATAATCGGGTAGCAGGAAAAAAAAATTGCACAAAACATACATCCCATTTCAATTCCCATTCCGATTGCGTTACCATAACGATATGATGTATATTTGGTATTTGGTTGGAAGAAGGAAAAGGAAGGTTCTTTTTTATTTTTCATTTCATGCCGCTTTGCTATCGTAATCATGCTGACAGAGCGGCCTTTCTGGCCTCACGACCCTTTCCGACACGCTCCAAAAGATTTTCGCGATCCTTGTCCAACTTGAGCTTGGTAATGACGACCTTGGAAGGGTGGATGCCGAGGGGAACGCTCTGGCCGTTTGACTTTTCACGGACAACACGTTCGATGTGGATGGCGTACTTGAGACGGTAGACGCTGGTGACCTTGCCCTCACGACCCTTGTTGGAGCCCCGGACGATGGTGACTTCGTCGTCCTTGCGGATGGGGATAGAGCGGACCTGTTGAGAGAATGTTAGCTTTTACATCCGATAGTTTGTGCCACCGATAATGCTCGAACAATCCCTTTTCCATTGTAGATTCTGAGCAATTTCGGAACACGTCTGAGCAAGACTGTAGGCAATATGAAGAGAAAAAGCAGTTGGATCGTACATTATGTTTCTCACGGAGCTCTTTGCTGAGGGGAGCACTCATGATGACTCGTCGCGCACTGGAGGGGGCCTCGAAGTGAGCCTTGCGCGACTTTCGTCGCGAGGAGGCGACGGCTATAGTGGGAAAGAAAGAAAAGTTAGTAAAATGATTATAAAAAGTTGTATGCGCACGCTCGACTTTGAACGATATTCGAGCAATCCACTGAACAGATCATCTGAAAATGATTTGCAGTGGAAATCGCTCTGGACGTCTTTTTCATATATATTCTGTGTCTTCCTGAATCGTACTGGACATACCGTGATATGTTTTGGTCATTTTTGCAGAGCCGGTGTCGAATGGCGAGAATGGGCTCCGAAAAAAAGAGATGTTGTCGTCTGCGTCTGCGTCGTCGTAGTCGACTTCTGAGATCTTGAAATGGCAGCCGAAAATGTGCGGACTGGGGTTTCTCAGTGTGCGTCACATGACTACGCTAAGCGGATGCCGGGATTGGCTGAAAAGATATGGAATTGAGTCTAGCCGGTTTGGGAAATGCCAAGCAATCCGTTGATCGGACCCGCGCTTAACTAATCAAAGCTTCAATTCGCTTCTGACTGGACTTTGAACTTGAACTTCACCTTCAACTTGAACTTGCATTTGAGTCGTGCATAGAGGATCAGTGCTGGCGACTCACAACTTGCGACGTGCGATGATGTATCCACTGTCGCTGAATACGTAAAACTTGTCGGCATCCGATATCGGTGTCTCCTATCGCAGTCATGTCGAATTACCCCAACTATCATGGCTCGTATCGATATCCCAACAACCAGAATGATCAGAATGCGCGAGGAAACCGCCAGCCTGTACAGCAGCGACAGCAGCAGCAACAGCAGTCGTCTGTGCAGCCTCCACAAGGGTACATGGAGGCCAATTATTCATGGAACAATCAAGGGCCCAACCGGTCGTTTGCCAACAACAGCGACGCGTACTCTCGCTCGCAAGAGCTCTCACCAAGCTTTTCGCACATGCCGACTGCGCTCGCTAGTTACAATAGTCAAGGCACGCGGAGCCACGACAACACTGCAAATCGAAGCACAGGATTGAACAGCTTAGTCTATGCCTCCTCTCTTCAGACAGACTACAAGAGAAATTCCGAGCCCACTCAGTCGAGTATCGATGGTCAAGGCTCGAATAACGCTGCTGGTCACTATCCAACCACGACGGCTCCATATAGCTATATGTCTCAGCAGACCATGCCCACATCGTTAGCGACTTCGCAAGCAGAAAGTACTTATGGCGGAACTATTCAACAAAGTTCGAGCAGTATTTCCCGGGCTCCTGCACCGTCCTACGGCTACCAAAGCGCGTCTGGGAATTCTGGAACAGAAAGACAATCTAATTCTCAGAACATGTACACATCTCATGTGGAAAGAGTATCACCAGCTCAGCCACCATCGAGAAACAACCAACGCGGACAGCGACTGAAGGCAACCCAGACAAATCAGAGCCCGCCGATTACGCAAGCGTCTACAGTAGCATCGACGAATACGACGTCGTACTCACAGCCATCTCAAAGCTATGTCTCACATACAAGTCATGCTTCATCTACAACGAACTCCGGTGGCACAGCTGGTATATCCGGAACACCGTCTTCAGCCGTTCAAGACCATACCCAACGGACAGAGTCTCGAACCACCAATCAGACTTCTCCCTCGCAGATTCAATACATTAATCCAAGCGATCTGTATACTCAACAATACTTCCAGGCACAGGAACGTGCAAGAGCGGCAGAGGCAGAGCAGAGGGCCGCCGACGAAGCGCGAGCCAGAGAAGCCGAAGCGCAAACGCAGGCTGAGGTTGCAGAAATTGCGGGTGAAGCGGCAAGCGAGCCAGCTCAAGGGAAATCGGCCAAGGCAAAACCTGCCAAAAATACATCTAGAAAAAGATCGTCGGCGAAGAAAAAAGCAGCCGAAACGAACCCTGCTACAGACGATATACCAGATCCCCAGGGCGACGACGAAATGGCAGATGAGTTGCGAACAATGCTGGAAAAGCTCCGTGGAATGCGGAGTAAAGATCCTTCATTATTCGCTAAGTTATGGGATGATTTCAAAAAACCGACTCCAACGACTCAGTCTGCTTCTACGCAGCCGTCAGCTACACCAGGCCACTCGGCTTCCGCACAGCCGTCTACAACTGCAAACCAGGCTGCTCCGCAGATAACTTCTGCTACAAGCACAGCCCAAGGAGCTGACGAAGATGGATTGCCAGATCTCGGTAGATTCCCCGCCCAGCGGCGTCGCAGGCAAAAGAAGAGTGACGCTGCAGAAGTCGTTGCCAGTCATCCGGCGTCTAGTTCACCTACAATTAGTGGGCCAGCTCAGGCGCCGACAGGGACTCCTTCGAAAGCAGGTCAACATCAGAAAACTCCAGTATCTAGTACTAGTAAAGCCGCCACAACTACTGCCAATTCACAGTTAGACTTTTCACAATCCGGATCCTCCAAGCCCAAGTCAAAGGCCACACCAGCGCAAGAAGCCACTTGGCCCGCTGCAACGCAACAGAAGTTAGCCAAGGCGGCGTCGGAATATCTGGCCAAAGATGCTGCCAATAATGGCAAAGAATGTTCCCCAGAATCTCTTATGCTTCTTCTGAAGAACAACCCCACGTATCCAGATCTTTGTGCTCAATTGGAATCCCGTGGCTTTGTACTAGACAGGCAGGGAATGGCCAGGTTTCTCCTCGCCGCTGTTCCAGCTCTAGCCAGTGGCCAGGAACAAAAAAGACAAGAAGCCAAGAAGGATAGCCCTTTACCGGTTCCAGGCCCTTCAACTTCATCTACGACAACGCGACCTCCGCAAGCCGCGAATTCGGCCCAGCCGGCCGAATCCGCAGCGCAATCACAATCAGTGCCACCATCACAGCCAATGCAATTATCACAGCCAGAACACGGGGCACAGCTTCCTCCGCCTCCGCCCCCCATCCCGTCCCTGTCTACAGTACGAATATCTGAAGGAGATTCTACAGCTAATTTTCCAGTTATGTTCTACAGCCCCAGACAGGAAGGATCCGCGCTCAAGATGAGTAAAACTCCCCTTTTTCGGGCCCCAATTGCATGCGATCGGTGCCGAAGTAGAAGGCGGCGCTGCACTATGGTTGAGCCAAACTCCGCCTGCCTGCGGTGTGCAGAGCAGAATGAACCTTCCGTGTTCGATGTTCCTGGACAAGTATCTTCGGCTCCACTACCGCCTCCCAGCAATATCACGTCCGAGGAGAGAAGGGTCTGGCAACGTCCACGACGACCAGACGGAGCATGGGCACCTATTACACCCGTGGGTCCGAAAGCCGAACAAGCTAGGAAAAGACTCTTCTCCGAAATCGTAGACATGTCGCAAGCCAGCAGTGACGACGAAGACATGATGGCTAGCGACGATGAGGGCTTTCAACGTCAAAGTTTTACTGCGGCACCACCTGTTGTCCCCACTGCATCAAATATACTCCCGCCAGACTCAATGGATATCGACATTGATTCACCACATCCAGCCGAGCAGAGTGTGTCTGATTCTCGAGCCGATGTTGACGAATTTGACATCGATTTTGACCCTGACGATGAATATGTGCTCGATCAGATCAAAAGTCTCCGAAATATCAGCAAGCCCATCAAGTCATCGGCGGCGTTGCAACGAGTCTACTACAATCCAAAATCTATTGCTCGGGATGTTCTACTCGCGACGGGACGCCATCCATCTGAGCGGCCTCTAAACGCCCATTTGATGGATTTTGTTAAGACGTTCGTTGGCGTCACGCCACGAAC
Source organism: Talaromyces borbonicus (assembly GCA_002916415.1). NCBI lineage: Eukaryota > Fungi > Ascomycota > Eurotiomycetes > Eurotiales > Trichocomaceae > Talaromyces > Talaromyces borbonicus. Next base: position 1,632,748 of record NBSA01000028.1, on the reverse strand, counting down.
TGATTTCGAAACGTTCCGATGGGACTTGGTCGACCCAGGCGGTCCTCCGATGCCAATTGTGGAACTGGAAGATATTCTTGTTGAGCCGCCGCGCATCACTCGGAAGAAGCGCCGACGCCGAGACACGTCACGTGAGGGAGCTGACGGTCGCGGCCCCACTATTAGCAGCACTCAACAACCTCAGCAGGGAGAGACTCCGCGACAATTACAACAGCAACAACAACTTGTCTCTTCTGTTTCAACGCCCGGCGCTCCAATGGCTGGCACACCGACAACGGGTCAGCGGACTGGTCGCCGTGGCCGACCCCCCGGCGCAAAGAACAAGAAGCCTACGAAAGCTGCGCTCCAGGCGGTCAACAAACAAGCCGCTGGCAGCAGCTCTAAGAGGACTGCTCCAACGACGGCGCCTCCTCCGGCTGCCTCTGTGCCCGAACCGTCCTACCCTGTGTTTACGTGCGAATGGGGATCATGTCCTGCGCAACTCCACGATGTCCATACTCTGGAGCGTCATGTGGTCAAGAACCACGTCTCTGGACAGACATCGTGTCAATGGCAGGGATGTCCCAATGGCGCCACAGAGTACAGCGGTGAAGGACTATCAGATCATCTCATCAAAGCGCACATCCAACCTCTGGCTTGGAAGTACGGAGATGGGCCCTCCGTCAATGGAACTGGTGAGAAAGAGATCACTTCGCAGGTTGCTATTGCTGTTTAGTAGAGCGTATCATGAAGGATGACTGGTTTTGCTTGTTTTCCTTACCGTCGTGATTTTTTTTAGTAGTTCCGGATCTTGATCGATTTTTGACTGCAAATGGCCTGATCGTGACACCCGACGCGGCAACGGCAGGTGAGAGCGACGCTCTCATCTTCCCCGTGGAGCCGACATCGATTCGTGCATTTAACAAGCTTTATGGAGATCAGAAACCGACGGACCGAGCTCGGCAAGTTCTGCGGGCGGTACAACAACGACGTAAACGTGTGGGCATTGGCTTGGAGCAAGAAGGCTGCGAATTCTCAACTCCGGTGAGAAATAAATTTTTCGTCAAGGACGAGGAATACTACGAGGTGGTTCAGGACAATGATGATTCGGATGAGGCTGACGAGTGGTTCAATTCTGTTGCCAATTGATTGACATCTCTTGGCTTGGGGGTGTTCTTTCGGATGGACTGGGGGGCGTTAACTAGAAATTTCTTCTTTTCTCAAGGGAGTTGGTTGGCGCCGGTTGAAATTGTTGAAGCAGGGAAAAGTAGCTACGTAGCTCAATGTAATTTAGATCGGGATGGGCACAGAATTGTGAAGACTCATGAATTGATTGTTCTGTTCGTCTCGTATGAAGGTTTCCTTTTAAATTTCGGCGATTTCATATCAAATACAAGGCCACCAGTCACCAAGTTTTGGTTAAATCCTATCTCTTACGTCGCCTTTCCTGCACTTCCCTTCGACGCGACCGCGGCAGCCGGAGCGAAAACAAGAGGGTCGGCGCCCAGAGGAATCTTTTTATCGGCAGACGCGGTTGAGGTGGACAGAGGGGATGAAGCCGATTCGTCTTTGGCATTGACTTCGAGGAAGTGGTAGAGAACAATAAGGAGCATGGCGCACGAGCCGAGAAAGATGGCGAGGCGAAACAAATCGTCGTCGGAGATCATATTTGCGGCGGCGGATTATATGGATATTTTTTATTTTTTATTTTTTGCAGTTCGAATATCCGGGAAGAAGAAGTTTCTGCAGGAAGTCCTTCCAGAGTCAGTTTGTTTCGTTGTGGTGGTGTTCTTTAGATGAGCGAGCGTGCCAGCTGGTCTGGCCAGCTTGCAAGATGCGGACCATCACTTTTCAACGAGAGGGAAAGAGGGTGTACGCACTCATGCAGTCAGACACTGGATTGATCAAGAACGTCACACGAGTTGATTGTCGATGCTGTCAGATTTCTCGAACCAGATTTATTTGTAGTCTGTTTGTTGTATATCTGGAATTGGAGATGGTAGATGATCGAAGATGTTGCGACTCTCGTAATCACGGCTAGTTCTTAGTTCTTAGTTCTTCATTCTGTTACGGTAAATTACCGTATCGATGCAACGTCTACTGCTACAACTGCGGGAACGATTACTTTCGTTGTATGGCACGGTATTTGGGATTATGTATAACCATGATATGGTTTTGTGTCATTTTGAAGCAATCAACATGAGAAATAATCATTTTGAAGCGGACTATGTTTCTACTCTTCTCTTCTACTTGTACTGCTTGAATCTCCTGAGTTTTAAGCTGTGTAATCTTCTGGGTAGTTGTCAAGACTTGAATCCAGCATTTCCGGACACTGCTTTAAGCTTTGAGGTTCAGGGTTCGCCTTAGGGTTAGAGGGCCTCTAATATCCCCCTCACAAGATGTACCTATCTCGAAGAAACTAGGTAATAATGAGTAGAGCTAGTAGCACTGATTCTTGTTTGTACAATTTATATATCACCTATGGATGTGTATATTTTCATACGTGTCTATATGCATGAGATGAAATATTTGACTATTATCACTGCCATGAATGATCAGTCCACAAGTAGTGAGTCCACCGATGAATATCAACTAGCTGATACGGAGCATTATCGTCAATTCAACTTGATATAGATACCTAAGTACTTAGATAAATAATTAAGTATGTGAATCAGAAATCCAAATTAATTAAATCCCCCAAAACTGCTACTGCTAACCACTTCTGTACTAGACAAAGCCGTTGTTGACCGTTATCCCGCCCGGATTCTACGGGAGCCAGTGTCCAACCAACCTTCGTCCCTCTCTTTCTCCACCTTTTTCTTCCTCCTCCTCCTCTTCTTCTTCCTCGTCCTCTTCTCTAGTCCTCCTCATCTAGCATCTTCATCCTTGAAAGCCCCTCATTTTCTTCCTGGCCTGCCACTTGACAATTCCATCATCTCTCGCATCTGCCTGTCATCTCCCCCCGCCATCTGTTGAGTTGGTCCATCCGGGTCGTCTCGCCAGGCCCCGCTTAGTCATTTGGTCAGTGTCACTCAACGCAAGTAACGGTGCCACCACCGCATGAATTATTACTCTTATTGCTATTCCTGCCCCTCCATATCTGGATACTGAAACTCCTTCGTACGCAATCCATCACCAGCACCATTTAAACTGCCTCGTTTCAGCTTCTTGGAGCTGTTCTGATAGCGCTCCCAACGAACTCCGCACTCAACGTCTTGTTAGTCTGACTGCGCACGAACATTTCGATTTATTCGACACCGCACTCTGAACATCAGGTCAGCTTAGGATTGAGCTTCTTGTCGGATATAGGAGTTCAATCTCACAATTGCAACTCATTTGCTTCCTACCATCATTACTCCCCTAATCGATGTTCGATCAATGTGAGTTAACCAAGGACACAATCACTCTTCAACACTGGTAACCGCCATCATGAATCCCGGCCCATATGCATACTCGATCGATCCAAACGCCTATAATGATTATAGCACCAGCGGAGACTATAAGCAGCCATTCGCGGTTGACGGGAATTATCACAACCAAGCAAAAATTCCCGAATCCTGGAATGCTCCAGCGAGTGAAATGACTTCAAGTGCCAATGCGGGCCCGAACCAAAGATCCGCCGGCCCATCGCCCCTAGCATGTTTACCATGCCGCCAAAAACATCTCAAATGCGATGGAAACCAGCCGATTTGCGCCCGGTGCAAATCCGGAGATATCTCATGCGAGTATACACCCTCACGCAGAGGGTATAAAGGCCCCTCCAAAAAGCGCCGGGCCAACCATTCGCCTGTCGAACAGCAGGAAAATACCGATACGCCCATCTTGAGTCAGACTCAAAGTATCCCCCCGCTCAATTGGCATAATCCTACTATTGCTGGGTCCGGCTCCATGTCAGCAACGCCCGCCGCTCCGGTTTTCACCCCTCCTGATCCAGCAAGCCAAGCAGGCGTCGTTGTCGCATCCGGTACGACGGGAAATGTTGATGCCTCCAGCCTTGTTCCGTCACATACACAACAGATTGGAAGGATTCAATCGCCGTTGACTCCCGAGTCACCGCCGACTGCATTAGTTCGTGATGCGTATCTGGTTGAAGTGTTTTATTCAAATTTCCATCCCTCCCATCCGATTCTTCCGCCGCCTGGCTTTTTCTACAACTATTCGCCTCCTGCCTTTCTGGAACTCGTCGTCAAATTTATCGGCGCCCATTTCACGCCATCAGCGTCTCCTGAATCCTATCGACAGTCCGTAATAGCGGCGACCATCGAGCAAGAACCGTCTGTAGAGAAAGTGCAAGCATTATTACTACTCACTATTGTGCTCAACTCACGCAACGAGCGCCAAGAAGCAGGAGCTCTTTTGGCGCGGGCTGTGGACCTGTCGCACGAGCTGGGTATGCATCATCAATCATTCGCAGATTCTATGACAGACGATCCAATTCGAAAGGAAAGCTTCCGCCGCACATGGTGGGAGCTGTTTGTGATTGAAGGTATGATGACCGCTTTGGGCATGCGAGCCACCTTCACTTTGAGCGAGCTACCGGTGCTCGAAGTGCCGCTGCCGTGTGAAGAACGTGTATACCAAGCCGGTTTAATTCCGCATCTCTACCCACCCACTATCAAACAATTTGACGACCGAATCTTCGCCGAAGATGATATTCCTTTCTCTTCATATTGCTTTCGAATTGAAGCCGTGCGCATTCTGGGGCGAGTTGTGATTTTGTCCAACTCGACCTCTGGCCAGCAACACCAGGAAGAGGTCGAGTCAGTGGATGCGCGGATTGCCTCGTGGTTCCATCACATTCCAGACTCGAAGATGGAACTCATGCGTCCGGATGGAACCACAGACGAGATGATGTTCCAAGCGCGAATGATCATCAACGGCGCATCAATATACCTGAACTTCCCTCGATCAGACCTTCTTTCGTCCCCTGCCGTGGCCGCAGAGGTCATCTGCGGCCATTCAGGCGTCTGTCTGATGCCTGCTTTTTCGCACCATGCTCACGCCATGCGGGCTCTCAACGCTGCCGGCGAAATAACCAATCTGGCCACCCTCCGAACTCCTGCCCTCAGACACACCCCTTTTTTCATCTGTGCCTTGGTCCTGAGCTCCATTGTGCAATTGGCCGCATACTCCGTTAAAGCGGGACAGATGCCAGACCCCAAACGCGATCGACTAACCCTTACCATCGGCGTATTCAAGTCCCTAGGTCGGACGTGGGCGATTTCTCAATCGGTTATGAAGCAGATCAAAGCCGTGGCGCGCGATGTGCTGGAAATCGGAGTTCGGCCGCAGGCGGATCAGAATAGTCTTGATTTTAATACCTTTTTAGATGGTTGGTTACAATCTGCTTAGATGCTGACTGGTCCGGTCCGCTAAGCTCAGTCTTTGGTCTTGTCTTGTTCTTTTGGGAGTTGTGGTGTAAATGAATGATTTTTAATGACCATCAATTTTACGAGTTTATGATGATATATATTTTTCGTTTACTGACAAGCTTGGAACCCAATATAATCTTTTCATGTGAAAATGTGCTGCAGTCTCCATGGGTGTATAGCACGGGACTAAGTAAGCTTGACGAGAACCTGCCTAGGTAGGCCACCTTGGAAGCTAGGTATAGTGCTTTGCCCCCAGGGGAATCACTCAAATCTACCTAGGTACCCAGCCCTTTAGCCGTGGATTAAGTATGCTAGATTTTCTGCCATGTGCCGGCCTGCTTCAACACGCAAAAAAAGTATGTTGGTCTGACGAGGTTGATGTTTGCCGTCAGAAGAGACAGACCAGGCAATAATTCTAATCGAAGTCTATCTACTTGGCCACTGCTGGGCTGGAACTAATTCAGGGGCGTTACTGCTTATTCGCTCATGTGTAAAGTCAGGATCTACCGAAACCACTACAATCTCTTGACAGTACGCATTGATGGGCATTTCTGTCCAAAGAATGATGTACAAAGTACATCCTCGTATTTTCAATTCAGGAAAGACAGCTCATGCGCTCATCATAGTCGTGAGGTTATACGCGAGTTTGTGTTTACTTCGCATGAGACAGGGTACTACTTTCGAGCGACACTCGGCTTATCTCGTAAGTCCTTGACTTCTCTGAGCACCTCGCGAAATCCCGCTTCTATATTCTGCATGCGCGCCAACACCAATCTGCCGAGCACATCGTCGTCAGCAGCAATTTGGGTGGCAAGACTCGACGGCAAAACTCCAAGATCTCCCACGTCAGAGCCAATTCGATTAAACGTCGGGACAGACATGAAACTCGTCCGTTGAGGAAGAGGAGGTCGAGTTGTCTCAACGGGTCGTAAGGGTGATGCGGAGGACGGACCGGTTATTGCGTCATCTGTACTATCGTCCGCATCGGCGGGACGATTATGCAGAACAGTCACGCTGGAAGGGTTGCGAGTGTGTGTTTGAGATGCTCCTGGTCGATTTCGTGTTGGGCTGTTTTTCCTCGAATTGAAGACTGCAGTTGAAGGGCGAGAGCTGAAGAATTTGGGCGTGGATCGACTGCTTGGTCGCGGCGTTGAATAGGCTTTTTGAGAGTCGAATGTCGACTCTGCGCGGTCTTCTTCGTCTGATTCGTCGTTGTTGTTTTCGTCGCTAGATTTTTCGTCGTCTCCGTCAACGTCCGTCGCATGAGAAACTTGCCGGCCGCGGCGTTTTGGCTTACTGCCGCCCAGTGGTGCATGTTCGGGCACAGGATGGAGACTCCCATGGACCTTAAAATCCTCAGGATCAGACGCTACGAGAGACTGGGCAGTTTCGGAGTGTCTGCGGCGTGGTGGCGAGAATGCTTTGCGTAAGCCACTGGGTCGTCTCGGTGCTTGTTCCTCGATTGTTTCCATGCCCTGCATCCAATTGGCCACCATTGTTGATTTGTGGCGTCCATCGGGACTTTCAGTAGCATCATGCAGCGATTGCTGCCGGAAAGGACGTCGAAAGAGCTCCTCTAAGACTCGGTCTTGCTGGTATGTGGCAATGGATGGCTCACGCGTGAGACGATGTAATGTTTCGAATCGACTCTGGCGTTCGTCTCTTGCACGCAACACTGCGGTTGACCGACCACCCGGTCGATTGCTTCCGTTGACCAGGTCGGCGGGATCTATGATACTTGGACTGAGTATCATTTTTTCGTAAAAGCAGATGGACCATAAGATGGGGAAATGTGTAATTTTGATAAGGGTGCGGTTGAGTTTCACGAAATCGCGAAGAGGGATACAGTAACGCAACGGCGTGAGGAGCCATCCAAGAATATTGGAAGGCGCCACATAAGAGAAAAGGGCATCCGATTTGACCATGGAAATAGTATTGATGGCAAATAGGAATTGGTGCTCCTCGTGTGCGTTTTGCACGATGGACATGAATGAATTGGTCAGAACAGTGATCAGGATCGTCACAACCACGAAATGACAAATAAATAGGAATATCGTAAGAATGATTCGTCCAAGGGAGTTGTATTCCTCCCATAAGCCCCATGCAGTAGGAGTGAATCCCATCAATATCTGGAAGAGCGCATAGATGACTTCCTGGGGTGATTGTGACGAGGCAGAGGAAAAAGAAAATGCGACGAGAAAGCCGCTGCAAGCAACTACGATCAGCAGAAACACAGCCACAAGGTCTGCGGCCATGATTCGGAACGCAATGAGGAGCTGCGAGAAATACTTGTAGTGGTCGAGGATAGAGAACAACCTTGGGAACAATATTATTGCCCCAGCCGACAAGATATCGTAGGCTTGGTTAGCAGCTGCAACCTGTCGAACGTCAGGCATTGCCATCACGTAGAGGCGCAAAATCGAGTAACAGAAGAGAAGTAGCAAGATTCCCAGGTCGAAGATGTTCCAAAAGCTCATCAAATAAAGACTGAACCCTTGTTCGTTGAAGCCAACGATCTCGTCTAGCATGAAGCCTGCGCCCCATAACCAAAAGATTACCTCCACTGTAGTGATATGCAAGGATCTCTGTATTAGAACAGCCAGGTACAGAATTAGTAGCACGGCGAACGAGAGAGTCGAAAGGAAGTGCCGATAACGAGGTACCCGCAATCGAGATAATTTGAATAGAGAAGCTTCTCGAGGGTCGTAAAGCGTCACGGCTCGTCGCGGGTATTCTGCTAGGTGCGTAATTTGTCTGCTTTTGCCTTTTTGCAAATCGCTACCTTGCGTCGCCCCGTAGGACGACAGGCCGTAACGGGCTGGTGCGGGGGCGTTCGGACGATGGAGGTTGTCTGCAGCCGAGTGAAAGACAATGGTCCCTGCCCAAATAGCCTCTAAATGCTGAACAACCAGGGGATGGGATATGAAGCGCTTGGCCTGTGCACGGATTGCGATTTCCAGGCACGAAATTCGCGTGGCACGAGTGGCATTTCTGCTCACAGAAGCCGACTGATTCCACGTTGAAGCACGGAGACTAGCAGCGGATATCGGAGTTTGCCCCTGAAGCGGGTAGAAGTCGTAAGATAGCGCATCGATCAATTCCCTTGTTGTGTATTCTTTGAGGATCTTGATTGCAAGCAGCTCGCTCACCAAAGCCCTCGTCCGAGAAGTACCGCTGTTCCCGGGGTTGAGGTCGGCTTCCTTGTTGAATTGGAGGCAATTGGCCATCAATGCGTACAATGTTGATCGGTTGAAATAAGAATCTCGAATCTGCTGCTGGATGGGCTTCAACAGGAATTGTGAAATCTGCGGCGACCGTAATTGATCCCAGGCCAGACTTGTTTCGCATCGCGATACGATGAGGGACCGTATAGAGTGCGTAATCGTGTATACCGGGATCAGATCTAGCGACGCGCACTCGTCAGACGCGGTTCACATTCTGTCTGCTGTTTTAGCTGCAATGCTTACCTAAATGGGGAGAAGAGAACAATGGCAGAATATTTCCATCATGACTATCGTCATCCTGGAGTTCTGTATCTTGAGCCGCGTAGTATTGCCTATCAGGATCGCCAAAGAAGTCATCGGGCTCAGTAGGCGCCAGACTTCCTTCGTCGCGGGCATATCCTCGTAGGATCGGAGTGGTCTCATGAGGAGGGTCGAGACGAGGAACGGAAGGACGAGTTTTTCTTGGTCGCAACAGTGAGGCGAGCATGGTGGGCTTCAATTTCGTCCTCGATCCCAATGTGGCTAAGAACACCACCTATTATGAAATTGAGTCGGCATCGTCTGAGACGAGGAGATGATGCACGGACATGAAGGCGGGATGGAAAGAGAAAAAAAAAAAAAGAATCAATAAGCCGCCCAAACAGAGGAAAAAGAGGAAATGAAGAGAAAGAAAGAAAAAAAAAAGAGAGAATTGAGAGATTAGCAGCCGATCATCATGGCAGAACTGGGAAGAGCGAAGTTCAGATGACGGTGAGGGTGAGGGTAAAAAAATGTATGCTCAGAATCACATGAACAAAAATCCCGGGCAGGAATGGCACAAAGAGAGCTTCTGATTGGTGCGCACTCCAATCTGACTCGGGACTAGTACAAATAAGGCTAGCTGCAGCTTATCAGTAAAGATTGTAGCTTGTGATTGGCCAGAATTGCTCTATCTGGAATTTCCCAAATGTTTACATTTCTCACCGCCTTCTTTAATTTCCTCAATTTGTCTTTTGTCTATAAGTTATATCTCACTCTCTCAGTCCAATTCTATACCAACATCCCTACCATCAAGACATGATATCCCCAATGAGCTGGACTTCTTCTCAAATAGACGGCCTTTCTCGTTCATTATAACTTTTCAGCCTCACCCGTCCCGGTTTTGCCCTGCTCTGATCGGTCTGCGAATCAGGATCGTCTCTTGCTCCATTATAAGCAAGACGCTCTTCAGGCCTGGGAATCTGCTGGCCGCCCTTCAGATAGTCGAAGAAGAGTACTGTCCCTCCCACGACGCCCACCGTGCTCAGGACTGCGAGGTTGCGACTGCTCCTGTCGTGATGGGAATCCAACAAGTTAATGATGAGCAATGCGTAGGTTAGGCGAGCTTGTGAAATAGTTTTGACATCGGGATAGATATGTCTCGATTCACGGTACTCACGTCATGATGGCCCTGCGGGTCGACTTGAGAAGTCCTTCGGATGCAATGGTCATGGTGATCGACCGTTCAACTGCTTTTGATAGTCTTTAGATGCTGATACTCTAGGCTTTCTCCGACGTAACCTTTGGAAACAATCAACGAAGTTCTGTTACGTTTAGAGAAATATACCGCCAAGATGATTGAATTAATATTAATTCAACAGGGGACTGCGTTGCTTATTTAAACCTCCCTGTCGATACGTTTTTGCCATACTCTCTATTTGCCGTTGTATCGAGTAGGAGGCAAATATGTCGACGTGACGTCAAATCAGTATCCATGGATCTCACTCGGAGATATGAAACTTGAGGTTGAAGTCGACGCAGGAAAGATTGGAGATCGGACGATGATTTAAATCGACCTCGGGATGCCCAATCTACTATGAAAAATATTTTGCATACATAGGTACCTACGTACCTACGTACTTGATTTTCCCTGACACGCTGGCCAATGTATTTGAAGACCCAGGTGATGATGATGATGATGATGATGATGCGTGGAAACCACCTGGGCAGTTTTCAGTAAAATATAATATTTGCATACATGCAGTAATCTATAACTGCGGTTTCCATCGATTACCTAGATAGCGAATCGGTGTTGGCCATTCCCATTTCTAGTCGTGTTTCGCCAAGGTAGCGGCAGTCAGATGCTGAAGCCTTTGGATGTTCGGGCTCGAAAAGGCGCAACCAACAATACCGAATGACAGGTCGAGGGGTCAAGATGTAGATCTTTCATATTAGCTCGCACGCATCTCATCCTTGTATATCAATTGATTGATAACTTTTAATATAAGAATTTATAAGCGAGCAATTATTGAAGCCAATTGATACAGGAAAGCCACTAATGTCCCCAGTGCCCAGGTGGCTTCCGATGAGCCGAGATAAAATTACCGCCGCTTCGATCTGCTGAAGAACTGCAGGAAGGGATGTACATTAGAAAACAGTCCACAGGTATATATACATATACAGCCAGTATACACATGCTATCGAAACAAAGCAAATAAATAAAATAGCATCAACCCTGCTGAGCACTCCGCATGAACCCCTCGACCACCGTCTGCAGACCGTCCACCACGGCAAAGTCTTTGGGCGCCGGCGTCAGTGCGAAGACGCGGTTGGTGGCATTCCCGGCGTCAATCACAGGCTGCATCCACGTCCAGCTTCCGGGGGGCGTATCGATGGGGAGTGCAGCGGGAGGAGCAGCAGCAGCAGGTGCCGGTGCAGTTGTTGGAACAGGTGCAGTTGCTGGTGCAGTCACAGCGGGAATATCCCCCTCAATCAACAACGGCCCAGCGCGAAGAATGGTCTTCATAGCCCTAACCGACTGCTCGAGCGCCCACGGCGGCACGCTGAGCGTCGTTGTCGGCAGGATGCCCGAAAAGCCATTGATGTCCTGGAACGGATCGACCAAGGCAGCGTAGACCTGCAACTTCTCGGTGTGCGCAGCCACAAAGGCATCGGCGGTTGTCGAGCTGTATTCTGTCGGGCTAATCCAGTAAGGATTGAAAGAAATATTCCGCGCTGGCAGGACTGGACCTGAGTGTGAGTCGGAATCGGAAGACGATGGTGAGTTGTCGCCATAAAGAGTATAAAATTGGTCGAATGTGAAGGTATCACCGCTGACTGGAGTATATCCCACCAGCCCGTCGTGCAGGCTGTGCCGATCGCCGAGCTTCAGGTCGAAATGGTACTTTAATAGATCCTCACTCTGCTCAGGCGAATCTGTCTGGTCGCACATTGGTCGCGTTGCCAACTCCAATGACCAGCCCATGGATACCAGCGCCAGAGGCCGGCCGATCAGCGCTGCGTGGGAGTCTGCTTCGCCGGGCGCATGGTGGATGTGGTCGTTGGCGTCGACGACCATATTCCAAACCTGACGCAGAAACTCATTCGAACTCGCCAGCCGAGTCATGAACGCCACCAGATCTTTATTTGTCGTGTCTGGGGCTGTGGTTGCCATGTCTCCCTCCGGGTTAAGCCAAAGACTCGACGAGATGAGGATCTCGCCGCATAGTTCTCCCTCGCCACTCAACACCTGCAAACTCTCGTCTTGGAAGTTGCACACAACCCACCCCCAGATGGGCGACTCGCTTTCCAGTAGCGGGCGCCAGGAAGTCTTCTCGTTCTGGTCAGTTCTTGTCACCCAAACTGCATTGAACCGGGCATCCTGATTGATCCGCGGCCCAAGTTGGAAGAATTGGCAGCGTCCCTCTGGTTCGGCGAGGACTGAATTCGCAAACACTCGTCCTGGCAGTGTCTTGTTGCGCTGACAGGCTAAATCCGAACTCACACTTGGGTATATTGGACGGAACGGCTGGCCTGGTCGCGGATCGAACGCGCAAATCACCTGGCCGAACTTGTCGACGATGTTGAGTTTTGTGAAGCGTACCTGGCCGTGCGTGACTGGGCGAAAGAGCTTGGCCGGGTCTCGAGATACGCCCTGAACCGGTAGTAAGGCTGTATATGGAGTGTTGTCGGCGCCTGAACCTGCAGCGAGAAACTGCAGCACAGCCGAGTGATCGCGAACAGACAACCTGGGGAATAAAGTCGACAGCCACCGCGAGGTCGCTTCCTTGGCCGGCGTCGCATTTGGTAGAGCATGCGTCCCCTGAACGAGCGTGACGAGATGGTTTGTGATCCCATGCAGCTCTGCCCCAAGGACATTGCTCAGCTCTGCGATCGCTTTATCAATGGCTTCCCGTTGTTTACTTGGAAGAATATTGGTCAGCATCTCGGGGCTCGACCGACTGGCTACTTGCTCGACCAGTGTGTTCAACGCACGTGCACCCTCGGGGAGAATATTACTTCGACCGCTGAGTCCGCGGGGGATCTCTGCCTGGCCAGCGAGGTCGACCGTCTCTTTGATGCGATACTGGATTGTACCCGCGGATGTCTCTTCCAGCGTCCAGTGCTCGTACGGCACATGGAAGTAGTCGGCCTCCCACTCGATGAACAAGGGGAACCAGGCCTGCGGTGAATCACTGGATTCAGGCACCGTCCAGCCATGTCGGAGGTCATCCACGCAAGCCTGCACCCATGACGGTAAGCTGGTAAACTCGTTTTGGAAAAGCTGCCATGCATCATCTTGTCCTGTCGTATCTGTCTGCCGGGTAACCTGCGTGTTGAGCTCGACCGGAACGGTATCTGCATCAAACTCGTCGGGCCAGCTTGACTCCATCTCTGACAAAAGGATTGTCGGGTCTTTCGCGCTGAAGAACCGGTCGCTCGCGACCTTTTCAACTGACTTGCCCTGTTGTAATAATAATATCCTATCCTGTAACGCCTGTACTAGACCTGGCTGTGTTTGCTTTTCTTGAAGATGCAACGTCAACAGCTCCGTCACGATTTGTCTCACTCGGTCTCGCGTTGCCGGCAGGTTTTCTTGATACCAGCTCTGCATGCTCTCGAAGCCGTCGTCATCAGCATCGTCAGTGGATACATCGCTAACAGATGCTTCAGCGAATCCTGCTGCTCGGGCTTTCCACCACTCGCAGAATAGGAGGTGCTGTAGAAAGCGCGAATGTCGGTGTGCGGCGTCCAGTAGACGTTGGGAGGCGTTAAGACTGTGGAGAAGAGATGCTTGTGCAGCTGCTTCAGCTTTCAGAGCAGCAGCTGCGGTCTCAGTGCTATCTTCTGTAGATTCTTGAGGGCTCGTCGTTGCCTGAACAGCTGACGGCTGAGGAGGAACTGCCTCGGAAGTCGTAGCCGGCGGAGACTTCTGGCTTTGCTTACCCTCGCTTCTCACTTTCCAGAAATGACCGCCATGGACCGGCTTGAAGGCCGTTGTCTTACTCTGCTGGCTTTTGCTGTTTTCATCCTCCCCCTCCGCCGGATCTGCTGCCAGGACCTGCAGATGGCGAAACGCCGCCGCCACGACCGGATCGGCATGCTCCTTTTTGGCGGGGGCGTCGAAGATGGCGGCTATGGCATCAATCAAGTCTGTTCCGATAGCCACCGGCTGGGACATTGCAAAGGCTTCGGCTGCATCGTCGGCCGGCACCGTGGCTGGTCGGGTCTGACGCGACCAGCGCAGGTCGACTTGACCGTGGCAGAGGGAGCGAACCGGGCTGGAACCAGCAAGCCATTCGCTATCATCTTGTTTCAACAACATCCCATGCGTACTCAAGAGGTCTTTATTCGTTCCAGCGTTACTGTTGGCAAGAGGATCATAGCCACGCAGAGCATGGTATCCAATGACCTGATACGAAACCTCGGCCGCGTCAAGCGTGCAGAGCGTATTGTCTGTTGAGTAATAAGTCATATCATCATGCACACCAAACACATTCATTGCGTGATGCTGAAAGTCAGCGAATAGCAAATTCGCCGAGTCAGTAATCGTCAGGGGAACGTGAAAATCCGTCGTGGCAGTATCCGTCAGCTCTTCTCTCCACTCTGATAGCTTGTACTTCGCACCGAGCAAAACCCCATGTTGCGTGTCGGCAGTGCCATTCTTATGATCCACGAAAGGCGCCGCTTCGGTGTCGAGATCCAGGCCGGCGAGAGCATCCCGATTCAATTTGCGGATACGATTGCTCTCCAGGATGAACGCCGAGTATCGTGGCAGAGGCGTGGTAGCAGTATTCTTATTAATATTATTGATCCACCGGATAATCACCCATCGGTCTGGCAGGGCCGTAAACTGGGCTCAGTTAGTATTGGACTATCAACAAATCACGCACCGGTCGATCTGGTGACAAACTTCAGAATCGCCGTCTATCCCCCTCTTCTTTTTCCTCTCGTTCAGGGCTACCTCCGCGCTTTCAGTCGCCATCACACCCACCCGAAACGGCTTAGGGATGGTCCAGTGCAGATACACGCCCAGTCGATCTTGCCGTGCGGTGCCGGTATCGAGATCGGATAGTCGCGCATTGATGCTGGAGGGAAACGCAGCGCGGAGATCCAGGTGTGGGATTGCATCGTGCTGCAGACGCGCTCCGGGTTCGAGCGAGGAGTAGTCGGGCAGCGAGAACGGTGCAATGAAGGCTCTGCCGGTGTTGATCAGGCTCTCGTTCAGCTGGAAGGCGTCTACTTGGAGGGGGATGCACACGGCGAGGGCCATGGCGAGCGAAATGTCTAGTCTACTCTGTACTACCTAGGTAGAGTGTCGAAAGAAGTCTGAATCTACGGTTTCGTCTCCGGAATATAGTCCCAGGACATTACTATTTAGGATATCAACGCCAGCTATAACCCGGCAAAGGCCTCGTGTCTCGAATTATTTTGCCTCGACTGTACTCCCTCCCGTACGGAGTAAAGAAGTCTGCAGTTGAGGCCGAGCGCATAGCCAAGACCACAATTTGACTAATTACTGTATCTACCTAGGTAGTATATCTACTAAGCTTCTAGCTAGAACCCCATGCAGTAGTTAGTACGTACTTCGTAGTTATCCTCGCCTATTTACTCAGAAATGTAAAAAGTTCGTGCTAGCGGTGGCGTCTGGTCTGGTCTGGTCTTGTCTTGTATTATGTACGGTACTACGTACATGTATTACAGGCTAGCAATACATACGTTACAATACAATACAATATAAATACGTCGCATCCGGAATCATTATAAAGAGATGTTACAAGAATATCCACCAGATGATAATTAATTTATGGACAGTTCTCCCTCCTCAAGAAAATAGTCAGTAGTAAGTAGTGTCCCACCTGTGCACAGCCCATCATGAAGCTGTACTCGTTCTTCGAGCCCGGCCTGCGCGCCAGCGACACCCACTACACATTAACAGCGAAACAAACGCTGTCCAGCGCAAACGAGGCTCCTCTCATCACGAAGTCCTCTCTGTCTTTCGCCGTCGACGCTCCTCGCTTCTCAATCCCCGCCAGCGACATCCATTCCGTCTATCCCACGGCCGGATCGTTAGAACACGCGCGTGTGCTGCCGCATGTGGTGCTGAACGATCCCCAATTGCCGTGGGAGCGACTGGGGCCGGAAGATTATGATGGAAAGTTCAACCGGCAGCCTTGGATGGCTTTGATTGTTTTTACTGCTGATGAGCTGCAAACGACGTCGCCGTTGCTAGACAGCGCCGCTGTCAAAAATACGCCGTCAGCCACGCGCTCCTTGTCGGCCAGTGTGTCACAACTGAGCAAGGCAGACCAGGCACAGGCTTCTTTTCGCTGTCCGAACGTCAACGCGCTCGACGGTGCAGATGAGACGCCCACAACGTACATCCTGTTGAAAAAGCAGCTGTTTGAAACACTAATCATCAAGAACGAGCCTATCTTCAGCTATCTGTCGCATGTGCGCCGTGTCTCTGTCACAGGAAGTGCACACGTCTCGGATACGCCGGAGGAGCACCCCTTCAGCGTCGTAGTCTCGCCCCGCACCGGCCCTGTAGATGGGAAAGAGCAAGTCGTTTACGTGCATTTAGTGTCTCTGGATGGAATTGTCGAGAACCTGAAAGAGAAAGCACTGAGTGCCGATGTTCAAACCGTCGGGGTAATCTCCCTCTACGCCTGGACGTACCGCATCGCACCGGGCGATGAGATAAGCTATCGCGACATCCTGTCCGACCTGAATCACAAAAAACAGCCTCTCTGTCGACCCAAAGACTTGGTGGATTCTCTTCGCAAGGATGAAGCGAATGCATGGCTTGCCGAGAGATTGCAAAACGGATACTCGCTTACCCGCCACCGCATGCTCACCGGCGAGACCAGTCTTGCATTCTATCGTGGGCCGTTGACTCCTGTGTCTATTCCACCGGGTCAATGCGCGCCTAGCACAGCAGGGAGAGAATTGCAGATCCTCGATCCTCGCACGGCGATCATGGACGTGAGTTATAGTGTTGCGTGGGAACTAGGTCGAAATCTGGCCGTGGCCGATAAAACGTTCACGGCTGCGATGCTCAGACTACGTAGCGATATCATGGCGTACGCCGTCACAGATCCGACAAGGAGCAAGAGTAAAAGTACATTTGCTGCGTTGGGGAGGAAGCATGAGAGGCCGGATCTGTACAGCGGTGTCTACCGCTGGGCGAATACAAAATCATCCACTGTCAAAACTCCTCCATCGTCCACTTCCGTGGATTCCTCGCTTCAAACCCAGGTCAGAACCTGGCTGGAAACAACGGCAAAAAACCAAGCAGAAGCCGAGATCACCAAAACACCTAGTACTACTTCATCGACGGACTGGCTTTCCGTCCTACAATGGGTAAAGAATAAGCTCGCGCTCCAGGGCATTCCGGCTCTCTATCTCTTTCCCGATCCGGCTGTTGTCCCTCTTGAAGCGCTACGCACGTTCTACGTCGACGAGAACTGGACCGACGCGCTTGTTGACGGCGCGTTAAGTATAGCCAATCACTCACTCGGCGACGACGTGGTCAAACGAGAGATTCGTAAGAGCTTCAACACATACTTCACAGCTATTCAAAACACTGCGTTGCCAACCCCATGGAGGCCTCGATGGGGCCTCGTTCTCCGCAGTCAGCTGGTCCGCGCATATCCAAACCTCCGAATCGCGAGAGAGAATAACGATATAGACGTGCCAGCCTCTTTCACCACCTTGACAGACGATACCCTTATCTACTTTCAGACGGAGACACCAGAGACCACCAAGGACACCGCGCTAGTCATCACGCAGCCGTTTCATCACCAGCGGTTCTCTCTAGGCGATGACCTCACGGCAAATAATTTGGAAATGTCCTTCAAACTGTTCGGGACGAACGGGTCGGAAGACAAAGCGAAACAACAGCTCGAAAGTGCTATCAACCAGGCTGTTTGGCATCCGGATGGCAGCCCAGCTGTCTTCAAGAGCAAGGCGGACACTTTCAAGGAAGTTTCTTTACCGCCAATCTACGACTGGACAACTCGATGCATCGATATCAAGCAATTGATTCGCTCATGCCAGGAGCTCAATAAAAATGTTCTTCCAGGCCTGTGTGACGTCCAGGAAGATTCTTCTGCGTACGTCGGCATTCAACTCAACGATGAGATTCTCATGCTGCAGATGAACTATAAAAGACCTCATACAGAAGACCCCAAGCCTCGTTTATTGAATGATCCGCCAAGTTCACTGACCTCCTCACCACCAGTGACGACTCCCACTCCGGCTGCTCCAAAGCGGGGGAGATCAATGTTCACCCCTGAACCGCCCCTAATCAACACAACCCTCCTTCCCCCTGTTCATGGCTTTGACATGGAATCTCTTCAAGCTGCCGTTCCATTTCTGCCTTCTAATACCACTTCCTACAACAATTTGCTCCCCATAACTACCTCCCAACTTTGCAAAATCTGCTCTCCCCTTCTCGAACAACCTCGCCGCAATTTCCCTGCCGGTACAGATATAACTCTAGACATCGTCTTCAGCATGACTGCCATCTCGGACGTACGCCAAGATCTCCATCTGCACGAAGTCACTGTCTACATCCCCACAGGCCAGATCAATACCAACCTTCTCCAGCCAATAACCGCGCGACCAAAGACACGCATGATCGGACCAGGCAGATTGTGGAACATCACATCGCGTCTTGTGAAAGGGAAACGACACAGGATCAATCTAGAAGGGGAGTGGGATATGCAAGATGCAGTCGACAGACACGATCAGGTCTATCTTTCTATCACCATCTCCCCCTTACAGGGAAATCCACTGCACCTGCTTCGTCACGGTCAGGTCAGTTTCGTTCTCCACGAAATGCAGATTAATCCATTCCCTTGTGAGCGAATACCCTTGCTGGTTGAAGAGGCGTACTGTAGGCTCACGGAGGAGGGGAAGTATGAAGAGGCAGGAAGAGTGAGGGCGGTAGTTGGAGTCACGAAGCAGGATTGCAAGTGGGTGTAGATATGCCGTGGTATAGTAATAGGAATTCCAATTGCAGTCATTTCTCATAGTCAATAGACTGCTACCTAGGTATAATCCAAAATATTGTCTTTTTTTTTTTCATCGAATGTGAGTAATATCCGACATACTATGTAGTTCCAAGGGCTGAATTGTGTATAACATGAAAGTTTATCTCTTATTATTCCTTCAGCTGGACCACTTCCATAGGTATGTTCCAATATCTACCTAGGTACCTAGGTACACATGTAGAGTTCAATCTAAACAATTATACCAACTACATCCTATCAAAGCTCGGAGACGTTCCCCAACTATGTCCCAGCCGTTCCCTGAATTCTGCAGAATCCACTATTGGTGATACAGTAAAACCGGTTCACAACGAAGTCGGTTAGAACGTAACACTAACAGGTGGCCAGTATATAACGAATTTGACCTTAGACAGCTTTATGCAAATTACATACAGAATCCGACGTATATAACGAAATTCTGCTTCATAACGAATTTGAGAATGGCCTCCCATAGTGAAAAGTTTGATTCGTTATAAACCAGTTTTACTGTAGTTCACCCCGTTTGTTGGGTTATAATGAGACTGCATCCTAGCCTGTAAGATCATCATGTCCCGTAGGGTCGTCATGTCCTCTATCATCTTCATGTCAAGTGTGTTAGAGTGTATCTGAAGAAACGTTGCTGCAATGGAATTATCCACAACAGCAAGCCTCAACCTCAGCTTGGCCAATTCATTAGCCTTTTGCTGCTGGCGGGAGATTTTCTTGGGAATCTGCTGGGGAGTCTGCTGGGGAATCTGCTGGGGAATCTGCTGGGGAATCTGCTGCTCGCCTTGTACGCTAATACATTCATCCTCATCGAACGTTTCCTCCTCCTCCCCCTCTTCTATCTTTACGGAGTCCTCTATCTTCATACCTTCCTCTGTCTTGACATTATCCTCTATCTTGACCTTAATCACCCGGTCAGCTTGGAAATTTGTCTCCTCGCCCTGTATCCAGTCTTTATCAGTGAAGATGATGTCCGAATCATGTCCGCCTAAACCATCATCTTCACCATCATCGAAGTCCAGTTGAGTGATCAATTTCTGCGTCAAATTCGCGATCATAGCATTGGTATTCTGAACACCCGATAGGTTTGTGTTAATGTGTTGATTCGCTTTAGCAATGTCCCGATATAATTTGATCTCGCTGTCTCGAGCGCCGAGAAACGTGGCCCAGTTGTCGATGATCTCCACGCGTCCATCGAGGTAAAAGTTATCATAGCTGCGTGTCCACAAAAACATGGCCTCACGGGGATTGGGATTGCTTTGCTGTTTCTGGCCCCACTTAGTGTTGACTCTGGAGATGTACGACCAGTATTCGGCCAGGACCGTAATGAGCAAGAACGCCTCGGTGTTTCCCTGCGCGCTTTTGAAATTTTGCCACGGCTGCTTCTTGATGAATTCACTAGTCTCGAGCTTATCCCAGGCTACACCCTTGCACAATTGCCTCGCATCCCAGGGAGTCATATGCCGGAAGGTCTTACCGTCATAGAGCTTTCCCAGAATTTCAGTGCGCTTCAGGTTGACGTCGTCTTTGGATTGCTTCAGGATATCGAAGGTGACCGGCCAGCTGACGTTTAGGTTGACATTGAAGTCAACCTTACCCAGTTCGATTGCTTGATCCTTCTTGAACCTGCGACCTTGCAAGTAGTATGGATAACGCATGGGGAAGACGAGACCTTCGGAATCATCTTTTTCAGAGATCCTATTGTCCGTCACCATTGAATCCCAGTACGCAAAGAGCACCGTCAACACCACCCAATCTATTTATCATTAGCCAGGTCACCGGGTCGCCAAGGGAATGAGGAAAAGACATACTGGGGTGTCCGAATTCATCACCTGCCGAGATCAACACCTTTTCCGGTTTTAATGTCTGGAGCACCACTGGCGGCGTGGCCGTGTAGGCGCCGTGGTGAGATGTCTTGTAAACCGTAACGGGCGTCTTGTCCATCCAGGTTGCCAGCTTCGCTTCCGTATTCTTGTCCGTGTCTCCCCCATTAAAGTACGAGACTCGGCCCGCTTTGTTTTCTGGAGTAGGAGGCCAGATGATCAGTGATACGATCGAGATGAAGTTCTCCAGCGTCTCGCCGGACGGTTCAAGAAGACGTTCCATGTTCTTCTCCTCCCCAATGAGGTAGCCCTCAGCGCCGACGAGCAGAAACACGGGCGCCGTTTTCCCGTCCTTCTTGAGCAGGTTCATCACATCATTGATATTGGCATCCTTGACGCCTTTCAGAACATCTTTACCGATCCGGATGTGGTTGTTGTCCTTGTCAAGGTCCGAGAAAACGTCAATGCCCCAGATATTCTCAAACCCCTCGACCACCTTGCAGATGCCCTTTAGCCAGATCCGAGTAGCCTTTGGCCGGTTGGTAAGACCGATGAAAATTTTTTTGGCTGAGGCCTTAATCATTGCCACCTCGAGATTGTGGCTGGTCTCATTCCTCTGTAGCCGCCAGTGTCGGCCCTTGGGTATTTTGTCCTCATCTTTCACTGGTATTTCATCTGTTGGTAGAATATCATTATCTTTTTTGAATTGTACAATGTAGGGTGTTCGGTCAAACACCGGACTGTACAGCGTCGTTTGACACTCGCCCTTCTGACCGTATTTGAAGTGCCTGAACTGATGCCGAGTGGGATCATTCTCGTTCTTTACTGTCGGGTCAATCGCGAACTTGTCGGCCAGATCCTTTACAATCAACTGCAGTGTGCCGCAAAAGTGGTCGCGATCCCAGTGCGTCACCACCCACGCGTCGAACTCCAGTCTCTTTGGCAGCAAGTTGTACCGGCTCTCGATGTCGCTAATTACCTTTTCAATACTCTCGCACGCCTTTACGCCCCTGAAATTGCCCCCTTTGCCGTCGTAACCCCCATCCACCAACACGGCTTTCTTGATCGTGACCCCCTGTGTGTAGGGATGGGCGATCTTGCGAAAATAGGAGGGCTGATTCTGCTCATCCTCGCTCAGGTCCTTCCAGTAGGCGGTCTGTGCCTCCGGAGGGTTACTGAGCAGTAGGTGGATGGAGCAGTCTCCGCCTGGAACAGCAATCTGATAGCTCTCCACCGAGTATTTTGTGTCGGGTTCCATTGCAAGTATCTAGCTGTCGACAATGTGATAATAGTATTGATTGGTTTACATATGCAAAGTAATAATAATAAGAAGAAAAGAAAGGAAGACTTTCGGGCATGACTTGTGTAATTGTAGCGCGGGCTTTACGGTATTGCACTGTACGTACGTATTGGCCGTATTGTATCGGGTATCATTACCATACATATTTACTTAGCGTATGGGACTGTGCGTCGTGTTTTTTTGCCCCGGATCATTCAATAATATGGATAACCGTCGGCTGAAATTGCATCAACAGATCCTCTAAACTGTCTACTAGACTCCATCTAAACAAAAAATCCCGCAGTCACCTGGACTACCATGACAATACGAAGTGCTGAAAAAGTAATGGAAGTGGCTTAAACAAAAATATCGAACTATGTTATGAGCTGACCTCAAGAAGAATATTCGGGCGAAGCCCTCACAATAGGTAGCCACTTCCACGATATAAACCTTGGAAGCTATTCCCAGATCCCAATTGGCCAGATACGAAGCCGTCCCGGTCCCGGTCGCTCTGCGTTAGCGTTACGACGCCTACCTAGGTACACAAGTGCTTCTGCGTACGTACGCAGAAGCGCCCACATTGCTAGGTAACGCCTTCTAGAAGCCCCTATTCCCCTTTTCCTTATAAAATTATGTGCATAGGAAGAACCTATTGTTTCCTTCTACTTCAAGGTTCCTTTCCTCATGTTACATTTTCTATTCAGACATGCCCTTATAGTGAGCATTAGGCGGGACTAGCCCGGAACAAACTATATTACTACATGTATTAATACTATTTAGGTCACTAGATTATTCTTCAGCTGCACTGCAGAATTCTCGGGGCCCGCAAATAATACTCCTCCATCCTATCAATGCACTTCGTCGGGGCAGCCACGCACGTCTCAAGCGCCGCCCAGCTCGCGTTGGGCGACATATTAGGGGCATGGACCGTGCCAAAGGCTGGTTGGTCGGCCACGGCCGTGATGAAGGCTTGGAGAGCAGGGAGGGGGTTGATGCTGGGCTTTTTCCAGGCTTGTCGAACCGAGGAGAAAGGATCCTTGGTGATATTGGCTTGTGATGTTGTGGCGGGGGCTGCAGCTGCATTGCCTGTAGTAGTAGTACCAGTAGTACCAGTAGTGGCAGGAGTTGTAGTGATAGGAGCACTACAAAATAACTCGCCTGTTAATTCCGATGCGTGGCCAAAGAAGTTCTCGTCCAAGAGAGGCAGCTTATCCTCTGCTTCAACTGGCGGAGGAGCGACCAACTGGACACCCATGGCATGCTCAATGG
The DNA here is from genome assembly GCA_002916415.1 of Talaromyces borbonicus. Taxonomy (NCBI): domain Eukaryota; kingdom Fungi; phylum Ascomycota; class Eurotiomycetes; order Eurotiales; family Trichocomaceae; genus Talaromyces; species Talaromyces borbonicus. The sequence continues at coordinate 1,609,525 of NBSA01000028.1, read as the reverse complement.
TCTGTTGGGGCGCATTTAATGTAGAGGTGTCATCATCTAGTACATTGTCAGTTTATTAGCTCGAAGATAGAAAAATCAGTCTTACATCTACCCCATATCGATGAGGGAACCCTTTTCCGGACGAGAGACAGAGTGAAGTCTCTCTCTGGCTGTGGCGATATGGTGAATTCAACTTTTGAAGTAAGACTCGTATGGTTTAGCTGCATCGGCCGACTGTAAATGGTCCCCGTCCCAGTGTCGAGTGGCTTATCTCTGTACACAGCCGTGGAAATCGGAGTGCGGCTGTAGATGCCCAGAACGAGACTAGAGCTGCGAACAACAGCAACTTTGGAAGAATCCTTATTGTTGCTCGGAACTAGGCCCCCTTCGACGGCCATGACGTGGTTCTGCGATTCTGTCGTCGTTCCTGCAGAGAGCATGTCCCAGAACTTCTGCAGCGTTAGTGGGATAGCCTGTGGGTTCGAATTGCCAAATGCGACATGAAAGGTGACCACATGGCAACCGAAGCTCGCCGTGCCCGCCATGGGAGGCCCATGGAGGTCGAGATCTGCCGAGAGACTCAAGCTGAGTGTTGTAGATAGAAATCCCCATCCAATTCGACCAGAGACACTGGCCAAGACGCCGACAGACGCTTGGTAATGCAGCGGCTCGAACTCGATGAGGAAGTCGGCGTGCGCTTCAAAGTGGGCTTGTATCCGATCCAGAGCAAAGAGAACCTGGATGGAGGCGCCGGCCATGATTGCCGCGGGAGTGATGGCATAATATGCCCCTCCAGAGATACTTACGTGGGCATCATACGCCCAGGAGATTCCTAGTCGCGGCGGCGCAGTTGGGTAATGAGATGGCTGCGAGAAGGCTGGATGGAATCCACCCACAGAAAAACACATGTCGCCGCCATGATTCGACGATGGAGGCCAAATGGCGAGTGCGAATCCGCCGGTTGGATGGCATGCCTTGCTGAGCAGGAAGGATTGCGTGCTGAGCTGACCTCTAATGATCAGGGTCCCCTCGGCAAGGTTAAGGGTTGCGATGATCCCGAAGTCGAGGAATCCAAATGCATGATCTACAGAAGACGCAGACTGAGGGATAGTTGCTGATGCTTCAGCTAAGATGGTGAGCACTGGGTCCCCCTGTGAGAGCTGCAGAGCGACAACGGCGGTGACATCCACCAGTTCAAAGGCACGTAACTTCAGCCCAGCAGCCAGCCACAGGGCACCTTGCTGCGGAACAATAGTCTGACCATCTGTAAACGAGGCCAGCATTTTCATTGGGTCACTGGTGCTTTGACTACTATCCTTCAAGATGGTAAGGAAGGGGAAGTTCGTGATATCTTCAGTGGGCATGTTGACGAACGAATTGTATCCGAAACCCCCAGATATCCCACGCAGTTCGACGCCATCAAAGTTCATCAATGGCCCTGCCAGGGCGCCAAAGATGAAGAACGAACTGAAAGGCGTACTGTTAGCTGGTTTCTTCGGTGTGACCTGACTGTAGGCCCCGACAGCCGCAAAGCTATATGAAGACATGCCGATTACGACCCCCCCAGCGTAAGTATCAGCCGTCATGGTGTCAGATGATGTTTTCTGGTGCAAGAACATGCCTGCAATATCGATTGGTTTGCGGTTGTAGGCGATGGCCAGCCCGTCGAGCGAGAAACTCGGTTTGATGCCCGCTAGATGGGGAAGCTGGGCTTCAGAGAGATCAAAGTGCAGCGCGAAGCCGGTCATAGCCATCTCGATCGGGCCCAGGCGAACGGTGGCGTTGAGATGCACAGTTAAGATATGACCTATTATTTGCAAGCCGACGTTCGAAATCGATAACGTTTTAGTTTTCTTACTGATCGGCGTCATCTCAGAGGCTGCATTTGAAGTTTCATCGGTCTCTCCATCATTCTTTGGATCGGTTTTTTCTTCTGCTTTGGCAACTGGCTTTTCTCCTGCTTTTTCATCTTGCTTCGCTCCCTCAATCTGTTTAGTATCCTCCTTGGTAGTATCGACCTGCTTACTCTTAGGCTTCCCAAATACGTAATCGATAACAACAGTCGGTTGTCCGTCTTTATTCATAGCAAGCATGAAGTGAAGCCCTTTTCCAAGCACTGCATCTGTATCCTTCGCGCTCTTGCTCTCCCTGTACAATATTTGATTCTCACCCTGATACAAGATGGTATTGAGAATCGCGATCTCCGCCATGGTAAACTCTGCCGTCGTCCAAAGGAAGCCGATCTGATCGAACGGCTGAGGAACATCTCCAATAAGTGGGATCTTGGGAACCGCAGGAAATTCATTGATTGACAGACGGAGGAGTCGTTTCAAGGCAGACCCAGGAGAAGCCAAAGAGGGTAGCTGGGCGAAGTCAAGGTGCAACGAGTCAAGGCGGACTTCAAAGCCAAACACAGCCCCAACACTTCCTGATTTGCTGATTGTTATGCTGATGGCATCGTTCTTCAATTCCTCAAGGGGGACCTTCACGTTATTCACGAAATCTGGGAGGAAGTTCTTCGCGTCGAGGCCGAGCAACTGCTCGACAATGCTCTGGATGGTCGTTGTCTGGTCGGCTGCCTTGGAAGCACTGGCTTCTGCTGAGGCAAAAAACTGCCAGGCCCCCGAGCTACTGTGCTGGAAATTAAACCGTAGCAACAATCCACCCACGATTAAAAATCCTGACACCGTAAGAACCCGGTCCGCTGTCCCTCCACAGGCGTAACTGACGATAAGCGCAGGAAGACGCACGGCAGGCATCATGCGAACGATGTCATCCCGAACTTTGTCGGGGAAGAGTGAGTAAAGATGTGCAGATGTTAACTGGTTGGCGGAAGCCTCGATAGTCCACCGAGGAGACTCATACGAGAGTTTCATAGAGAGAGAAGTGGGTTCTTCTGACGATGCAACCACTGCTGATGGTGGCGGTGGAAGATTGACTCTGGCACCGATGGAAAACGTCATGGAATCTTTCTGGTGAATAAGGTATCGGAACGAAATATCTAACTGCGTCTTCTCTGGAACGGACCATTCAGGCGTGTCAGTGCTGGTGGCTGACTGAACAACAGCATTCAACTCGATCTCAGACGTTGAGAGCGTCACGCTCAACACGACGAGATCCTGCGGCACCCACGAGGGAATCTGACCGACGGAAAAGCCAGGGTAAAGATGTACCAGGCTCAATTTGGGCTGCGCCATGGGTGAATGCTGGATGTAGATCGCATGCTTCTCTTCGGTCGGGTGCAACATTCTCGGCAACGTCATCTTTGGTTCGGGGGGTTGACCGTCTCGAGTACTCGGCCAGAACCGGCCGTTGAGAGAGATCTCTTTACTTATCAAAGACCACTGGAACGTAAAAAGAAAGGCAGACCGGCCGGAAGAGACGCCAAAGGGGGTATCAATCTCGAGAGTCATAGAGATTGAGGCCAGACGCTCGTTGGAGATTGTCAAGGAAATCTCATGCCAGAAAACGCTATATTCAGGTTTTTTCGTTGTAGTTTCAGTTGTTTCGGGTGTCTTTTCAGTTTCTGTCGTTTCAGGATGTTCACCGACAGACGACACTCCCAAATGCGTATCGAGACGATCTGTCAACTCTTTAAACACAGTATGAACACTCGACTCTTTCAATTTCTCCTCGATATGCTCAGCGAAAACCTTCAGCATATCCAGAAATCCAACCTCTCCTTCATTCTGAATGGTGTATGTCGTTCCGTTCATTCCGAGAAAGACGTACACATCAAGTTTCGCCTGTTTGAAGGTACTTGCTGCAAAAGCCACAGAGCCGGCCAAGAAGACTTCTCCATTGACTTCCGGATCTGGTCGAAAAAAACCGAACTGTGCCGTCTTTTTTACCGTCACCGAGAGCGCCACCTCAGAATGATCAGGAAGATAGTCCATCATCTCCTGTGGGATATCTTTCGGGTCAAGTTCGAATTCAAGACGTAAGATTGCTTGACGCTGTTGCGCAAATATCCATAACCCGTTTCGAGAACCTTCCGTGTTTACAGGTTTTACAAGAAGTAGATTCAGTAATCTGCCCGCCCATGGCGAGATGTGGATGCCTGCAAGTTCCACTAGAGATCTAACAGGTATCTCTTGCGTAGCGACGTCTTTGACGCCGAATAAAATCGCTCCTTCATGGCCAAAGAGTTCAAGACCAGCGTCTTGTGAAGCCCAGGTCCCGAATTGATGCTGGAGGACGTTTTTGCTTGTAGAAAGGCTCAGTTTGAGAAGTTCCGAGCCTTTAGCTGGGGCTGGATGGACAACATCGCATTCGATGCTCTGGATGGTGAGGTTGGTGCTGTCGGGGCCAAATCCTGTCAATGTCACGGTCGACGTGTTCGCGAATTGCGACAACCAGGTGGCGGTGGTGTCAGTCGCAGCCAGCGTCGCTGTAAACGGCGCTGTTGAAGAGACTGTGAGTGCCTGTTGCAGCTGCCATGCCTGCGAGGGCAGCGCCTGGAGATAGACCGTCCCAGCAGCAGTTGGGCTAAGGGAAAGACTTAGGGAATCCGATTCATTGCCTGAGGCACCGCTCGAGTGCGGTCGAATGGAGGCCATAGTTAACTATTGATATTGAGTCATATTCAATATCTCATGAGCAGATTCAGAGGATGTATTCCGTGTCTTCAGTGTCTGTTATTCTACTAGTTGTCTTAGGTCATAGGTTATTTAGTGGAATGGGTTTAGACGGTCATAGCTCGCCAGGATAGGCAGGTCGTCTACATTAGGATATAGACGTTTGTCATCTTCATCCTAGGGCTAAGGGAGCCGAGTCATTCTGCAGGAACGGCAATTTAGGGCGACCCGCTGTTTGTCCGCCACGAACTATTGAGGGACGGGCCGCTTCGGGACGACCCCAATACACACGGTACGGTATTACGTATTATTACAACTATCTGGACTGTACCGTAAGAAACGAAATACACGTACAGCGCATTAATACTCCGTACTCGATACTAGATACAATCATTTCGCTCGCCCACGATCATGAATAGGTCTGTTCACCGGTAGAAGGCAATCATTGCCGAGCCGAGGAACCCGTATATAAGATTGGCAAACATCCAGATTTCATAGCTGGGGTGTGCTTGTCACAGCAAAAAGTATCAGACCTCAATATGGCCGCTCTGGGAGATCCCGAGGCCCTCTCCGCGTCAGTCTCCCTCCCCCTAAAGCGCAAGGCATCTGCTGACGAGTCTCCCAGACCAGATAATGGCTCCGTTCCCGTTCCAGGCCCGAGAAAGCCGTTGGCCGCCATCCCCAAGTTGAATGGGACCAGGGCATCTGTGCCTGCGACAATGCCGCTACCTCCGGTGGTTGGACAGCCCGGAGTGCCCCCCGTTCCGGCTATTGCTCCAGGGGGACCTACACCCGCCATCCCAGGGCTACCACCGCCCAGCTTCCTTCCACCCTCGACTCGCCTGCCCGTGCCCGTTGACACCAAAGTGCCCCGCACGTTCGACTGCCAGAGACCAGTTCGCCCTGTACTCTTCCCGGAGACTCCTGAAGTCCTCCCGTTCCCCGTTGACCTGCGCGACCTTGTCGCCTGGACGGATGCATTCGTCGAGCGGCTTGGATGGATGGCCTTGTTGGCTCAAGAGGTAGAAACATGATTCAATTTAAAATGTATTGGATTCAAAGATACTGACGGGTTAGAAACACGGTGACCATGGAGACGTAGCGCAAGGCTGGGAAAAGGAAAAAGCATACCTGGAAGAGCAGATCCGCGTTCTTCAAGAGCAAGTCCACAGCCTCAGCGATATCAACCGCGAAATTGACGGGGAGAGAACGCGGCTGGAGCGAGAGCTGAAAACAGCTACTCGGCGGGCTGATGAAGTGGCGAGAGACAATGAGAGCCTGTTGGAAAAGATTGATTCGTTAACTAACGAGAACTACGGCCTGCAAACCAAGGCAGAGGAGCTAGAGAGAACTGTCACTTCCTGGCAGGAAGCGTACTATGAGGTTGTCAAACAGCTGGGTGACGATGACGCCACGATCGAAGAGCTTAGGAAACAGCTAGAGGAAATACTGGCAACTGGCCGTGAGCAACAGGGCCAACAGACCACTCTCGTTGACCAGCTCAAGGAGATCATCAGCCAGCGTGACGAGACTATTAAGGCACTTAAAGAGCAGCTTGAAGCTGCCATCGCTGCTGCTGCTGCCGCCGATGCGCATGCCGCAGCCCTTGGAGCCCAATATGCAGACCTCGGCGCGGAACTGCAGGATAAACGCACCCAGCTAGCCATCGCCATTAGTGAGCGTGACGCCGCTCGCAGCGAAAAGAGCCAGCTGGAGAACACCGTCGCTCGCCTGGACCGCAAAGTCGCTACCCTCACTGACGAGACGAACAAGCTGCACGACCAACTCCATGACGCAGAAGACGCTGCGAAGGCTGCTCGCGCTGACGCCCTCAAGGCTTACGACCACGCCCGCTTTCACTGGTCTGTCCTGCAGAAGATTCGGGATGATGGTGGCTGGCTGCGTGTTCAGGGCGACCATGATCTCTGCGAAGATGCTCCGCCGGGTCTTGGACCCGTTCCTGCTCCTGCTGGGGCGCCCTTAGGCATTCCTACGGGCCGACCCGCAATGCCCCGGTCGCCTGTTGCTCGGCCGACTCTACCAGCTCTCCCGCCAGCATTGACTCCACCTAGACTGCCAGGGCTTCCCCCGCTTCCTCCGTCTCGTCCTACCCCCCCTGTCACTGCTCCGGCTGCTGCTGCCCCTCCGGTCCAAGAACCAGTGCCTGCTCCGGTGAAGGTACCAGTGCAACCAATACAACCAATACAGCCAGTTCAACCACCCACAGAACCTGCCAGTGAACCAACTCCTGCTCCCACTAAGCCAATTGAACAAGCCGGACCAGCTGGATCAATAGAATCAACGGAACAAGTCGAAAAGCCTTCCTCTGAGAAGCCTGATCCTACCGAGCCGGCTACTCAATCGCCCCTTGAGAGCCCGGTAGAGGATAGTGCTGGCTCGTTACAGGGCTCCGATGATGATGATGACGACGATGACAGACCAAGACATCATAGACCAGGAGGAGGGCATCATGGGACACCACGCTATGGCCCAGACTTCGGTAGGGAACGCCATGGACCAGAGGGATTCCGCCACGGGCCTGGACGTGGACCACATGGTGGGCCTCACGGAGGGCCTCCCGATGGGCCTCATGGTGGACCTCACGGCGGACGCCATGGCGGGCAGTTTTAGCAGTAAGTGCCTGCGTGTACCAGGGTCCACTGGTTTTCATTTGGGCTCGAAAGTTTAGGGGGTTCATCTTTATGCTGTATATTACTTAGGTACTCTTGACTAGCTTCAGGTTATCCATAGGCCTTGACAATGCCCATGGGACTTTGATGAAGTCGCTCCCATGGAATCTTTGTAAGCTCCTTACTTTCCCAAGGTCCCCCAAGGTCCTATTGGGAATTATTATTAATCCCGCGAACACTGAAATCCGTGCATAACTAGGTAATCAAGATGGGATGGAAAGATTGCTGAGTTATCAGGGTAAATTATTGATATTTATATCCGTTTTGAATATTACACTGAAATCATTCAAGTAGCGATTAAGAGATTCGTCCAGTTCTTCATTAAATATTGTCCGTTTTCTATAATCCAGAGGTCAAAATGCTTTTCGGGTCCAAAAGACCTATACAGAAATAAGATTTCGAATGATTTTCGAGGAGTAAAGACACGAACGTTAACTATGTACTCTTATCCAAGCAATATCTACCTACGTACTTGATTTTTCCTGACGTCTCACAACTTTCTCCTTCCTCACCCCTTTTACTCTTTGAGTAGAACTAAGCACGATCCTAATGAGAGTATAGTACCAGAATATGTGCTATGTCAGGCCAAACCACTTTCACAAGGGAACAAGACTGAACATGCTGTGCACGTATAGCTGTCATCCCATTGCTCGCACCAGCTGCCGTCGATCGTTCCAGTGTACTCCACGCCCTTGTACTTGACGTCGCAGCCTTGAAAATCAACCGCGTCAAAGTCAGCATACCACTGTGTAAAGGCAGGTGGTCAGCATTAATTCAAATCTTCCGTTTGACGGACAGCTACAAACCTGAAGATCATTTGGAAGATGCGTCTCCGAAGAGGATAACGTCACCCACTCGCCAGTGACTATTGGATCTGATCCACCCGTTTCGAAGGTATCCTCGAAAATCTGGACTGCATTGGTGGTATAATTAAGCTCGAATCCGATTTGTGAAGATGCTGGCGAGCAACTCCCCCGCGCACCACAGCCTGCTCCAGTGAGGTCGGTTACATCAAAGCCCAGCAGAATGCAGGTCGGAGAAGGAGGCGGTGGCGGTTGGGACCCTGTGGTCGGTGGTGGTGAATAAGAAGGCCCTGTGGCACCGGGTCCGCTTGGTGTGGCCGTCAGTCGATAAGTGGCATCGGCGCCATCACCTGCCAAAGATGTGGCTTGGGTGGAATCATCGACACCGCAGTCGTCGCAGCTGAACTCATCTGGAAGGATTGGACATTCGAGCACATCAACGAACACCCCTGCATCCAGGAAGGATCCCCCATTTAGCTGACGCTTTGAGCGCCGAGCTGACCAAGGCCATGCTTGAGAATAATCAACGGTGGCATTATTCCCGGACAATGTGATATTTGTGGATCCTTGTCCCTCTGCGTCCCAATCTCGCTTACTGGGAAACCACTGAGCAGGTATGTCGTCGTATATCAAGTTTTGCCCCTGCGCGCCGATGGGGCCTCGTGGAGTGGGAGTACCAACCGTCCGAGTTGTCCCACTGTATTTCCCAGCTTTCACGACGTATGAGAGCACCCACATCCCATTAGGGAAATTTCCAACGTAGGTCTTCAGACCTGGTGAAGGCGCGGATCCGAATCGAGGTGGCGCGAGCTCTGTTACGGGGACCGTGATGCCCTTTTTGAGAGAAACAGGGTCATAGCTGAGTGTATGGATTTGTTTCCGCTGGGGCTCTGCGTCAAACCATTTATCCCACTTTTGGGGGTTGGTAATTCCTGCGTTCTTTGCGGCCCTTTCGTCTCCTTTTGTGATATCGTTGACGAGAATAAAAGCTGGTCCGTACGCAGCAGCACACTTGTTATTGCACGCTGCGTCAGCATTGATACAGTAATCAGCCGGTTGGTTGCTGCCAACAATCTCCACGCCTAGGATCACGTCAGTTAAATTGTCTTCTATCCATCGAAAGTGAGAAATTAGCACTCACAGTATGTGGGGTTTGTATTAGGGCTGGCCTGCTGCTTTAGGTATTTTAAGAACTTCTTCATCTCTCGTGCGTGATTCAGGTTTTCGTCCTGGGATATCAGACGAAGTGTGGGCCGATTGTCGTAAGCTGCAATAGCTGTGTTATCTCTCTCGATTGAATTCCCGAACCTGAAACCATTCAAATCAGTAATGTTGTGTTAGATATCATGATCTTTGTACTTACGGATACTCTTCGACTTGACATCCTGGGAAGAGAAGTTATATGTTAAAAAAACTCAGTATCAATGATCTCATGTGGCTTTTCGATTGGAGAACCTCACCAATTAACCCCCAACCCTGAACCGGCTGTCTTCTGCCAGCGTCTCGAGCTTCTGCCGGCTTGCCACCTTCAAAACGATCATCCCCACCCAAGGCATGGAGTTTGATATATCGGGCTGTCGCATGAACCGATTCTCCCTGATAAGTCAGAACTGAAGGTGCACCTTTCGAATCCATCGCTGATCGCGCATTGTTGCACATGTTTGGCCATAAGTCTGTATCACACTTGAATGTCGCGTCACAAAGTCCTGTCTTTCCATTGTCCCAAGATGAGGGAGGACTGCAATTGCCGGCTCTTTTGGATTTTGAAGCGCACTCAGAGATCTGACATTCAATTTCTTCAAGAGTCTCCGCGTAATTCTCATCAGCGCCAGCTTGACAGTCGCGGATGTAGATGCTGGCGTCACTGGTAGACATATCACAAGTGATATCACCCGTAGTATCATCCCAGAATGGGAACTCGCCATTGCTGCAAAGGCCTGTATCAGAACTGGGATCGGGATCAGCCGAGCAATTTGTCGGGTCGTCGTTGGGATTTGAAGGATCATCTGGATCCGGACTGTCACTGCTTCCTCCATCGGAATTGCCGCCACCACATGCTCCAGCCTGGCACGGCGCGCAGTCTTGACCATAACAAGGTGGATCGCTATCGGGTAGCGGTATAGGGGGAATCAAAATTGGTGTAGGATGGGGATTGCAGAACCCTGCTGGTAGGGTGATATCTCTTACCAGAGGTATGTCGGGTAGAATCGTCTCCAATGGGGTGCCATCAGGAGATAGTCCACAACTGCGGGATGTGCTTGAAGTGGTTACCGATTTCGTGACTGGGGTCGATGTATGCGTTGTGATGGAATGGCCAGAACTATCTGTCGTGGTGTACGAGGAGACTGACAGCGACGTGGTTACGGTGACATAAGTGATTGTTGTCACGCTGATGCCCGGGAATTCGTTTCCATAGACTATATCAGGATTGTACTGGCCAGGAACTCCAATACTCATACTCACCTTTGGGATATAACCACTGGGCAAGGGTATATCGTAGGGAATGGTCACAGACGAGGGGATTTCAATTGGGTTGCCAATCGTGCCTCCTTGGCCACAGCAGGTTCCTGTAAGAAGCCGATAGAAATCGCAGACTTCATAGCAAACTGCAGGCTCTCCAGGCGGGTCATTTTGGGATGACGCATCTGGCCCACTTGTTGGCAGGCTCAGAATTCCAGAAGTACAGGCTGCTGACATGGTGAAGGTGGCCGATGCAGCCACTGTGGTACAGGGCAAAGGTTTGATGCTTACCTCTCCTGGCACAGTCGCGTCGGTACCCGGGGAGCAGGCTTGGGGAGGACAGTATCCGTGAGAACAGGTAAATTGGCAAAGCCCAAAGTCATCTCCATAGAGATAATATCCGTCCTGTGGTGCGTTTGTAGGGTCTGGAGGCAGCACCAACGCCCCCTGACCTGTACAGGTGCAGATTTGAATAGGACAGAATCCATAACCACATGCGTAGCTACACAGACCCGCAAAATTGCCGGGACCCTCGCCCGCTGTACATGCTGGTGGTTCGAAGTCCGACACGGTAGGAGTGCTTAACGGCACTGAAACCGTGTTGCAGGCGCTCGGCGGGCAATGTCCGTGGGCACAGTTAAAACTGCAAAGACCTGAATAGCTAGCGTCTTCTCCTGAAATTGGATACCCATTGGGATGCGTAGCACTCGGCGCAGGGACCTGTTTTCCCATTGCTTGACATACGCATGCGCTTACTGGGCAGTAACCATACTGGCAGGCCCAACTGCAAAGCCCTTCGAAATTATTGGGGCCAGTGCCCCTAATACATACTTGATTCTCCAGTTTGAGAGTCGGTGTGGCCGAGACTGACGCAGTGGCGAGGAACCTACCCAAGCATTCCAGTTTTCGTAACCATTCGTTGCGGAGCAATCTTTTGAAACGCTTCCTCCGGACACGGTAACAAGTGTAGTGCCTCCTCTAGAGAGTGTGATCACCACGGCACCTACATTACCGTTGAATGGTACTCGGCCGTGGTAGATGCCAATGCCACCATCAGGCGTATCACGCCAGTTTCCAACCTGTGACACGCCGCCAATAGTAACGGTCACCTCGGCAGTCTTGGTCAAAAGTGCAGAATAGAAGACATAATCTTGAGCGACTTCTGTGGGCGGAAACTCTATTTGATATTGCGAACAGGTGTTTCCAGTAGTATTTCCTGCGCTGCAGGCTGCGGCATACTGAGGACGGAACCAGGCACTGAGACCTTCTTGAGTGATAGTTGCTATGCTGTTCTTATAGGTGTCGATAACGTAGGGAAGAAATATTCGCCATCCATCATGTGGCATATCCAGGGCATAATTGAATGGGGCCCTCCCAATCTCAAAAGCCGCCATTGCATTGGGACGTACCGGGCCAATATAGTGGCTTTCGCCATAATCATTCTAAGAGATGATCTCCACGAAAGACGGTTGGACATACCATATCTCCTGCCATCGATCAAACCAAAGATCGTCGCCTCGCCATAACTAGTTCTTATCATAACCAGGTAGGTTGGTATAGAACTAGGGTGAAGCGGGCATCATATAGTCCAAACGGGGTGTGCTACTACAGTTATTCGTCTCATTCAAATACTGCAGGTACGATGCATCAACGTAAGCATCCATATCACGGTCTCCCCACGGCCAGGCCGCCCAGCTGAAAAGGCCATCGATAGCACCAGCTCCTGCTGAGAGAGCCGCTTTCGCGCCAAGAGACGACCAGTCTGGAATGAAATAGGGTTCTCCGGTGAGAGACTGGATAACGGGCCAGTCGTATGCATTAGCAGGACCTTCAAAGGTGGATACAAACGCTTTGCCTTGGTAATGATAGTAGGAAGGACGACCTTGGTACTGATTGATGTATGAAACAACTTCTGATACTGGCCATGCCTTGCTATGTACTGGCCCACCGGCATAGTCAAATGAGAAGAAGAGGTGGAAGCCCATGCTATCTGCCATATCAAAAACGGCCGGGATGCTGGCGTCATTGACTGCGTCTAGATGTGCTATATTGAGGGCGAATGCATCGATGTGCGCGGCCTGTGCTTTCGCGATATCATTCTCCCAGTCACTACTAGTGTAGTTTTGGGTGTTGGTAATCTGTCCATTGCTCAGCGGGGATGGTCACATATAGAAGCAAGGATTTTGCCTGGGTCTCACCATGAAATGGGCAAAGACTGCTTTTGCCTGCGCAGGGCAAGCGCAGAATGAAGCCCCCAATACCAGAAGACTCAGCAGGAGATTCATATTGTTTCTACTGCTCGAGTTGTTTGTTCAAGGTTTCTTTAACGAGAATTTTGTCTCAGGAGAAATCTATCGATTTATATACCTTTTCGCAGAAACCGTCTCCCATGGCGCGGGATTCTTGTATTTACATAAAAAAAATTACTATAACACCACCAACGATGCTAATTGGATGTTGAGTAGAACTACCAGTGGACACTCAACGTCCTTAGCAAAACGAAGCAGATATTGTTTTGAACCTTAGAATCGAATATGCAGCGAAAATAAAAGCGAATACAACACTTGTACAGCTGTAACATTGAATGATACTATCTCTGATTCTCAATACCCAAACCTTTCAAGGCTAGACTGGGCGCGTCTGAGCCGTCTCTAGAAGATGGCTGATGGGCTTTGCCATAGCGTGTAGCTGGCTTGCTCGGTGAATACCTACCTTAGAATAGTTCCAAGGTTGGTTCGCCAGGTCATATGGATCAGTAGATTGGAATGATCAAGTTACTCTCTCTACCTAGGTATATGATAGACGAGCAGGACTCGTGAGGTGCTGAATAGTATATTCTCTAATTAGGTTGGCGGTATTGGACTAATAAGGTACAGGAAGAAGGAAAGAAAAAGCTGTCCGAGATCTTCCAGTGCCCGCTACAGAGTGTATAAGAGCGCCAGTTGGTGGCAAGATGGTAGGGGTGGAAATTAGAATGGAAACATGTCTGTCGTGTCCTTCAATGTTGCCCAGGTGCAGGTGGTTTTCCTTATAACTCTTGAACCGCCGATGCATAGAATTTTTTCAGGCCAGGCAATCTTTGACATGTTTCCCCTATATCCCACGCATCCATTATCTCTGTGTTTTGATAAGACACAATGACAGGCAATGTCGAAGATTTGCTGCGGTTCTTCTTTCTACTACTGATCGCTGCGGCTTCAGTTGAGCTACTAAGAGCGTCGAGTGTGGAATTCAGTTCCGATACGATCCAAATCCATCGTGTTCTGACCGACTTTAGACAGCGTGATCAGCTTTTCATCGAGATTTTCGCCCTGCTCACCTATCTTGTTGCTGCTTTTGATCCATTTAGCTTGAGCATTACTGCAACTGCTTCGCGTGCATTGGCCACAGCAGCACTACTCGCTTGCTTCGGCTTGATCTCAAGATATCGGTTTCTAATCAGTTCTGTAGTGGGCGGTTTCTTCATTAGCTATGCATGTGTGATCTCTTCATGGCACATGGATGCGTCTGCCTTGGGCACCAGCTTGACAGTGGGAAATGCCTTGTGTCTAGTAGTTATCTCATCGGCCTGGCATTCAAGTCCGGATTCACTTTGGCAGACTCTCAGCCGAATTGGAGTGGCTGATGGTATGATCATGACCTCAGTCTGCCTTGGAACTTCATTACGAGATGGATGGTTTTGTGTGACAGCCATTTCATTCTCTCACATTTCTCGATTTTTTGTCGATATCGCAGATCCGAAACGGTCAATATCCTATAGTGTGCTGACCTTCTCAGCCTTGCAAGTATGGAGGAGTGTCATCATGGTTACGATATTAATTTTCAGCTTCTCGCTCGCTTTTCCGTCTGGTGAAATTGGTGCTGGTGGCAATTACAATCTGCGATTCTTGTCACCCCAGATGCGACGAGCCTTGCGGCCACAGATCGCGAATTACGAGCCAGCAGCCGCCACAATGATCAACGGTCAAGAACTACCTGTCTACGGATTGACCCCTGCGAGGCCAGTGAGCTTATATATTCCGCAGGCTGGATTCCTGTGGAGTGATGATTTTCTCTGGGATCCTTCTATCGGTAGATTCCTGGATTTCCGCAATGGAGAGAGAAACGATAGCGAGTCTCTCATCGATCTGGACATTGAGCATTTGATACAAGCACAAAAACGTGTTCTTTTCTCAGATCAGCTGAACGTAATGAGTATGTAAGAACCTTCCTAGATTCCTAGATCATATTGCAGCATAATCGGCTCAGACTCCGAACGGGTCCATGGTTTTTTCAACAAGCAGCATCAGAAATGTCAAACAAGTCGGATGAGCTTCTGACAAGTTGTCTCTGGCCAGGCCAGACAGTCTATTTGCGTCACTATGAAAGTGGCGCTTTCATAACTGCGATGGGAAAATCAAGTATCGGTGAACTATACGGTGATATTGACGATGAATTTCGCCGACTATACGTGAGGTACATCGGTCGCTGTGTTAAATTGTCACACCTTGAAAAGCTGACGATCGAAATCTAGCGCCAAAGGCAATGCGACTAGTGGTTCGAAATGGCAGATTCTATATACTCCAGAGAAGGACAGCGGTTTCCGGATCTGGAATCGCGAGAATAAGTGTTTTCTTGCAACGAGTTACCGCAGCTTCCCCAATATGCATGGTCGGCGATCCAACGATTCGATACTTCACACACTTAAACTCGAAGTCGAGGCGTGCTGCTCCCAATTCCCCAGCCGATCCTCCTCCACGTTCTATGCAGTAGACGGTGAGAATACCCTTGATCGTCCGCAAACTACGGTGCGACTGATATACATATAGTTTGCTTCCACATGCGTCGTGAAACCTCTTCAGTCCCAGCCGCTCCTTCCAGTGTCACTGAAGATTCTGAGGCAAGCAGAGCTGTC
The DNA here is from genome assembly GCA_002916415.1 of Talaromyces borbonicus. Classification (NCBI taxonomy): domain Eukaryota; kingdom Fungi; phylum Ascomycota; class Eurotiomycetes; order Eurotiales; family Trichocomaceae; genus Talaromyces; species Talaromyces borbonicus. The sequence continues at coordinate 1,594,122 of NBSA01000028.1, read as the reverse complement.
TGTGAGGAGTAAATTAACGTATGCCACGGCGATCTTAGAAGCCATGTGGAAGCTTGTCTTGTTTCGGCGACATCACGCAGCCTTACAGGAGACCCCAAGTGAGCTTCTTGTATTACACGACGGCGTGCGCAATGTTGACCCATATAAGAGGGCCTTCATGACAGTGTTGACCTGCAGCTCCCTCATCACCGCAGTCCAGGTCTTGCATGCCCGTAGGACGGGGGCTGCTAGCACAACTGTTGCACGCCACTCGAGGCGGCTTATCCCCCTAATCTGGAGCATATGGAATTCTCTCTACAAAACAGGTTCGCAGAACAATGAGTTCACGGTGGGTCTTGGGATACTGGGCTTAGTCGACTTAGTGAAGGAGCTGCCTTGGTGAGACGATGCGGCGTATTGGAGTATATTCTGCAAACCATATGTTCGTGAGCAAGCTAGAGATAGGCTATTTAATTGAGGCACATAATCAGGAGAAAATTAAAAAAGATTGTTAATAAAATAAAGAAAGTATTACAGATCAGTACTGGTGAAATGGCGTGGCCTCATGACTGGCTGTGAAACCCCTGAATCGGGTGGTTCAACATGTGGTGCAACCTAGGGTTGCGTCCTCAACCGTCCGAGCGTAGAGGGTGCCTAAAAGGGCAACCTTTCCGTCCTTAAACCACTCTCTGGACATTGAAAGGTTGCAGAGGTAGTTAGTCTACTGGTCTGCAGCATCGTCTGAAGCTTACTGAGCACAATGCATCTCGCTTCATCTTTACACCATACATATCGCTATCTTATGGGCACAGACCGAAGGAGTGGACACGTCGTATTCCGTCCTGCATACCTAGATTGGAAAGCTGTGAAGAATAATTAAGTTAGTCCATGTGGGCACTGGTTGCTACCTAAACGGTAGATGGCGGTTGGTGAGTTGCTCGTCTTTATGTACGTCCACAATTAAACTCCTGTAAGATCAAAGTTTTACATAGTACTACATACGGAGGAGTCAGAAGTCCTGGGAATGTCAACATACGCTAAATTGCGCTAAAAAAAAGCATACAATGATTTATTAACTCCGTACAGATGGAAATAAAATCAAGGGTTTATATTAGTGTAAACCGGAAAAAACAACCAACTGCACCAAAACGTTGCCCCGTTAGGGTGTTGGTTCGGTATATAACCAGGATACAAGGGCCTATTTCCGGCTGACAATTAGCTTATGGAGCGCTGATTTCTGGCTTATTTTTGTTCTCATTTTAGTCAAGTTACCCGGAATGCCTAGCTTGTACACTAAGTTTTAGCGTATTCTCAAGACTTTTAACTCCCACCTTCCGGGCTTCGTACACGGAAGCGCAATGATGACATCTAAGTTAGTTAACTATTCTTGTAATTCTTAGCAGAAAGATTGCAGGCTGCAATAGGAGTGGTTTATAACGCAGGTTGGCCTTAAGGGTTTCAGGTGGTTTGTTCAAATCTCTGAAGCATACACCATTGAAACCACCGACAAAAGCCCTACTTTTCGTTTCATCAACTTTCGATATTGAGCTCTCTTCTGTTATTCACGCTCGACTGTGCTATTCGATTTCTTTTTTACTTATTCTGCACTCTACACTTCGTCAATCTGTGAATCACGCTAGCCAGTTTGCATCTGATATACGCAAAGATTAGAAGAAAAGCTAGGAAGAATGTCAGGGACAGCCATAAGCCATGCGCTTGACGATTTCTGCAAGAGAATGTACACCGCAAATAAAGACTTCATCAACGCTCGTATCGACGAGATTCAGGCCATGAATCTAGCTTCAGAAAAAGCGAAACTGGACGTGATTGCAAGGTTCTGGTGCCATAGTCAGACCTGGCCAGGTCACCCCTCAGGGGAAACGATGGACCACTTTCCTCTTTATCAAGCCATTTCCTGTCTTGAAGAAGTCCGAGATCTCCCGCATCCGGCTATGGATGGCGTGTGGAGGAATAGGACGCAGCTGGCCTTGCAAGACGACCGAGATCGGACAATGTGGTTTGAAGAGGCCGAGAAGCTAGCAAATGGCCAGGCAGGAAACACTGACCCGGAAGACTTGTCCTGCTGGATCAAGCTTCCGGACGAGGTGAATGACTTCTTGCAAGAAGTTGACGGTGTTGTTGATATGGATCTGCGATACGATGGCATGGCTGAATTTGCTCTTCCGGTCGGGCTAGCTTCAGAGAAGGATCGACTATTAGACTATGAAACACGCCGTGAGCACTTACGGTACGAGTTGCAAAGTCTCCAAGTAGATCTGGAGGATGCAAAAGGTTGGCCTGGTATCGGTGATGAGTACGAAGTCCTGGCAGGCTTTCTAACCGGCGAAGGTGGTAGAGTAGATTACTATACTTGGCGCAGCTACTACTTGTATTGTCGGCACTTGGAAGAGGGAAGTAATGAAGAGAGCAGACTCTTTGCTTGGAGAATATTTTTCTACGCCTTCGATGATGATGATGAGCCAGCCCGCGTGTTCGATACTATTGTGGACTTCTTGGATTGGTATGCACGTTGGCCAGAGCGTATGGACGAAGGCCGCATGAAAGACTTAATGTATGGAGAGACCATTTTTGAAAATCCCGACGATATTGAAAATCTTGAGGACTTGTTGCAACCCTCCTAGGTATGATCATGAACACATGTTGTCCTTAATGGATTGTCGTTATGAACAGTCCTATTCGGCCAGGACGGACACATACGACAAAAGCCTAGCTATCTAGAGCTAGGACTTAATACAGATGGAGCCACCTCTTCCTGGTTATGGATCTTGACAATGACAATAAGACCTTGTTGAGATTATTCCTAGGTCCTATGTCCATATTTCCATAGAACCAAAATTACAGAGAGAGAGAGATAAGGAGATTAGTCAGATAAAAGGCATTGCTCAGATTGACTTTTACCGTAATGTAAATACCGCTCTGTATTGTGATAGCTCGGCGCTTTTATCTGCTTGTTGCTCTTATCTCGGGAGATTCCCCGCACCAAATTACACCTCATTACATTCCAGTACAATACGATAACAAAAAGCGCTTCCCCCCACCACGTACGGATGACACAGGCCTTCATAAGCCCGTCTCTTCCCTTTCCATTTCTATACCTGACTGTTAATATTTGAATTCATCCACCATCAACTTGATCTTCAAGACTACCAGTCCTCCCTAGGCAAAGCCGATCTGTGTTGATATACTCTGCATTTCCTACGTTGTAAGCTGTCCCCGCACTGGCATTTAACGATCCTGCATCGACCGACAACTAACCCGATCTATTCTAGTCTGCAGCTTCAAATCATCATCCTCACCTGCATCCTCACATCTCACGAGAAAGTCCCTCGAAGGCAACATGTGCAAGAAATCTACCTGCGCCACATGCCGTACGTTATTTAGAGAGCCGTGACAGCATTTCCCTATTTCCCAGAATCACCCCCTCTTTCAATCTATCCATCTCACCAACCCAGCCGCGGATTGTTTTTGCAAGTCTGTCGTATTACTACGGTCACAGAAAGATGCTGACATTCTTCTCACTCAAATAGAAAAAGCAACCTGGTGGGGTTGCGGACAACACATTTCCATGGTCATGGACTCTATCCCGGAAGAAGAATGGTGCACATGCACGCCCAAAGTCACTTTTGAAGGAAAGGAGTACCCCCCCAAGGGCGCTACGGCTGCTTGACTCGCATCCCTTCTGCGGTTCTGAGAGGATTGAATTTCTTGATAGTCTCGGGATCTCAGAGGCTAAGAGGAAAAGCTGGACCGTTGCGTGCGCGGTTCTGTAGCTTTCATTGTCTATACCTTCCTTGTTGTTGGATTGTGTTTTTTGCTTGGAGAGGGTTTGGTGTTGAATATTGTTGGTGGGTTGGTGGGTTGGTGTACGTGTACTGAAGGAATGTTGTGTACCTAAGTATCCTCGGGAGGTGATCTGTTTTGATTTCCAAGGTTGAATTTATTAATAGTGTCTGGTCAGGTGGTTGCAGGAAATGCAATTGATTTCTTCGTAACTCCTTGTCACCTAGTTAATTATGTCGAGTATATGACAAATTTTTCTCTGGAATATTGATGACAAAAATGCAGTAATTGTCCGAAATGTACATTAGAGACTCCAGGGCACAGCGAAGCAGCAAATTATGTCTGCCTAATGTAAATCATTCAAAACCCTGACTCTTGCCTTCTTGGGCAAAAACCCACCAGGACCCGTTGACTATGGATATTCCTTCCCTTCCTATACTTTGTTCAATTCGATCATCTCTCCGTCGTCATCATCATCGCCAAACTCGTCTTCAAAAGAATCAGATTCGGCATCGTCGTCCAAGAGCGCATCTATGACCGTATCGCCATCGCCATCAACAAGAGAAGATCCCGTTGTGCTTCTCAGCTCCATAGTTTCGACGCCTCCCACGAGCTCAAAGTCAGACGAGACGGAGGTATTCGCCGATCGAACAGTCGTAGCATGGCTGTCGGTAGCTTCGTGAGATGCACGCTGGATAGTACTTGCTGCCTCGTCTGGGCGGATGGATTCAAAGGAATCCAGAGACGCAAGATCGTCGGGGATTGGACCCCGATCCAAATGTACCGAAGGACCAGCAGTTGCAAACCCGCCGTTTTCTAATACTGGAACGGGTTGCTCGTCAAAGACACCCCCCGAGCCATCGTCGTTCCCGCCTGCCCATAAGGGTAGGAATTTGAATTCGTCCTCTTGCAGACACACGAGCGAATCGACAATGTCAAATGGAACATATGACCCGTCCATTTCATACTTGGGATTGCCTGACAAAATGGATCCGATGGTGGCTAGATACATGTTGACGTCTAATTGGAAGACCGGGAAATTGAATACGGCTTCACCAACCGCTTGGCGAAGATTTTGGGTGGCTTGCCGGATCTCTCGCTTAGAAACGTATCTAATTATCGCCTCCATTTCATCGTGTAGAAGAGGAATTTGAGGCGCCAGATGCCACAGCGACGAATGTTGATTATGCCATTTCTGGAGTACGTTGGGCTCAGGCAAACCAGCCGCCAAGGATGTCCAAAACCCTCTCGTCAGCACTCGGCAGAAGCGAGGCATAACAATGTGCGCATTGTAGAATTCTATGGTGGGATAGGCCGTCGAATCGTCCAAGATATATTTATTTCTGAATTCATGAGTCGGTAACACAGGCTGCACGAGGGTCTGGTATATCTGACCCCGAACAAAGAGTTTGCAAACTTGAACGAGCTCATCGATTTCTGTCTGATATTGCGAAAGATCTGACAGCCGTCCGCGAAGACTATTCAAAATCAACTCTTCCACCCATTGCATTTTGGTGCCAGCAATCTCAACAAATACTCCCAAAATTCGATCGAGAAAGACTTTGCTGGCATACTCTACACGCTGCACTTCCGAATCGTCCAAAGACTCGCGAGTCCGGCCGTGCAGTGTCAGCGCCTGTCGTTTCGGGATTCTGCCGTCGATTAATGATTCGAGTACCAGCAAGCTTTCTTCGCCTACAAGAATAGCAAAGGATGTTTGACAGAGATAGCGATTTTGAAGACCACAGGCAATGTGATACGCTAATTCCGGATTTACCTCGATGAAAGTGGTGTTTGATTGATTGTAGAGCCAGGCTAGGATATGATCGCCAACGGCTGGATTTGTTGCCACTTGGAGAACTTTGGCCAGAGCAAAATACGTCCATAACTTTGGGGCGGTATCTAACTTTGGATCCAGTCCTTCGATGGCGTGCAGAATTCGTTCCAGACAAGTTCGATGGCGGATTGGTGAGTATTCCAGCGGGAGACCTGGAACTTTTGTCGACAGCTCTATGAAAGGATCTGGAAATTGCTTCAAAGACGAAGAATCCATTGCATCGCCGCTTTCCGGACAAGGCGGAGGCTGAGACGGGAGCAGGTCAGGTCGTAAGGTGGGTAGATTTCCCTGCCAATTCATCTTTCGGCGGGGTCCGTGGATGCTTTCGTCGGGATATTTCGTTTTGTCTCTCGGCCGCTTTTGATTTGCTTCGACGGGAGTCTCTTTGTCGCTCATCTGGACGACTACAGGCTCCTGTACTGAATTGCCATCATCTGTTCGTGTCCAGTCCGGTTCTACCCACTCTGTTTCCTCCTGTCCGCCTACACAGGACGACGGCAGTGCATATCGCGACTGTCTCTTATACCAATTTCTCACCCCCATTGGACATGATAGCTCGGTCATGAAAATGACTGCTTCCTCCCCCTCTGTCGGAGGAGTGAGATCGATGGCGTAATTGACACCTGGTGGCATGTCATTGGTGAGACCATAGCGTTTTCGAACGCGTGCCTGATTGCGCGGGCGAAAGTGATCTTTCAAAGCCTCGGACTCCGTACCCAGCAATTTCCGGCTGTGAACACGATGAGGAATAACTTGAGACTCTACTTGAAACCCAAAATCCCAACGATGAGAGATAGAGCTTGAGACTTGCTGGGGGGCGGGGTTGATATATACTAGGGTATCGGCCTCGTCATCGGTGAACAATAATAAAGGCATTCGCAGATTATCATCTGTGGAATTCGCATGTCTGCTTGGGTCAGCGGCGGGCCTGACGTAGTAAGAGGACGTTTGAGAAGTAGTCTGCATCTTGACGAAAATTTTCTTTCAAGAGAGCTCGATGGGCCCCAGCACAGCGACAATAGAAATGTCTTGTTCTTATTGAGCTCGACAAATTGCGACACAAATATTCCTTCGAATTGGAGCTCCGAGGATCACCTGCATATCAAAGCGAAAGCTTCGATCGGTGCGATGGCTGAAACGTTAAGAACTGTAGGCAGAAACTTAACGTGATTTCTCCAATACGCACTTCATCAAATTATCGGCCAAAGCCGCAACAAAGGTGAGAAGGCTGACATGTCCACGGGTACGACCATCGATTGTGTCCTATGGATAGGCGGGCAGCTGCATGCTTGCTCGCCACCCAGCTAACAAGTACTTTCAGCCTCGTCCAGGCTAGAGGCCATCCTAGTCCACTCTGCCATATTTTATTTTTTAAACCTGCAGGGCTGATCATCGAACATCTTCACATCATTGGCAGATGAAAATGGATGACTCAGACAGATACTAGCAGCCAAGTTAGCCGCCAATAATATATCCAGAAATGCTCAAATTATATAAGTAATGCTTGCATTAATGATTAACACAAGGGAAAATCTGCAGCAGTAGCGTACAATAACCTCATAATCAGTCACTAGGCAGTAGGTACTTGGTTGGAATCGATCACTGTTAGAAGTACCAGTTACCGCTCTATGCGGCGTAAATATTGGGGTCGCTTTGTACCAGTACGTACTACTGCAAGTGTCTCGAGCGCGGGGAGTCTGGACCGTGCAAGCCACCGCATATTCCGTAGATTTAGTGCATGCGTTGCCTTGCATACACATAGGGGAACAGTGACCGAGTACTGATTGTTCTCATGCCAGTCATCGTGTTGCTCATTGTGTAGATATATACACATACATATATAAAGGATAGCGTAGATGCACTCGATCGACGAGGTTGTTTCTGATCTTGACTTTGAATTAATTCCACCGATCCACAGAACGAGCGGGGAAGAAAAAAAAGAAAGAAAAATTGTGGGCGCGACTCGAAGCAGTTCGTAATTTTGTAATGGAATTACGCCAAGCTAGTCCTAATAAAGCAGGCGGTCAGTCAACATACGTTAGCCGCATAAATTCCGGCGTCATAGGTCGCGAGAGATTGACTGACCGCTTTCTGAGCTCAGCTTCCAGGCTCTCGTTTTGGCCCGCCACCAAAGCGGGGGTCTCACGAGCACGTAGTACAATCGGAATAAGAAAAATTATTCTGCCACTGGACTGGTATTTATCTGGAAATATTACAGTAACGGCATCTCTGCTGGTACCTGCCTGGTACGTACCTGTGCCTGCAGTGACTTTTCGGTGCTAAAAACTTTTTTTCTTCTCTCTCCCTCTTCTTCCCCCTTCATCCTTTCCTTTTCTTACTCTATCAAAGTCCTCAATTGCTGTCTCTCACACCTCCCAGACCGTCAATTCCTCCCTCCTGCAGAAGTGCTAGACGAGACAGCTTTTTGACCTCCCCTCACCCACCCCCGAGGCGGCTGATGCTTTCGGTTGAGTGAAACTTTTTCGACTTAGTCCCTTGGAGGACCTTTTTGAAATCGTAATCACTCACGTTTCACTATATATATATATATATACGAGAAAAATGTCGCAATCCGAGGCATCGTCTCCTCATGCTGCTCGCATGAGCGAAAATGGAGTCCCCGCCAGCCCAACCAGCGGCGGTCCTGTCTCCTCGTTCCAGTCTGCAAAAGGCTTGCAACCGTTTCCCACTATGCCTGATGCAACCAATGGAGCCGTGATCGCGCCTGCTACTTCTCCAATTCTGGGCACATCAAAGAAGCAGATGGTCTTGGAGCTCGAAGACGGTACCGTGTACCAAGGGTATAGCTTTGGCGCCGAAAAGAGCGTGGCAGGCGAATTGGTCTTTCAAACTGGAATGGTGGGCTACCCCGAGTCCATCACCGACCCTTCCTACAGGGGCCAGATCCTTGTGATTACCTTCCCCTTGGTTGGAAATTATGGTGTTCCCTCCCGGGAAACTATGGACGAAGTACTCAAAGAGCTCCCTAAGCACTTTGAGTCGTCGCAGATCCACATTGCAGCTCTGGTCGTGGCCAGCTATTCGGGCGAAGATTACTCTCACCATCTGGCCCAATCGTCGCTAGGTCAATGGCTCAAGGAGCAGAATGTTCCCGCCATCTATGGCGTGGACACCCGATCCCTGACAAAGCGCATTCGGGAGGAAGGTAGCATGCTTGGTCGTTTGTTGCTCGAATCGTCTCAATTGCGCAATGGCACTCAGAGCAATGGTGTTGTTTCTGCAGCTGAATGGAAACAGCGCTTCGAGCAAATTGGTTGGGTTGATCCCAATAAGAAAAATCTGGTTGCTGAAGGTGCGTCTCTAGCAATTGTTTGCCAAGTGGTATAACACTCAGGATATCACTTGCTAACGGCGATCTTGTCATTACAGTGTCGATTCGAGAACCTCGCCTCTTCACGCCTCCGGAAAATGTTGCATTGAAACATCCTTCTGGCCGCCCGGTTCGTGTTCTGTGCTTGGATGTCGGTATGAAATATAACCAACTTCGGTGCCTGCTTTCTCGTGGCGTCGAGGTCCTGGTGATTCCCTGGGACTATGACTTCCACAAACTCGCAGGTCATGACTACGATGGTCTGTTCATCTCCAACGGTCCCGGCGACCCGGCGACAATCGCTACAGCCGTGCAAAATATCTCGAAGACGGTCCAGGAAGGCAGGATACCCATTTTTGGTATCTGTCTGGGACATCAGCTGCTCGCGCGAGCGGTCGGTGCCAACACCATCAAAATGAAGTTTGGTAACCGCGGTCATAACATTCCTTGCACTAGTATGATCACTGGCAAGTGTCATATCACTTCTCAGAATCATGGATACGCAGTTGACGCCTCTACGCTGCCTACCGGATGGCAAGAGCTTTTCGTTAACGCAAACGACGGCAGCAACGAAGGTATTCGTCACGTCAGCCGTCCTTATTTCAGCGTTCAATTCCATCCTGAAAGCACACCTGGACCTCGCGACACCGAATACCTGTTCGATGTCTTTATCAACACCATTAAATCTGTCATGGCTACTCCTGAAGCCTTGCAGAAGCCCGTGTCTTTCCCAGGAGGTACCGTGGAAGAGAATTCCAAGAAGGCACCTCGCGTATCTGTGAAGAAAGTTCTTGTTCTGGGGAGTGGTGGTTTGAGTATTGGACAAGCCGGTGAATTCGATTATTCAGGCAGCCAGGCGATAAAGGCCTTGAAGCAAGAAGGTATCTACACCATCTTGATCAATCCCAATATCGCCACCATCCAGACTTCCAAGGGTCTTGCCGACAAAGTGTATTTCCTGCCTGTGAATGCCGACTTCGTCCGCAAGGTCATTAAGCACGAGCGTCCCGATGCCATCTACGTCACATTCGGTGGTCAGACTGCTCTACAAGTTGGAATTCAGTTGAAGGACGAATTCGAAGAACTCGGTGTGAAAGTGCTCGGAACACCAATCGATACAATCATCACAACCGAAGACAGAGAGCTCTTCGCACGGAGTATGGAGTCGATTGGAGAGAAATGCGCCAAATCTGCCTCTGCCTCCAATATCGACGAAGCGATGCGCGTCGTACAGGACATTGGTTTTCCAGTCATTGTTCGCGCTGCTTACGCTCTCGGTGGTCTCGGAAGTGGGTTTGCGGAAGATCCCAAGCAACTACGAGAGCTGTGTACAAAAGCTTTTGCTGCTAGTCCGCAAGTTCTGATTGAGCGAAGCATGAAGGGATGGAAGGAAATTGAGTACGAGGTCGTTCGAGATGCTCGTGACAACTGTATTACTGTCTGTAATATGGAAAACTTTGATCCACTGGGCATTCACACTGGCGACTCTATTGTTGTCGCTCCCTCTCAAACGCTTTCCGATGAAGACTACAACATGTTGCGAACCACTGCAGTGAACGTTATCCGTCATTTGGGAGTTGTCGGAGAATGTAACATTCAGTACGCACTGAACCCTTTCTCCAAAGAATACTGCATCATCGAAGTAAACGCACGTCTTTCTCGTTCTTCTGCCCTGGCTTCCAAGGCCACGGGTTATCCTCTCGCGTTTATCGCTGCTAAACTTGGTCTCGGCATCCCGTTGAACGAGATCTCGAACTCCGTCACCAAAGTTACTTGTGCTTGCTTCGAGCCTTCGCTCGATTACGTCGTTGTCAAGATTCCACGCTGGGACTTGAAGAAATTCACTCGTGTTTCAAACCAGCTTGGCTCGTCTATGAAGAGTGTTGGCGAGGTCATGAGTATCGGTAGAACATTCGAGGAGGCAATTCAGAAGGCTATTCGTTCGGTCGACTATCACAACTTAGGATTCAACGAGACAAACGCACTGATGTCGATTGACACTGAGCTTCAGACACCTTCTGACCAGCGTCTGTTCGCCATTGCAAATGCCATGCACAATGGTTATTCAGTCGATGATATCTGGAAGTTAACCCGGATTGACAAGTGGTTCTTGCGTAAACTCAAGGGATTGAGTGACTTTGGCAAGAATATGTCGTCAAAATACAACGCGACCAATGTTCCAATTGACCTTATTCGCCAGGCTAAGCAACTGGGCTTTGCTGACCGACAGCTAGCGAAATTCTTGAGCTCAAATGAATTAGCCATCAGACGTATGCGAGTCGAGGCTGGCATTATTCCCATGGTCAAACAAATTGATACTGTGGCCGCAGAATTCCCTGCGTACACGAACTATCTTTACCTGACCTATAATGGATCGGAGCACGACATTTCATTCAATGATCACGGTGTTATGGTCCTTGGATCTGGGGTTTACCGCATTGGTTCGTCCGTGGAATTCGACTGGTGCTCCGTACGTACAATTCGTACACTCCGCCAACAAGGCCACAAGACAGTCATGGTCAACTACAATCCGGAGACCGTCAGTACCGACTACGATGAGGCTGATCGCCTCTACTTTGAGAACATCAACCTCGAGACTGTCTTGGACATTTATCAACTGGAGTCATCTAGCGGTGTGATCATGTCAATGGGTGGTCAAACTCCCAACAATATTGCATTGCCATTACACCGACTCAACGTCAAGATTCTTGGAACTTCTCCAGAAATGATTGACAGTGCTGAGAACCGGTATAAGTTCTCTCGAATGCTTGATCGCATTGGAGTGGATCAGCCTGCTTGGAAGGAACTGACTAGCATTGAAGAGGCCACTGCTTTCTGCGAGAAAGTCAGCTATCCAGTCCTGGTCAGACCATCCTACGTGCTTTCAGGAGCTGCAATGAATACTGTCTACTCCAGGGACGATTTAGCCAATTATTTGAAGCAAGCCGCGGATGTTTCTCGAGAGCATCCCGTTGTCATTACGAAATATATTGAGAACGCCAAAGAGATTGAAATGGACGCAGTGGCCCGAAACGGTGTCATGGTTGGTCACTTCATTTCAGAACATGTGGAAAACGCAGGTGTTCACTCGGGTGATGCTACTCTCATTCTTCCACCTCAGGACTTGGATCCTGAGACGGTCAGACGTATTGAGGATGCAACAAGGAAAATTGGAAACGCGCTCAATGTTACGGGTCCTTACAATATCCAATTTATTGCCAAGGACAACGATATCAAGGTCATTGAATGCAACGTCCGAGCTTCTCGCTCTTTCCCCTTCGTGTCTAAGGTTATGGGCGTTGACCTGATCGAAATGGCAACCAAGGCGATGCTCGGTCTGCCATTCCAAGAGTACCCTCCTGTCAGCATTCCCAAAGACTATGTCGGTGTCAAGGTTCCGCAATTCTCTTTCTCTCGTCTGTCTGGTGCAGATCCTGTTCTTGGTGTTGAGATGGCTTCTACAGGTGAAGTTGCCTGTTTCGGCCGCAATAGAGCAGAGGCCTATCTCAAAGCTCTGATCTCTACTGGATTCCGCCTGCCAAAGAAGAATATTCTGCTTTCTATCGGCTCGTTCAAGGAGAAGCTCGAAATGCTTCCCTCGATTCAGAAATTGCATAAAATGGGTTACAATTTATTTGCCACTGCCGGTACTGCAGATTACATCAAAGAGCACGGCATTCCCGTCAAATATCTGGAAGTCTTGAACGGAGAGGAAGAAGATCTCAAATCAGAGTATTCGCTCACACAGCATCTTGCCAATAATTTGATCGACCTTTACATCAACTTGCCTTCAAGCAACAGATATCGCCGTCCTGCTAATTACATGAGCAAGGGTTACCGTACCAGACGAATGGCGGTGGACTATCAGACACCTCTGGTCACCAATGTGAAAAATGCCAAGATCCTGATCGAGGCACTTGCTCGGCAGTTTGAGCTTGAGGTACTTACTATCGATCACCAGACCAGCCACCGCACTATGGTGCTGCCTGGCTTGATTAACATCGCCTCATTCGTTCCAGGATTGGTCACCCCTGGCTCAAAGGACTTTGAGCAAGTCACAAAGGCGTCCATTGCCGCAGGATTCACAATGATTCGTGTCATGCCTGTGGGTGTCGATGCTTCGGTGACAGATGCTGTCGCTCTGAAGGCCGCTCAGCTGAACTCAAAGAATGGAGCGTTCTGTGATTTCAACCTCTCTGTTGCTGCTACAGCTACCAATGCTGAACAGATTAGCCAAGTCACCAACGAAGTTGGAGCGCTCTTTGTTCCATTCAACCACTTGTCTGGTAATATCAACAAAGTAGCTGCTGTGACTACACATTTCGGAGTCTGGCCTGCTAACAAGCCAATGATCACTGATGCCAGAGCCACTGACCTCGCATCCATCCTGCTTCTGGCAAGTTTGCACAACCGCAACGTGCATGTTCTGAACGTCTCTTCGAAGGAAGATATCAGTCTGATCGCCTTAAGTAAGGAGAAGGGATTGAAAGTGACATGCGATGTCTCCATCTACAGCCTTTTCCTCACGCAGAAAGACTTCCCCGAATGCACCGGCCTGCCCTCTGTTGAAGACCAGAAAGCTCTTTGGGATCATTTGAGCACCATCGACGTTTTCTCTGTCGGAACCATTCCCTACCAGCTCGCCGGAAAGCAAGCCAGCCCTACCGTTGGTATTGCTGATGCATTGCCGTTGTTGCTCACCGCAGTCTCTCAAGAAAAGTTGACTGTTGACGACATCATCGCTCGCCTACATGACAATCCCAAGAAGATTTTCGAGTTACATGATCAGCACGATACTTATGTTGAGGTCGAAATCGACCGCCCGTACGTTTTCAACAGTGGCAGTGTCTGGTCGCCGTTCAACGGCAAAGCAATGACTGGCTCTGTTCACCGGGTCGTCTTCCAGCACAAGACATCCTGCCTAGATGGCGATATTCAGAGCGGGGCTGCCAAGGGTTCAGACATGTCAAGTCATCGTATTGTGCCCCAGTCTCCCTCGGTTAAAGCAATCTCTCCCCGTGTGCAACCTAAGTTTGATGCGATTGAGCGTCGATTCTCGAGCAGTACCCCTGTACGACCTTTCCGCTCAAAGGTGACCGATGCTGTACCGAACGTGTCTGAGCTCGGGCCTCCACTGTTCAGCCCGTCTTCTCAGACATCGACCTCGTTGATGGAGCTCCTGTCTCGCTCGACCTTCAAACAGAAACACGTTCTTTCCGTCAACCAGTTCACGCGAGCAGATCTCCATCTCCTCTTCACTGTGGCTCAAGAGATGCGTCTGGGAGTCGAGAGACAGGGAGTACTCGATGTTCTTAAGGGACATGTCCTGTGCACGTTGTTTTACGAGCCTTCAACACGCACATCGGCCTCCTTTGATGCCGCCATGCAGCGACTCGGAGGCCGTACTATTCCGATCTCGACAGAGCACTCCTCAACCAAGAAGGGCGAAACACTCCAAGATACTATTCGCACTCTGGCTTGCTACGGTGATGCTGTGGTCCTCCGTCATCCTGACGAACAAAGTCCCTTGATTGCGGCTAAGTTCTCTCCTGTCCCAATCATCAATGGCGGGAATGGAAGCATGGAACACCCAACTCAGGCATTCCTAGACCTTTACACTATCCGAGAGGAGCTCGGCACTGTGACTGGATTGACTGTGACCTTCACTGGTGACTTGAGATATGGCCGTACCGTGCACTCCCTGATCAAGCTTCTCCAATTCTATGACGTTCGCATCCAGTTGGTTGCACCGAAAGCCCTCTCGTTGCCTGAAGATGTTCGTAAACTAGTTGTTTCGTCAGGTCAGCTAGTTGTCGAATCGGAGAAACTCACTCCTGAAATTATTGCTCGTTCGGACGTACTTTATTGCACTCGTGTGCAGAAAGAGCGTTTCGCTGACTTGACGGAATACGAGAGACTAAAGGACAGCTTCATCGTCGACAACTCTGTCATGAAACATGCCAAGAGCCACATGGTCGTGATGCATCCTTTACCAAGAAATGCAGAGATTGGGGAGGAGGTGGACTTCGATCAGAGAGCAGCCTACTTTAGACAGGTAAGTGCTGACTTTTGAGTATTCAGACAAATCCCATAAAAATACTGACTGTTTTATTTCACAGATGCGTTATGGCCTTTATTGCCGCATGGCATTGCTGGCCCTGATTCTGGCTCCTTAACCGCCTTCGGACCAGCCAAAGTTTGACTGATTGATGATTCAATCCTTTTGTTTTTGTCTCGTGTCAAACTCTCCTTTCGCGACTTCTCTCTTTTTGTATCAAAAGTTCTTGTCGCTTTTCTTGATTTGCAACCAAAACAGAACGTAGACGATTTTTTAAAGGTTCTGGAAACGTGTAGATAGAACTCTAGAGATGTTTTTTACGTATAATCTTTCTGAGATGTGGCGTTTGTGTGTATTTTGCGTATTCCGATACATTTGTATTATTTGTGTGATGTGTTATGTGTTGCGTGATGTTTGCGTTGATTTGCGTTCCGTGTGTTTTTTCAGGGTCGGGTCTGGGTGTGGTTTGGGATGTCGCTGTTTTTCTTCTTTTCGATTGGGTTTTCTTTGCATTGCATAGCGTGGCTTGGGCTTTTCATCTGGTATGGAACAAATAGGGTGGTCGGATTTTTATATGATTACAATTCAATAACTCTTTACAAGAATATTTCTCAAAGGATGGGTTTAATTTTCTTGGGCTTTTCTTGCCACGGTACCTTGACATTGAAGCTCTAGAATAATCGGGATTGCGCAACGCCAAAAACCGCCAGCAGAGTGACGTTCTAATAATACTAGCCTCTGACGGATTTCCTAGGGTGCATCAAATAGTCAGACCTGCTCTCTGGGAAGTTTCATATTTTGGGGCGCATTGTCATGACATGCAGCGTGTAATGCGCAGTAGAAAAAGGACAGCAGCCGGATGAACCAAAGAGGTCTCGGTGCGAGTTTCGCGTAGAGTAACTCCTATCTAGGCGCATTTCTGCTCCATTTCAACAAATTGTTGATAAAATCATTTGTTCTCTCATGTTGTGATCGCATCGCAAATGGACCTCTTTTCAAGTCGACTTCCACTGCATCGATCATTTCGCTTAATGCGTCAATCTCCTTCAGACATCTCTGGTTGACGTTTCGTTCGGACTTGAGTTGCTCTTCTCTTTTTCCAATGACGAATGCTAGACGCTGTATGATCTCACTTTGTGACTCGATTTGTTGCTGCAATAAGTCGATGTCGTTTTGTCTCCAGTCTTCCTGCTTTTCACTCTCATATTGAGCAATTTTTGAAATTTGGTCTGAGATTAGATCTTGCTGATGCTTCTGCTGCAGGCTGAGAGAAGAAGCTGTGGAATGTAGTTGTTCGAGCGAAAGGCTCAAGCATTCAAGAAGGTCTATGAGGCCTGAAGAACCCAAAGCATCGATACATGAGGATAGTTTATTGTTCGATTTGGCAAGATGACAGACCTCAGCCGTCAGGATACGAAGCTGTATTTGCTGATTTCTATCGAACGCATGGTTCGTATCGATTTGAGATTCGTCGTCAAGACTTGGACCAGCGGAGTCACTCTGATCTTTGGCCTGGGTCGTGTTGTATGATTCGGGGCTAGCTTGCTTTCCCGCGCCATTCCTGTATGCTGTATATCCAGTCGACAGTATGGCATGGGAAGAGATGCAATCTATTGTTCTTTCCAGTTGGTCCATCCTCTGTAAAATGGCTAGTCCGAGATTAGAGCTTATCAAGTCTCTTTGCGATTCACGTGAATCCTCGCCTCGTTCACTTTTGTCTTCGGGTTGGGTTTCCAGCTTCAATTTTTGGTCGCTGATGAATGATTTGATACTCGCATTAGATTTAAGACCGAGCCATCTGTATATACAGTCAATACTTGTAGTCAATATACGAGAACTTTTCGTGGGAAGAAAAAAGCGCAGTCACTCACTTTAGAGGATTTTTCTCATCCGTACTTTTCTTTCTCAGCGAGGAGAAATTCAGTGCTTGCCGAAGTACCTGGCGTCGGCTTCGTTTCTTGTTGAATCCATTTTGCTGTGGTCGTTCTGCTCCACTGAATCTACTGTTGTTGCTTGCGCTTGTGCTCCCGATAGAAATAGACTTGCTTCGAGCACTTTCCTGGCTACAGGAAGCAAGACCATAACTTCTCGCGCTTAGTGTTTCGTTCTCACTATGGTTTAAGTGGGATTCTTGGCCATCTAATTTTGTGTCGTCTGTTGAAGAATATACAGACGACGACGGAGAAAGCATGTTTGTCGTGGGCCTCGGAAATGGCTCAAGATTGTTGTTAATACTTTCCGTCTCAACTACCCTCAAAGCAGATTCACCATGGGATCCTTCTTCCAATACCTGCTTAGCAACATGCACAAGAGATTTCAGCGGCAAGGGCCTAGACTCGGAGTCCTCTCTCGGGCGATGGGAATTCCTTTGGGACATCGAGACTTCCGGCCCTGCCCTGAAATGCCTTTCTTCGAAGGGGTAGATCAGCGTAATAATCCTCCGTATATGGTGAATGTGCTTGAACTGACTGTCTGAAGACAAGCCGACTTGTCATTAAAACATGTCTTGAGAGCCGCAAGATTTTCGTGACTTTGTATAATACAGATAAGTGACTGGGGTTTCTGGATTCATATTTTATTAAAAGACATGACCGTCTGACTGAGTCGGGGAAAGAGTAAGCAAAAGTCTGATGTAATGCTCGTTGCTCATAAAATCTTTTTCTTCATGCTAACCGTGGCAGTAGTGTTTGGAGGACCATGGTATGCGGTTTATGATGCAGAGTACCTAGGTAGACACCCCAAATTTCCAAAGTCGATGGAAAATCTTGTTTAGGCCGGGGAGTACTACACGAAGAATTAGAACATTTTTCAAACGTACGCATGTCAAAAATTTCATTATATACTATAAATTATATACATGGCTCTTCTAGAACATACCTCTATAAAAGTCTCGGGGTAGACGGGCCGCAATCACAAATCGGGCCAGTACTTCTTTAATAAGTCTTTTTTATTTACCTTGCCCATAGCATTGCGTTCTATATTGTCGACAATTTTCAGAATCGTAGGAATTTTATAAGGCGCCATCTCCTGTTTTAAATGTGTTCGCAAAGTTGATAGATCCAGCGGGGGAACCTTTAATTTTTCACAAGAGATTAGTACCAGCACGTTTTATGGTCAGGGGCAAGGAAGATTTAACACTTACATCTTCTCTGAGTTTGACAACCGCAGCAACTCGCTGACCCCATTCTTCGTCAGCGACACCCACAATCGCGACCTCTTGGATGAAATCCAAGCCGAGCATCTTCCGCTCAATTTCCAGCGCAGAGACCTTGTAACCACCGGTCTTGATCAAATCTACTGATGCGCGTCCCTGGATGTAATAAGCCCCATTATCTTTCGAGCGCTTCGCAACATCACCCGTCTTGAACCATCCATCAGGTGTGAATTCTTTTGCAGTGGCATCTGGCTTATTCCAGTACTCCAGAAAGACGTTGTCTCCTTTGATCTCAATCATCCCATCTTCTTCGTTGTCCACGATGACTTCACCAGTCTCTTTATTTGTCAATCGTACTTGAACTCCCGGCAAGGGCCAACCAACGCTTCCGTCTGGTCTTTGAGAGATGTCGAGACCGCAACTAATACCCATTCCGATTTCCGTCATGCCGTAGCGTTCAAGTAGAACTTGCCCCGTGATCTCGGCAAATTTAGTTTTTATTGGGGTGGGAAGAGCGGCTGAGCCGCTCACGACAAGACGGAGCGCTTTGGCGCCTTCTCGTGCTGCGGGCTCTGCGTCTGTTCCGCGGATATGGGCATCAAAATGATCGACTAAGCGAGAGTAGATAGTGGGTACGGCCATGAACATCGTCGAGCTGCCCTTTTCCTGCCATCTCTGCCAAATGATCTTGGGGTCGAATTTGGGGTACATCTCAACAGTTGCGCCGCTGAAAAAGGAGGCCGTCAGACCGTTGACGATGCCATGCACGTGATGCAATGGAAGAACATGTATCAAGTGATCAGAAGAAGTGTATTTCCAAGCCTCGACAAGAGAATTTGCCTGAAACGTAATGTTCCTATGTGTTGTGACGCAACCCTTGGGATTTGAGGTGGTGCCTGACGTGTATATCATGAGAGCTCTTCGATCTAGTTCAAGCGAGTCCTGAAACAATGGTATTGTATTGGTGTTGTCCGCCTTGCTAGAAAGCGGGTTGAAATCCATAAAAGGCGTATCTTTCACACGTTCGCGCAGAGCTGTATTTGTCTTGTCAAATGATGGATGGACGACAACCAATGAGGGTTGCGAGTCACCAATTGTATAAAGAAGCTCCTGGACAGGGTGAGAAGTGCCTAGATTAATGCCACTCTTCATTAGTAAATGAAAAGTACCCAAATCTTGACAGGGATCATGACGAACATAAGGGGACGCAGACACCGCCAGCTGCCCATACTGCCCACTGCATTACAACATAGTCGTAGCCATTAGGAATCAAAAAAGCAATCCGTCTCTCCTCTAAATCGGATAGCGATAGGTGGTCCAACAACCACTTTTTCTTTAGTGAAACATCGGACAGCAGCTGGACGTAGGTGAAGCTCTGTCCTTTCGTTCGATCTATCACGGCGACTTTGGTGCGATCATTGGTGGCATGTTTCCTAGCCTGAACGAACAATGGCAATGAAGGAATCGATGCCGTTTTCGAGGCATTGGATGAGCCACGAGCTCTTGAAATAGCCGTCGCAACTAGATGAGCACCCATCACGACGACAGCTGTGGCGATCAGAAGCGCCGTTGACTGTTTGCTGCCGAGGACGCTACCAGCCGGGAATATGCTTCTCGTTGACGAGGCAGTTGCCAAGGACATACCGTGCCTATTTCTTGGCCAATGCGACAGCCCACTTCTATGAGAGAGGTGATAAGTGACTTCTGTCTTCTGGCGAAGAACTCTAGAATAATCAAATTGAGGCAATTGAATGAGACGAAAGGATGAACATTAGAGAGAGAAAAAAAAAGAGAAAAAATATTAGTTTTGGTAGCTAATTAAGGTGGTTTACTTTTTTCGATCGGATGCCGAAGTAGATCGGATAGATTCATTATTATTGAGGGCAAGTGCTACCCATGTCTGCAAGTACCGGCAGCTCCTTCCAAAAATGTAAAATGGTTGGGGGGTCAGGAACAGGAAGGAGGCGACCCTGCAGGTTCGCCGCTTCTTCTTTTGAGCGCCGAACTGTGAAATCGCCGAGGGAAGGTAGCTGCTGACTAAGTATTAACCTGGCTGACAGCTTGGCGTGGTGATCCCGTGACGAAACGGGGAGTTTCTTCAGGAAAGACAACCTCGTTCGTTCTCCGTTCTAAATTTGCAATTGCAATTGCAATCAAAAATACAATTATTTTCGGCCTTTTGACCGGTGCAGCAATGCTGCTGCGGCCTACGCTGAGATTGTGGATATCGTCACCGTCGATAGCGCTGTGCGCCACGAGACATGCTTCCACATCAACAAAGCGGCTAAAAAGCTCCCCAGAGAAATCAAAACCGCGCGGAGGCTATCAGCTTCAATGGCGACCATTGATCTCAATCCGAGGAGGCACATTTTATCGTGACTATCCCGTGATTGCAGACGAACCTGGATCAAGAAACGTCCCACTTTTCACCAAGATTGATTTCGATATCCCGTCCAGACTGCCAGAATTGCCAGAGATCCCTCCTCCGAATTGCAGCAACAGGGCCAGGGAGCTTTACGAAAGGGCTTTGCGAAGGGAACAAATAAAACAAGAGAAAGAAGGTCCCCACCATTGGGCGATCATAGGAAATGACTGTACAGAGTTTCTCGGTATTGTCCAAGGCCGATACGTCGCTGTGCCACCCCGATCCCGTCAATATCCATACTTGAATTCACGAAAGTTTTCGCCAAAGGACCCTAGTAAAAGGATCCCGAATAATGCAATTGCCTACGTTGGGTTCAGTGGCGAAGGTTCCAGCGCAACAGGCGGCACTAGGGGTGCCTACCTCAGTGCACGATATGAAAGTCTGCGCGAGGAAACTGATTGGACGGTGTGGCAATATTTAAAGGGCCAAACAGAGCTCAATCCTCTCCAGGTTGAGGATAAAGCGGAAGAACAGGATGAAATTCAGTTTGAAAAAGTGGTTGCAGACTTTAGGCTGCAAGAACTGCTACAACTACCCATATCTAGTCTAAGTAATGGCCAAACTAGACGGACAAGAATCGCAAAGGCGTTACTATCTTCACCGGAGCTGCTCCTCTTAGATGAACCTTTCAGTAAGTGGTGCCTTTTAACTAGCTTCATCCATTGTCAGTGCTGATTTGTGTCTCGCAGTGGGGCTCGATCCTGCCACGACAGAAAATATCTCCTCGATCCTTCGCGATGTCGCCTACCGCGCTTCTCCCAGAGTCATGATGTCGCTCCGTCCGCAAGACTCGATACCAGATTGGATTACTCACATCCTGATACTCGACAATCGTCAGATTGCCTTCAGTGGACCGAAGAAAGATTTTTTCAAGCAAGCACAGAAGGCTTCTGAGGTGCCGGAAGGCACAGCCAACAAGGCTCGAACGCCACTACGTTCGCTTTTTGCACCAGGTGGATTGTTTGAATTGCAGCGGCATCTCTATATAGACGGTGAGAAGAAAGATAGACTGGCGCGAACCTCGAAGAGTCATGTAGGCGTTTCAGATTCACAAGCCTCGACAGAAATTTCACAAGACGGCAAGCCCGTGGTTGAAATGGAAGGCGTACACGTCCGGTACGGCGACAAAGTGGTACTCGGCAATTGGATGCAATTGGTACGCGGCAGAAAGCGAAATAAAATAGGACTGTGGTGGAAGGTTCGCCAGGGCCAGAGATGGGCTGTGCTCGGGGCCAATGGCTCCGGCAAGACGACACTTTTGTCTTTAATTACATCTGATCATCCACAGGCTTATGCCCAACCAGTCCGATTGTTTGGGCGATCTCGTCTACCGGAACCTGGAGCGCCTGGTATATCAATATTCGACCTGCAGGCTCGAATGGGCCATTCTTCTCCAGAGATCCACGCTTTTTTCCCACGTCAGCTTTCGATCAGGGCTTCGATTGAATCAGCCTGGGCTGATACATTCCTCGCAAAACCGGATCTGACTTATGAACGCGACACGATAGTTGATGCGGTATTGGAGTATTTCAAACCCGAACTCGATAACTCTGTAAAGGTCACTGGAGGCACGAAAGGTCACAAGTCTACCAATCAAGAGGACGAAGGCATAGATTTGTCATTTATTCCCGAAGTATTCCGAGCCAATCTGAACGAGACAGTAGCCCCTGTCAAGCATCAATCAAATTCGCCGGCAAATTATCGTCCGCTACAAAATATCGATTACGCCGAAAATACCACATTCGGCCAGCTCTCAGTCGCGCAGCAACGTCTGGTGCTGTTTATTCGAGCCATCATCAAAAAACAAGAACTTGTCATTCTCGACGAGGCGTTTTCCGGCATGTCAGCAAAAATGCGCGAGAAATGTTTCTATCTGCTGAACAATTCAGGTCCTCCGGCTCCCGAAGTTGACCCAACCTTGGCTATAATGCCACTTCCATATCTAGGACCAACACAGGCATTGATCGTAGTCAGCCATCTTCCGGAAGAGATTCCAGACACAGTACGATTCTGGATGCGACTACCCTCTGAAATGGGTGAAGGGAAAAACTTGGATTTTGCTCAAGGCGTACTACTAGGTAATAGTACACTCTCAACAGATCGAAAAGCTTGGAGCATTATTTGGTCTGAGAATTCACTGTCTAAAGCGATGTTCATGTACGGC
Organism: Talaromyces borbonicus; assembly: GCA_002916415.1. Taxonomy (NCBI): domain Eukaryota; kingdom Fungi; phylum Ascomycota; class Eurotiomycetes; order Eurotiales; family Trichocomaceae; genus Talaromyces; species Talaromyces borbonicus. The sequence goes on along the minus strand of NBSA01000028.1, from coordinate 1,571,373 downwards.
AGAGACAGCGATGGTAATCTCAGTGACGGGGAAAGATATCGTTACGTGATTCCACGAAGGACTCGGATTAAACGCGCTCAAGATCATTTAGAGACCGTGTCTGACCAGAAGGAAACTAGTCAAGAAGAAGGAGCTCATGAAGAGGAGGAGGAAGAGGAAGAGGACGAATTTGATGAAGCTGAAGATTTGGAATCTGAAAAGTCTTAAACATATTAGACTATATTTTGGCTTGTATATTAGGATGGTTGATAGTGTACAATTACTGTGCTCCAGTCTTGACCCAACGTCTACATTTGAAAAGTTGAGTTCCAAGTATTTCTCAGATGCCTCTCCACTTGCATGACCGATTTGTCAAGCCGTGTGATGATACCTTCAAGGTTGGTGTACGTCACAACACATTATACAGTAATTAATAGACGCGGGTCAAACTTGATTGTATTATCCTAAAGAATATCCAATACTCATTGCACTTCAGCCTCACCAGGTTCTCCTAAATCCTCTCCATCCTTTTCTTTGATACCAGGTCCAAGACCTCTTTTCACCAAATCACCAAAGTCAACTCCGACTTGTGTCAGCATTGCAGCTTGCTCGTCGAGGGTGTCGATGCATTTCTGCCAAACCGCCGTTCCCCGCTCAACACTGCTCAATTGTCTGACCAGTATGGCGTTGAACTGATCCAGATGCTCTTTCGCCCATTTGATGCTGGCACTGGTCATGACAGGCGGGAAACATTGCTGATATGTACTGATGGTATTTTTCACAAGGGTGAAATAGACGAATGATATCTGAAAAATGTATAACGGAAGATCGCCTTCAAAAATGCATTGACGAGCACGCTGGTTAATGACTTCTGATCGCGCTCGTAGATAGGCTTCGCGGGCACGATCTTGGAATCCCAAGCGAGTTAGCCAGCGAACGTGGGTTTTCGTGGCAGTCAAAAAGGAATGCTTGTCCACTAACGCGCGCGACAAGACGCTGGCGAGATTTGTCGCTCGTTCGTCTACTTTTTGATTGATGACATCTTGCGCAGAGGTGTTGCCCTTGAGGCCTCGAGCTAGCTTTCTCAAACGTTCCACACTCTGAACAGCTTCTTCAAAATGTTGCAATGCGATGTCTATATCCAACTCGTCGATTTGTCCTTCGACCCATCGGAGATTTTGTTGTTTACCGTCGACATCAATCCGTACTTCGGGCTTATCCTTGAAGCCTTCTGTGTTTTCCAAAATCCCGGACTTACGGTGTCCCTCTAGTTGGCTTAGAGCGCGTAGAGCATCGCCAGCTCTACTATTTTTTTCTATCTCTGATCGAAGTGTTTTCCGAAGATCCTCAACCGTTTTGCGGAAGGTTGCTAGAAGCTCGTTCTTTGCTGTATCGTTTCTCTGGTCGTAGCGATAGGTATAAGACTGACTGCCCACCCTAATATTGATGGCATGAGCTACGCCTCGGTGCTCTGCCTCTGCGCGCGCCGGTCCTGACCCCAAATTGGCGCCCAAGTCAATCATATCAATGTCCTGGAGCTGCCAACATTCCTCAGCAACCAGCTTGGTGGGCACAGGCCCTCGATGCTGACTGGGACTATTTGGATCGATCCTCTTTCGTTTCTTGGCAGCAACGAGTAGATGGTCATTGAGCAAGACTATATGCACCGGTCGACGTGGTTTCCAAGTCGCCGAATCAAGCTCGACCCAATGCCCACTTTCCAAAACTATATGTCGACCCGGGATCGCCGGCAGGAATTTCTGAGATCCTTCTACTGTCTTCCACAAAGTTTGAAGCTGGATATTCCACATGTTTTCGAGATTGGCAACAGAGCTTCGATTGCTACGTTTCGATGTACGTTCGTCAGCTACCAAAAGCTGATTCGTGCCGGTAGCATCGTGGGTCTGGCCCAAAGTAGCTGTCAAGTCCGACATCAGAGAGCGTAGAGTACGCATTTCGCCCTTGAGCTTTTCAGCTTCTTCGCTGATCTTGATGAATTGGGTTCGATTTTGATAGACGTTTTGCTGCAAATCGGTCGATGTGCGGTTTTTCACCCGTCGCAGACTTTGTTGATAGTCTCGAATCTCCTCTTCCGAGGCGTTGGCGAGTAATCCAGCCACATCTACCAACAGGCATTGTTAATAATCTCCACATATAGTTGAGCTGATAGTTGAGCTCAAGAAAGGTAATTCAAATTCCATACATTTTTCAACAGGTAAAGAAGGATCTTTCAATGCTTTGAGATCAACCTCTAATGGAGCTCCAGTCCCAGTTTGTTGTTGTTGCGCATTGGAGTTCGACGACGGGGCGTCTCGATTGTTGAATGCTTGCAAGTCCGATGGCAGACTCGGCACCGGAGGAGCATCGAGAACAGAATCAGGTACTTGATTAAACCGAGCAGAATATCTCCGCTTGACAAGATCCGACGTGGCGCCGCTTCCTGACGGTGCAACTGAGGGTCTCCTTTCCGCAGGGATTGGGCCAGCGATCGGTTGCGGTGCACTGATTTGTGGGCGACGACGAGATTTACTTCTTAAAGTCAGGCCCCGAACGTCCTTGAGCTTGTCTAATTGGGAAGCCATGCTCTGACCGCACTGTCAAAGAAGAAGCGATGGCTTTTCTTGGTATGTGTGTTTCGAGGTCTTTGGAATGAGATCAAGTTGTTAATTGTTTGGGTGAGCTGTTCCATGTATCTCGTAACTGACATGAGGCAGGAGTGGAGTCGCCGGGTGAAACGCCGCGGCGGAACAACAATGATCCAGGCAGCTCAAAAAATAATTCGGGCTCGGGACTAAAATCGAGTCTTTTGTTTAACTTGAAAGCAAAACATCGAAAGAGCTACCCGCGCTATCTACATCTCGAGGATTTTATCTCAATCGACATCATATCACTCGTTGTTTTCACGTCTCCGAAAAGTATCACCAAATTATGCAGACCTCCACATTGATTGCCCTCACGACGGGCACAGTGATCACTGGCGTCCTAGGTAAGAAAGTCCAGCTAAGGCTATAGGGCCTGTGGTTGCAACTAGAAATCATGCTGACCATAAATCGGATAAACAGCATATGCCGTCTGGTTCGATTACAAGAGACAATCCGATCCCGAGTTTCGGAAAGCTTTGAAAAGAGATAACCGCCGCATGGCTCGCGCCGCAAAGGAGGCGGCTGAGGCTCAGGGTGCTGTGCAGAGAGAACAAATCAAGAAAGCCGTCAACGCCGCCCGAGACGAAGGATTCCCAACAGATTTAGAAGAAAAGGAGGCTTACTTCATGGGCCAAGTCGCCAAGGGTGAAGGCCTCTGTGCCGAAGGGTCGGACAATATCGAAGCAGCACTAGCCTTCTACAAGGCCCTCAAGGTTTATCCGCAGCCCAAGGATTTGATTTCAATATACGATAAGACTGTCCCCAAGGAGGTCTTAGAGATTCTCGCGGAGATGGTTGCTTTGGACCCCGGGTTAAGCCTGGGATCTTTTACTGCCGAGGCTGGGAGCGCCGACAACCACGGTGTTGAATAGGTTTGACAGACAACACACAAACGATATATTGGGATAGGCGGAAATTTCTGTTGACCTCATACCGATCCTCGATGGGAGAGTTATCGAGACAGACAGCAAACCCCAACTTCAACGCATTCCCGGATATACTTGTCCTCCTTCTCCACTTTGTACAATCCCTTGCATTTGTTTGATTTTCTTGTCGGATGAATTTTCAACGAGCATTCGAGATCAGGATTGGCGCATATTGATAATGCGCTCTTTTGATGAATATCAATGCCCATTAGATTCTTATTCGAGACGCTGTCGTTGTTCTGTTTATGCAGCTGGATGCGTCCCTGCTGCTTTGCATCTTTTATGTTTGCTATAGCACACTTTATAATTGTATTTTATCTTTGCAATTGATTCTACTTTATTCAAGAAAGCTCGTCACGTTTCTCCATCGTTGATTCAATTTGAACGAGCTCAAGAAATTTTATGATATAGGTCTTGTCGAGCGTGTGGAAAATTCAGAGCAACAGCAGTCAATAGGCCCGTCTTCTATTGGAGACGAAACAAATTATTTTCCGCCGTCTGATCTCTGCACGATTCTATACTCCACAATATCCCCAGAAAGAGAGCGAGCATAACATTTTCTCCACTCTTTCAGGCAAACCATGCCCGTCCAGGAGAAAACTATTATTGCAACGAATTGATACACTTGTATCCAATACCTCCACGCAAGCATCTCGTGGTACGCGGTAGAGATGGCCGACATTGTCCTTGGATCAAGAGGCAGCAATAACAATGCTCGATACCATGTCTCTGGTGTCCAGCTATCGATAGCGTACAATATAGCTTCACCGTGTTGTGAAGTCGCGGCCAAACTCCGGGCGTAATTGATGTCGATGGTATTTCCGGCAGTCAAATATGTGACAGCGGTCACGTAGACGAAAGCCGCAAAGATGAAGCAAAAGAGCAAACTCAGCAGCATGGTCATGGCAAGTAAGATGGATTTGTGGCGCTGGGAAAGAAAAGTCATATCGAACGTTAGTTTTATATTGCAAGAATGGGGTTCATTAAATGTTCCAAGGTTAGGCGACGAACCGCTTGATATTTCTCCTTTCTCAAGAGGATACTGCCAAATATACACGCAATGCTCAACACGACTCCGTATCCTGCTGCACCGTTGGTGACGTGGCCCTGGTTCACAGAGAGTTTGTCGGGGAGGACATGAAGATGGAGAATTTCTTGTTCAATCTCCGTATGATTTCCTGGTTCGGTAGTCGTTGAACCATTTGCAAGGATACGATAACCTCCTATTTCGGTCTTTTGAATATGCAAAAAAGCTACCATTCGGGAGACAAGGGCGAGTTGAACGGTGGCAAAGATAAGGAGAGCCGTGAATGGTATGTACAGATTCTTTGAGTGTAGGAGTTTTATGCTCGCCATCTCGAGATATGTGAAATTGCAAACTTCCAAGGTTGATTACGAAAGTAGAAATATCTGATAATGCCTACCTACCGGTTAGAGAGAACAAAATATTTTGAGTCCAGGCAGACCTCAAGACGATATCTAGATTGCTAATGCTTTATATACTTCATCTCAGCCATCATGTCTTCTACCTAGCTAGGTAAGTTCCAAGGTTGCTAGAGGTATCACTTCAGTTCATTGTAAAATCCAACGTTGCATCGATCAAATTGGCCACCTGCAAAGTCCCGTTTGCCAACTATCACTTTCGAGCCAAAGTATACTCCAAGAACTGATGTACAGACTACCCAGGTGCTTGACGGTCTGGGTGTTCCCCGGTGGAACATTGCTCGTTCCTTTCATGTAGAGTCGCCTGGGCACAGCACCCGGACACAGGATTGATACCTAGTGAAACTCGTGCCCAACGGAATCTTGCAGGTATGAATCTACCTGGGTACGCGTGTGTGTTCCCCAAAGCTGCAAAAGTCTGCAAAAGTCCCTTGTGGAGGATCGGTGGTACAACGACCGGGAATATACATATGTACCTGGATACCCCTTTTGAATTACCTAGGTACCATTCACAGAAGCCATATCTATTACGGCCGACATATACTACCTAGGTAGATGGATGCACTTTCATAAAAACAGGATGAATCAAAAAATAACACATGATCTGCCCTCCAGAAATGCGACATCACTCCAATCAGAAAGTAAAAACTATGTAACATGAAAATTTGAAGAACGCCGCCTAATGGGTATAGATAGTACGACAGAATGCCCCAAATTGATCCCCACGCAGTAAAACCCCGAACCCATTCCCGAGAGAGAGAGAGAGAGAGAGAAAGAAAAGATCTGCTACGCGATGTCTCCATGCAGTTCACAGACGTCAGGCTGTGCAAGACCCAATGCAGAAAAACGAGACTAAGGTCCAATCCATTTTAATAACGCGGATATCAGATGTTGTCGATGAACTGGCTTCGCAAGATAGTCGTTCATACCGCTAGCAATGTAGAGATCCGAATCGCCGCTCAGAGCATTCCCAGTCATGGCAATTATAGGAACGTCGCGGCTCATCTGACGAATGGCGATCGTTGCGTCCACTCCGTTCATTACGGGCATGTTGATGTCCATTAAAATAGCATTATACGAGAGCGGTTTCTGCTTGACGAAGCGGACAGCGTCCAGTCCATCCGATGCGACGTCTATCTTCTCGAACCCAATCATATTGAGCAACTTGAGCATGATGGTTTGGTTTAAGAGGTTGTCTTCGACTAGAAGAAGCTGTTTTCGTGGTGCGAGTTGCTGGATTTGGGCGTTTAGATCCGGGCCCTTGGATGTACTGGACCGCCTGCCGGAGCGTGTTTTGTCGACCGTCGCCATTTTCACGGTGAACCAGAATAGACTTCCATGAGTGTTGGGGTTAGGGGCAAATCCCACCGTGCCGTCCATGAGCTCAGCTAGGCTCTTGCAAATCGACAGACCGAGCCCTGTACCTTGATACCGTTTTCGATTGGTATCTGCAAACCGGGTGAAAGGGGTGAAAAGCGAGTTTATAGCGTCTTCTGGAATGCCAATACCCGTGTCCAGGACGGTTGTCGTTATCTCGCAAGACGAGGAATCTTCTGGATCCTTTGTCACTTGAACAGAGACGTCAACGCTTCCGTCTTCTGTGAATTTGACTGCGTTGCTGACAAAGTTTTGTATGATTTGTCGATAGCGTAGAGGATCCCCCTTCAGATGCGTAGGGAGCTGGTCGGAATATCGTATTCGAAGATCTACGCCAGGTTTCAGGGAAGACTTGCAATTTCGAACCACGGCACTAACGACGTCTTTCACGTCCACGACACCGGGGGTGATGGTGAATGTGCCGGATGATAATTTCGAGTAGTCCAGCACATCGTTGATGATCTGTAACAACACAGAGCCTGTATCCTCGATGACGTTCACGTACTCCTGCTGCTTTTCACTCAGACTCGTGCCTGCAAGCATCTGAATGGACATGAGCATGCCGTGCATTGGGGTACGAATCTCGTGGCTCATGTTGGCTAAAAAGTCAGATTTTATCTTTGACGACTCTTCAAATGCAGCAATCAGCCGGCTTTCGGCGGCTTTGCGTTCCGTGAGGTCTCGCGTGACTTTCACGAAGCCGACGTGGCGGCCAGCATTATAGATTGCAGTGATCATGACGTTGGCCCAGAAGCGCGATCCATCTTTGCGATATCGCCAACCCTCATCCTCCACTTTACCCTCTCGTAGACAGACTTGTAGTTCTTTCCCCGGTTTGTCAGCCGCACGATCGTCGTCTCCATAAAAAGTAGAAAAATGGCGGCCGATAATTTCGTCCGAACTGTAGCCCTTTAGAATAGCGGCACCTGCATTCCACGTCATGACGCAGCCAGACGTGTCCAACATGAAAATGGCATAGTCCTTCACGGAATCGACAATGATTTTATACGTCTCATTCATAAAGGCCAGCTCTTTACTGCTCTGTTTCACGGCGGACTCTTTCGTGACGTCGTACGAGGTCAGCAAAACATAGAGAAGCTCGGCCTGGTCCCGAACCGGGGTGACGTGGACATTGTATACTCTGAACTTGTCGCCGTCTTCGACCTCGACATGGTGCATGGTTTCGGTCTCTCCCGTCTTGATAGCGTGGGTTATAACGCGGTGCAGACTTGAGGTGTCGGAGGCAGGCACCTTGTGAGCTGGCAGATCGTGAATACTGCGGCCCATGATCTCTGCACGAGAATAGCCGCTCAAGGCCAAATGACTGTTGGATATCTGGGCGATCCGAAGCTTTGCGTCAAGCACAATGGTTGGCACGGGAGACAGCGAGAAAATACGACCCAGATCTGCGTCATAGGCTGGCGCAGCGCGATCGAACGGATCTTGAGGTTGAATGGGGTGAGAACTCAACGACCGCACTGGCTCGGGTCGCTGCTCACTGACGCGCACCACGGTGGGTTGCGATTCCGTGTCTCTTCCCGTCTTGATGGACACGGGGGCGAGCATATTTGCCAATGCTTCATCGTGATCGCCATGTCCGGGCATGAGGAATAGTTGGTGCATACGACGAGACGAGAATTGGTTTATCGATGAAATATCTCCGTCTCTTGATGCCTTCTCAGAATAGTGAATGATGCTGGCGAGCAAAGCACAGTCTCTTTCCAAAAAAAAAAAAAATAATCTTCTTGTCTCGACACACTGGCAAAACGGGTCCAGACAATCAGAACACAGAGAAGAAGACGATGAAAAGGGCGAGGCCCCTCAGGAAGATAGGATAGTAGCGGACTGAATATATGTGGGGTGGGAGGAGGATATGTTTTTCAGTCCTCAATGCGACAGTTCATTGGAACCCTCAGATACTGGTGACGGGAAATCCAAACGATCCGGTACAAAACTCCATCAAATTACGGAGCAACTATGACGAATATTCCAGGTGTTCGTTGTCAGCGTCTTGTTTTGCTTGTTCTGTTCTGTTATGTTGGGGGTCCCTTGCGCATTGGCTCAGCGGGCGTGTCTTTTCTTTGGTGTCATCTTTGACATCTGCAGATGACTGACTGACTGACTGACTTGATCTACAAAAGAATTAACTAAGCTAAGTCAATTAGCTGAGTTAGTCAAGTGAAGAAGGGAAAAATGTGGCATGATGACACCAAAAATCCGGTTTGTGTTGGACTGGGGAAAGTCGGTTGTTCGTTCGTCCGTGGAAAGTTTTTGCGATCCGAGGACGCCCCACTCTAGCCCGGCGGACTAATCCTTTTTCCGGGACTAGTGACACAGAATATAATGAGAATGATTGGCTCCAGCCACAGATCATCAGCCATCAGCCAGTGGCTTGTAAAATTCAGCCAGTCAGGAGATGTCAATATTTCCCTACAGCCCGGTGATTGGCTGGACCTCGGTTCCCGGATGTCGGCGCCGACTGTCATGGCACTTGCCCCCCTTCTACCTCGCGTATACTTGCTCTTTTCTGGCCTCTTTGGGTCTAGAAAAGGAACAGCCTGAGGCTTGCTTGATCGGCGATCTGCTCAGCAATGACGCATTGATTTTCAGCCCTAACCCTTGTACTCAAGTTGACATTGCTGACAGAGTAGTTATTATTCCTTAATGAATAGACCACTAAACAGCAATTTCAATTTAATAAAAGTCTTTCAACAGCGAGATCAGACAGGTTGCTCCAAATAAGCTGAATTGCTAGCAGTACTGGATAATTCCGCCTAATTAACCGACAAATATGAAGTCCTGTCCAAGTAGTTACTAATAATATGGACCTTGTTCCTTGATTTAATCTACCCTAACCATTTTCAGTCGTCTCCCGTTTAAATACGCCACTAGTGTAACACAGCTGTATCGGTATTGTGCATATACAGCATATCGTGTAAACCTGCATATAAATCACTGCGTGTTGTAGGTATGGTAAGAGCTGCAGCCTACCAGGCACCGTAAACGGTCTGTAGGTAATTACTTCTTGGAGTCATTATAAGTTGAAAATGAGCGTCAAAGATCCCGCACATCAAAATTACCAAGCAATCTCCAATACGTCTAAGCTACCTAGGTATGGCGACAAATAAGGCCGGCTCACCTACCTATAGCTACACAGTCGCCCCTCATCTCGTGGCTGAGTACGACGTTCCCATCTCCGATTTCGCACAAGCACATCCTCAATATCGCATTTTTATAGTCGCGGGCTTTGTCTTTACGAGCCGGGCGTACGCACATGAATTACCGAAATCTGCGTCTCAATATGCGCGGAGAAAATGGAACAGCAGAACAACTTCAGATGAAGTTTCAGATGCAACGACAACAGCAACAACAACAACTAGCAGCCTGCCCGGCCAACCCACAAACGAACCACTTATGCTGATCATCCAACGAGCCCCAAATGATTCTTTCGGTGGCTACTGGGATTTCCCAGGTGGATCGTTGGAGCCTCATGATCAAACCCTTCTGGACGGCGTAGCGAGAGAAGTTCTCGAAGAGACGGGTCTACACGTCAGTAAGATCCGCGATTTGGTTCGCATCGACGCCTGGAATGCGTCTAGGAATCGGAATCTGCCCGTGGCAAAATTCAGCTTTGTAGTCGACGTGCACGAAGCGGCTGATACGGACGGCTGGGAAGAGAAAATCCGGTTGGCGCCGGATGAACATGTTAACTGGTGTTGGGTCACGTACGAGGAGGTAGAAGAGAGTGCTAGACGTGATGAAAACGATCATGGCGAGCCCCACAGGAGTGTTCCTTATGCCTTTGTGGGTGTGCAGGGCCAGACTGCTTGGGAGGCCTTCAAGACATATTTGAGGCTGGAAAATCGTTCCTTGTCGGATACAGGCTCGGCAGACGGAGTTGATTCTGGAAATTTGTGATTTATTCCAGAGCTAACAGTCGTCTATATATATCTAGGTACATTTTTTGTAGACACAACATATATACCTATATGGGCATTGCCCAGGACAGATCCATCGGATTGTGACCAGACAGCGATATTAGAAATAACCACACCCTGAAGAGCCCTGAAAACGACCTAAATGAGTCCGAATGAAGAAAGATCATCCTCGACCGGGAGTGCACCACCAGCCTGTAGCTTCAGGGCTACTTCATCTACCTCCTTCCACACCCGGAGTAGATTCCCTCCAGCCACTTTGGCGGCATCTGCGTCGCTGACTCCGCGTCTCAATAATGCTGCAATCAAGTCAGGATACTTCGAAACGTCTTCTAGTCCCACAGGTGTAGACTCAATCCCGTCAAAATCGCTGCCCAACCCGACGTGATCGAATCCGATGAGATTTCCTATGTGTAAAATGTGCTCGGCAACTTGCGCAAGAGTCGAGTTCGGCGCGTAGAAATCAGGAATGCCGTCCTCAGAATCAGATGCAGTGCAACTGATGAATCCAGGATTGAAATTGACCATGACAACCGAATTGGTTTTCTTCACGAGTTGGAATATCTCGTCTGTGGGATTACGAGGATGAGGGCACAGTGCGTATGCCGAGCTATGGCTGAAAATAACTGGGGCTTGGCTGCCAGTCCAATCGTCCTTTCCATCTCCGAGAACATCGCGCATCGTAGCCTCGCTGACATGTGCAAGATCGACAATCATACCAAGTCGATTCATCTCAGATACAAGAATCTTGCCTTGCTCGCTTACACCATTCCACAGCGGATCTGCCTTTTTGATTCCGCCACCGGGAATCTCAGTCAGGGCTGCATCAGCATAGATATTGTGGCAGTTGTGTGTCAGGGTCGCATATCTGACGCCGAGCTTATGGAATGCTCTCAAATGTGCAAACGAGTTGCCGATAGAATGCAGACCTTCAATACCCAGTGGTGAAATGATTTTGTCTCGTTGAAACTCCCCCAACGCAGTACTTCCATTTGGGGGTTTTGAGAGAATGCCACTGAACTCTTCTTGAATGCGCGTCATGACGTCCACTTGTTCATAGGTCATTCTCACACTCTCTGCATAGTTCTCTTTCGATAAATCAGAGCCGTTATCAGGGCAGGGAACGAAAACGCTCCAGAATGAACCGCCAACCTGGCCATCCCCCAGGCGAGGCGCATCAACGTGGCCGGGCAAGTTACCAAAGGCGAAGCGCTTGATAAAATCCGATCCGTAGATCTTGTTGCCGTAAACAGCCCGCACAAGAATAGGCAAGTCGTTGTGACCGTCTACCTTTTCTATCAACTCAGGATGCCAATGTAATGATGGAAGAACACGTACCAATTAGAGGCGTTTCGTGGAGTATCTTTTGAACGCGATCTTCGATACTCTTGAGGGGCATCACCTTATGACAACCTCTGTTTGATGGAACATTCCACCACGCAAAAGTGACAATTACTAACAGAGCAGCTACCGTCAATGAACAAATTCGAGCACGAAGCGAGCGTTCTCGACGCAGGTGATTGTTGACAGGCGCCGCGATTGAAGGAACGGGAATTTCTGAGCCCAGCAGCCCGTGTTTTTCGTCTTGTGAGCCCATATTGCCTATGCAACAATCTATCTAGACTCTATACGTGAAGAACGTGTCTCTTTTCTGGTCTTCTGAGGATCGTCGACATCCTCAGGTAAAAACAGGCAGAAACGGTCGAACTAGCAGATAAGGCGATAGGCGATAGCGATAACGCGATAAGAATTTCTTGGTCAGATGGCACGTGCCCCCACCAAAAAAAGATGTGTCCCGCGACTAACTTAGAATTTCTCGGATGAGCAAGCAAGTAAAAAGATCAGAAATGCTCTTCTTGCCACGAATCCTGTTGCTCTCAGTCGAAGCTGGATGGAAGTAGTGAAACATATTACATGGTGTTACTATTTGCTACATATACATTACGGAAATTCTCTTCTCTGGGGTGATAGATCCATTCACGGTGAAATCGCTCGATGCTTGCCCGTTGAGGAAATCGCAACTACTCGTACGCCGTCTCGCGTATACACCTCGATTCTAAAAGAATGGCCGAAATGTCTTCCGCATCAGGTACCTCCTCTGAATATCTTTCTCTATAATACTGAGCTAACCTGATAATGGATAACAGGGACAGGCTATCTCGCCGTCTGGCATAACTTTCGCATTCCCGCCATTCTTCTCCTAGGAACACTCTATGTCTGCGTGCGGGTTTTTATTTTCAACCGATCGAAAAAGTCGTCATCCTCTCCGTTACCGTCGTCACAGAGCCAAGAATCCGCTATCACCAAAGAGATTCCACAGCCCCCAATTGCCCCGCAGCAGCCTTCTTTTACAGGCGAAAAACCAAGTTTCAAACCCGTTCCACCAGGGCCGAAAAGAGTTGTGGGCAACAAACCGCGTCGTGTGCGCAAAAATCTACCGGGAAAAATAGCCAACGCAGGTCCATCCCATATCAAACCGATAATCTACTATGCCTCATTAACCGCGTCCACCGAGAGTCATGCTCGTTGGCTTTCCGAGCAATTACGCACTGCGGCTCGAGAGAAATCGCCGGGAAACGACGCAGAATGGGGTCTTCTGCCCCCCGAAGTGTACGATTTATCCGAGATCGACTTTGAGGATCATTTCATCTCGGCTCCGAAACCACCAGTCAATTCTCCGAATACTCGATTCATTTACTGTCTGCTGATACCAACCTACAATATCGATACGATTATTGACACCTTTCTATCTCATCTGGACGAGACTCATAATGACTTCCGTATTGACAGTGCGCCGTTGTCGAATCTGGCAGGGTACTCGGTGTTCGGTTTTGGGGACAAGGAAGGCTGGCCTACGGAAGAAGAGGGCTTTTGCTCGCAAGCAAAGGAAGTAGATCGCTGGTTGGCAAAACTCACCGGGAAGCGGCGTGCATATCCTCTTGGTATGGGTGATGCAAAGACAGACGCAGTAGATTCACTCAAGGAATGGACAAGTGGACTTGTGCAGATATTGCTTGAGGTTGCGGAAACGGGAAGCTTAGGTGAAGGAGTAGCTGGGAGTGGTGAGCCCGTGGAGAGCGATGAAGAATCCGCAGCAGAAGATGACGAAGCGGTTTCTGCCAGCAAGAAAGGACAAAATGTCGTAGATTTGGAGGACATTAATTTTGGGGGCGGTGCGAGCGGTCGAAAAGGTGATTATCCATTACCGGTCGACTTCACGACTGTATCAAAAGACCAATCGGGCTTGAAAGAGATGGTACCTACCACATCACCCACTTACACTGCCCTCACCAAACAGGGCTACACCATAGTCGGATCTCACTCTGGAGTGAAGATATGCCGTTGGACAAAGTCTGCCCTACGCGGAAGAGGATCATGCTACAAATACTCGTTTTACGGGATTAAGTCTCACTTATGCATGGAAACGACACCGTCGCTATCCTGCAGCAACAAGTGTGTTTTCTGCTGGCGCCACGGCACGAATCCCGTAGGAACGACGTGGCGATGGAAAGTCGATCCACCCGAACTGATCTTCAATGGTGTCAAGGAAGGTCACTATAAGAAGATCAAGATGTTGAAAGGTGTGCCTGGCGTTCGTGCGGAGCGATTTGCAGAGGCCATGCGCATTCGACACTGTGCGTTGAGTTTGGTGGGTGAGCCGATATTCTATCCTCATATCAACGAGTTTCTCGGTATGCTCCATAACGAACACATCTCAAGCTTTCTGGTGTGTAACGCGCAACACCCGGATCAGCTTGCTACCCTTCATCGTGTTACACAGTTATACGTCTCGATTGATGCCAGTAACCGCGAAAGCTTAAGGAGGATCGATCGACCGTTACACCGTGATTTCTGGGAGCGTTTCCAGCGCTGTCTGGATATTCTTCGAGAGAAACGTCATATGCAACGTACTGTTTTCCGCTTGACGCTCGTCAAAGGGTTCAATGTCGACGACGAGGTGAAAGGTTATGCCGACCTCGTCGAGAAAGGGTTGCCGTGTTTTGTTGAAGTCAAAGGTGTTACGTACTGTGGCACAAGCACGAGTGCTGGAGCAGGACTCACCATGCAGAATGTGCCTTTTTACGAAGAAGTTGTGGAGTTTGTTGTGGCCTTGAAAGAAGAACTTCAGAGACGAGGCTTGGGATATGGAATCGGAGCCGAGCATGCTCATAGTTGCTGTATTCTTATTGCTTCTGAACGATTTCTGGTTGACGGCAAATGGCACACGAGAATCGACTATGATCGATTCTTTGAATTGCTACAGAAAGAGCAGACGGAAGGTATCTCCTTTCGGCCCGAAGACTATATGAGAGAAACTGAGGAATGGGCTCTTTGGGGAAACGGCGGATTCGATCCTAATGATCAGCGCGTTCGAAAAGTTCGGCGAAAGAAGGGGGAAGCCATCACGGAACAGTCTTGAGCCCATAGCAAAAGGATCTAGCCACGAACGACTTAGTTGTAGGAGTCATTTATTGATTTGTTGAATATTGAAAGTTATGGGCACCATCATTTCTAGAGTCCACAGCTACCTAGGTATATACTACGTAGGCCTCGTATATCTACGAAAATGTATCTCTTGAACAGCTACAAAGAATAGCTCCATATCATGTACTAGTACGAATTAGAATTCAGTGAACAGCATGTCTCTCTATAATAAAGTTTCTGAATTCATGCTAATTCGCCCTTGACCTTTTGCCTCTATCTAGGTATGCCTGTACGGCTGCTGCTTAACAGACTAGGTGCTACCTGGGCAGCTAACTACTCGATAGAAGATTTTTGACTGTCTGTGAGAAGTTGAGTGACAGTCCATAATCATCATATCAATACCCTCGTAATACACTAGCAAACTCCGTATGAACCAGCTCTTTGACGCAGAATCTGCCGAATATCCAAAATTTCAGCTTCTTTCTATCTCGGTCAAAATTGATACAAATCAGTCAAACAATTAATGGTGGAAAATGATTGGCCAGAGAGCTCCGCAGTGCCCACTAAAGCAAAAAAA